>VWZK01006938.1:0-234853 GCA_013396935.1 Baryphthengus martii
TGTGTATATATGGGAGTCTATGTATATGTATAGGGGCTGTATATATTTGACGGTTTATGTGTCTATATGGGTGTGTATGTCTATGTATAGGGGTGTATGTATGGGGGGCATATGTGGATATGGGGGGTGTAGGTATATGCATGGGGGGTATGGAAGTGTATGTGTATATATATGGGTGGGTCTATGTGTATATATGGGTGTGTATTTACATGTACGGGGAGGGGTATGTATGGGGAGTGATATATGTGTATATATGGGAGTCTATGTATAGGGGTTGTATATATTTGAGGGTATATGTGTCTATATGGATGTGTATGTCTATGTATGGGGGTGTATAGTATGGGTATGGAAGTGTGTGTATATATATGGCTGGGTAGATGTGTATATATGGGTGTGTATTTATATGATTAGATTTGTTTATGTATATATATATGTTGGATATGTGTGTATACATATGTAACTGTGTATCTACACTGTCCTATACACACACATATAGACATATATACTGTCCCATACATACACACCCTCATCCTCCCATATATATATATATATACACACACACACACATTCCCTCCAACCCCATACATACACATCCATAGAGACACATATCCCTCCCCCCCATATACATACACACCCTTATATCCCCACAGAACTCCCCCCCATACACAGCTGTACGTAGTATATGTCCATTTTCCATGGCCCATATTTCATTTACATTCACATACACCCCCCCGGCCCCTCCAGGTATCACATCCACACAGATCCATAGGTAGGGTGTGCTGCGGGTGGTTTTGGGTGCGCGGGCAGCGGCGGGCGGCAGCAGATGGGCGCGCAGGGCCGAGGCCGCTCGGCGTGACAGACACGGAGCTTCGCACACCAGCAGCCCCCCGCCGGGTGTCGGGATTGCTGTCAATTTTCCGGCAAATATGCTGGCAAAGGACAGATTTAAGGAGGCATTGGAAGCAGCAGAGCCCGTGGAGATCCTCCTGACGTGGAGGGTGGGCTGGAGGAGGGCATGGAAATGAGTCGGCGTGGTGCTCGGCAGCAGCACTGGGCGGGTGGAAGTGATCATAGAATCACAGAATCATAGAATGCCAGGGGTTGGAAGGGACCTCTGGAGACCATTGAGTGCAATCCTCCTGCCCGAGCAGGATCACCCAGGGCAGGCCACACAGGAATGCATCCAGCAGGGGTTGGAAATTCTTCAGAGAAGGAGACTCCACCACCTCTTTGGGCAGCCTGTTCCAGGCTCCGTCACCCTCACAGGAAAGAAGTTTGCCCTCATGTTGAGGTGGAACCTCCTGGGTTCCAGCTTGTACCCGTTATTCGTTGTCCTATTTCTGGGCACCACAGAAAAGATACTGGCCCCTTCCACTTGACTCCCACCCTTCAGCTATTTATAGACATTAAAAAGACCCCCTCTCAGCCTCCTCTTCTCCAGGCTAAACAGCCCCATGGGTGGCAGGGTGGGAACTGATGGTGGGTGAAAGCCCCTTCGGATGAACTGAAGAGTCAAAGCTGGAGCTGGCTGTGGGCAAAGAGAAGGAGAGAGTGGGAAAAATAAAAATGTTTTACTATGACAATTGAATTTCATATGGGATAGACTTATTTTAATCTTAAGAGATGATAGCATCCATACATATATAAATACAAGAACACAACAGTCAAGGTTAGCATTCAGAAATCAGGATGCAAGTGAATTTTTCTTGTGGGCAAAGTTCTTTCCTCAGTTCCACTCCTCAGCCCCATGTGCCAGCACCTCCAATGTCCAGTGAAACCCTTCCATCCTTGCTACCCTCTTCTAGTCCTGGGTGAGCACCCCGGGGAGGTTCTCCCTCATCACTGTGCATGCCAGATGCCTCCTGCTTTTTCCATCATCTTGGCACCACCTCAGGAACATCTCTTATCTGAGAGTTCAGGCCCCTTGGAGCTTTTAACTGCCCCTAGATGTGTTCCCTGCTCTTACTCCAGGGAATGAAATTGTTGCCTGACCTAGATCCTGCCATGAAAGTCTGTTCCCGAGAGAAAGCCCTGGGAGCTCTGTGCCCCCTTCCACCACCCTACTGCTCATTCCCTTCAATACCTACACCTTCTTTGAGGGTATTTTAACTCTCCCCTGGGCTGTGCTGGCCTCTGGTAGAATTTCAGCAGCTATTTCCAGCTCTTGTCCCCGCAGTCTGAGCCTGCACGCTGGTTTGATTTGACCTGCTAAGCACAGTTGCTCTTATGGACAACAAATGCTGGATTCTGTTCTCCTCTCACCTCCCTACCCCTGATTAATGCTTTTCTTCTTTTTCCACCTTGAGCATAATTCTTTCCATCTAATTTCAGTGGTGCTCAGGTGCCTCCTATGAATTTGGTACCATTTCCCCTTTTCATGCGGCCTCACTGCATTTTGATACCATCAGCACGTTGGACACCATCCTACAGTGTCCCGTTATCTGTGGGCTCCACAGGACTATACAGAATTCAGGAATATTTCGGAACCTAAGTTCCTCCCCCTCTCCAGGGTCAAATATTTCACTTTGCTTCCAATATCGGGGAGGAAGCAATTGATTAATGTGTTCGTTACTCATTTCTGGTACAGCAGAGCCTAAGCATCTTCGGTACAAGCCGCACTATTTTTGCGGTGAGCGCCGTTACCAACTCACATTAAGAGACTACCGGCCATTGCAGCGCACCACTTGGTGGTGGAGAAATGGATCCAATTTCGTGTCTTCCCGGTAAGCAAGAATTATATCGTCATTACCGCTTTGGAGAAACCCGCTGCTGCCTTGAAGACGCTCGTTTACGGTCCGAGCCCCATGAACCCTTGCAAGGCTTATATCGTGGTTTATAGCGCAGTATAATGTTTGTGTGTGTCCTCAGATTTCTACCGTTCGATCAACGAGCAAAGAAAGAGGAAATAAGATTTGTTAGTAATAAAGCGGTGTACAATAGCTATTAAAATGGGGTAATTACATAATTAGCACGGTAGTGGTAACTCACCCAGCATGAGCAACAGTAAAACAGGCCCCTGTTTCCCTCGGTCCGACTCAAGCCGGGACCCTTACAAAACCTCCAAAATGGTTGTTTAGTTGAAACACACACACAAAAAAACTTAAAAGCCATCGTAAAACTGAGAAGGGAGGCCCAAGAAACCACAGGGAAGCCAAACACTTTCAAAGAAACAATAGTAAATTAGGTGTTAAAGATATAAAAGCCTGTTCCCTAACAATTTAATTAGGTAGCATGTCTGTTACAGACATTATGCTGCTAGTTTTGGAACCCACGGCAGGGCCTCACAGCTCTCAATTCACACCAGCCCCCAAGAGAGGACTTTGTTATGAAGGACTGATGTTTTTGCTCTACAGAAAAGTGTGATGGTAATCAAGTGAAAATGGCAGGTAGCACAAGAAACTACTATTTTTCTTCCCCTTTGCAACTTTCCTTGACATATATTTACAGTAATTAAAAGTCCAGTTTGAAGAATAGTCCTGGTTTTAATTAGCACCTGCTTCGGTTTCATCTGAGCTCAAAGTAGGAACAAAACAACAGAACTTTTCCTGAAACGGGCCTGAGTTTGACCGGCGTGAGATAATCCTGCCTCCAACTTCTGTCTCGCATGCTGGAACTGGAATGCCTGGGGAGGGAAGAGGCTTTCCTCTTAAAAAGCTGTCGTTAAATAAAAAGGACAGTCCAAGTGCCTCACTGCTTCTCAGAAAGTCACCCCATCACTACATGCTGCAATAAACCCTCTCTGGAAAGGCTGGGTTTTACCTCTGCATCTCTAAAGATGTAGTTTTTGCTCTTTATGGCAAAGATGGTTGCATTTAACTGCTGTAGAAAGAGCAAGATCTTGTGGGAAGACTCTCCCTGATCCCTTCTCAAAGGCAGGAGGATACTGAACAGTATTCCTGCTGTGCTCAGGGTAATTTTCACGGATAAAGTTTCCATCGGCATGTTGCTGGATGATTTGTTCTTCCATCACCTCCCAGCAACATTTATACCCAGGAATGGAAGGTCTGTCACGAGCCAAGGGGTCATTTATTTTTAGTGGAGTTTCTTTGCTAAAAAATGATGTCACGTTCCTGATGGAGTTAACCAAAGCAAGTGGAGAGGTCCTCAAGTAACCTTCTGTCGATTTGCAGGCTTCGCCGTGCTGCCCCGGTCCACCCTGAGTTGTTGCTTCCCTACAGTGCTGCTTCTCATCCAGCAGATCTCAAACCGGTGACGTACAGTCACCCATCCAAACAAGCCTCTTGGAGAACTGGTCCTGCTCCCTCCAGAAGCCTGGATCTTCTCCTCCGGTTTGCTGTTTGTTCGCCTGAGGGTGCAGAGACATGCAGGTCCACTCCAATATCACTGGCTGGAGAAGAAATCGGAGCTTTTCACTGTCAGAGACTGCACAGGGATGAGCAGGAGTTGCTTTGAGGACTCAGTGTGCTCCAGACAGCTCTTCTACATCCTCTTTTGAGGCTTCTAATGCTTACTTATGCCTTTTTGTGCACTTCCAGACCTGTATTGCTGGGCTCAGCTGGAAAAAGGAGTAACAATTTAAAACAAACAGGGTCGGATCTGCTTCGAGAACTTCTGTTTTTAAGGACAGGGTGAAGGGGGAAAAGCAGCTCTCTTGGGGAAGAGCCGCTCCCCACACCTGAGTGTGGTCCCCATATTTTGAGGGCACGCACCCCCTCGCTGGGTTATGTGCCAAGACTGAGCCTGGGCTAAAGTGCCTCTGCTTGGGATACCCACACACTGCAGGCCCTGGTGATGGAGCTGTGAGGAACCAGCGCAGGCAGAACAGCTTCTCAGTGGTAATGGACAGCTGGAGCGGATGGACAGTTTCCTCTGACCCCATGTCAGCCACTCAGCCGAGCTGTAACGCTGCAGATCAGGAGCAAAGATCCAGTGACTTCTCTTACTCTGGTATCCATGTCCAAAATTTCCTCCCCAGGCCACCGAGATTCTTCTCCTCCCAAAGTAGCTGGCAGCAGCTCCCCTCCCTGGGGAGCAAAAGCTCCTGCATTTCCACGCTGTTGTGTGTGTTGTTTGCAAAGGGCTTTGGAGTGAAATCTTTCTCACAAGGCTTTCTTTTTTTTTTTTTTTTTATTAGCACTTCATTGTTTTTTCAGGGCTGGAAACATAAGCTCAGCCATCTCGATGCTATTTTGGACCTCACACCTCTACTTGACCTAAGAGAACTAAGGACAGCTGCAAAAATACAAACAAATAAATAACTTTGAGCATTGGATATGCTTTAAACCACTAATGAGCTAAGCCCAACAACCCCCCGAGGAGGCATATGTTGATTTAGATGTTTTCATTAAGTCTAGTCTTCAGCCTCTTGAGTTGTCTTGTGCTGCGTCCAGCATTGCAGGGTCCTTGGTAAAGCAGAGGAGACGACGGTGGGATTGAAGCAAGAGCGTGGCTGATCAGAGCATTGCCTCATCTTCGACATCTGCTTAGCAAGGCCAGTGACCGTCCATGTGAAGAGGTGTTCTGTGTGCAGATGGAGCAAGCAGAGAGCTGAAACCGAGCACGTAACGCTGAACAGCGGGGAGGAAGATGGCACAGATCCTCAGCGAGCTGCCTCAGCTGCGCCCGGGAGCCTCCACTGACCAGCCCTCGGCGGGACGCGGGGCCAGGGGCTCGTTTTTGACAGAGTTGCAAATCCCCTGCCCATCTCGCTCCATCTTATTCCAGCTGAGCTCAAATTTCCCACACCCAGGCACTGAAATAGGGGGAAAAACAAACCATTTGAGGAAGGGACGGTATTATTCCCCCGCCTTGCTTCTCAGTGTTACTAGATGTCAAGCGATATTGGCATAAACAGCATGTTCCCCCCTCGTGGTTCTTTTTTCCAGTTCGTTCCCGTGAAGCTGCAGTTATTCGTGACTTCACTCCAGATCTATTGCTCTGGGATTTGGGAAGTGCTGCCACTCCCTCAGCCCGCACCGCTGCCGGGGGGGTGGGGAGAAGGAGAAAGGAGGAATAAACAGGGCTGTCACCTTGCACGAAACGGGAGATGGAACCTGCCTCTGCTGCCCAACCCAGCTGCAGCCCCCAGGATGGGGACCCAGGGCTGTGACCGTGGGGCAGGGCCGTGTGGGAAGCTATAGGAAACCGTTGCCTCTGCGTATAAATAGCAACACGAGATGTTCACACAGCAGCTGCGATAGTAAAGCACTGGACATGTCCATGCCCTGCAGCTCCTCCTCTGTAATTCCTTGAGGCTAATGCTGCATGTTGGGTGGTGCAACAGCAGGGTCAGCGGCTGGGGAGGTGATGGAGCAGGCTCCGTCACACTTCCAGCTGCCCTGTTGCAGGCTCACTGTGGGCTACTTGACCCGTGGGAGATCATTCACGATCTGTCTTGCTCCTCTTGTACAGGGTGGACACAGTCACTAGCATTTTTGGCTTGAGTGGTCTGACCTGTGGAGGCAACGCTCATGGTCAGAGGGGTGCTGGGAAAGAGGCAAGCCAGGAGTGCTCCTTGCCCAGCCCTACAGCAGGCGAGGGGACACCTCTGGAGGATGGTGCTGGCACGACTTGCAGCAGAGCACAGCCCACTGACTTCAAGAGTCTCTTTGGTTAGAGAAGCAAGATGGGTAAAAATAGCAGCTTACTGTTGAGGAAAAGTGCTTCCTGTCTGGGCCTTATTTCATCGCCCAGGCCAGCGCCGTGCAGCTGCGAAACCGCAGCCTGGCTCCCTCTCCTTGCTCCCTACTTGTACGCGGTCAGGGCACTCTAATCACGGCGCTTCCAGGGGGATCTCTGGTCCTCAAGACTCTGCTTGAGGGTAGCCAGCCTCAAATCTATGGGGTTCCACATCAGTCATAGTTGAAATATATTATTATTTGTTTATTTGCACTGAAATTGCCCTAAGAGGCTTCCCAGCTCTGCTAGGAAGTTCCCACCCTGTTTTACTTATGATCTAACCTTGTCATTCGTAACCCTTTGGCTGGGGGTGGGCATCTGTGGGCTGAAAAACTCAGTGCCCCTGCTCCTTTGATGGGAGTGTGGACATTTTGCAACTGGACTCATCTCCAGTGGGATGATGAGTAGAAAAGGCAGTAGGGCCCTCAGGGAAGAGAACAGAGGAGCAGGTCACAGACTGGGCACATTCTTCTTGAGTGTTGTAGATGAGGTAGAGCTAAATGCTGGTGAGTGTATGAGAAAAGGCTGAAGGAATTGGTCCAGATCAACCTGGAGTTACCTGATCTTCTAAATTCACTTACCAGGTTCTTCAGCTTCTACGACTACATCACTACCCTTGGTCCGCCTTGTAGAGGTGAAGTCATTTTACAGGTGATCTTAGGAGCAGTCCTAACCCTTAGAACAGGGCCAAAATTTTCTTCTGACTTCTTCTTTCTTCCCCTGGGTACTACTGGATTTCTGGGATGGTTCCTCTAAGAGAAGTGTGGAACCTGCGAGGACAACAAAGGAAAACAAAGGCAAAACCAGTTTGGTGTGTCAACATCATTTTGGATCAGATCTCATCCTGCCAACTCATGCTTCCTGTCTTTCTGCAGATGACTTTCCCTCCGTGTTCACCAGCCTATATGGCCACCTTCCCTCTCCCTCACTGCATCACCAGGTGATCAACAAACAGGAAGGAGCTACATCACCTGAAACCAGTAAACTTGAGTGAATGGCAGATCAATTCCAGCAGTCAAGAAGGTACCTTCAGGAATAAAGAAGCCTCTCTGTCCTAAGACGTGCTGCTTTGGAAGAGGAGAGTCTGGCTGATTCTCACCCGGATATCGGCTCTGCTCTGAGTGGTCTCTCGTTTTGCACGCTCTTGTGACATGACTCACTCCAGGAAGGGCTTCCTCTGCTTGCGGTTGGGTCTGGTGTTCTAGCTCCTCAACCAAAGCTTGTGGGAGGCTGCCTGCCCAATGTCGTGTGGTATTACTACTTCAGTGGCCTGAATTTCTTCACATTTCTCTATCTCCCTCACTTTTGGTCAAACTACATTCAGATTTTATTGTTTTTTTCCTTCCATCTTAAGAGTAAAATAACTTGAAAGATTTATTCCACTACAATTCCTCTTCCCAGAAGAACAGTAGACAAATATTGCAAGCTGCATCTGATTTAAGATCTTCTTTCTGTTACTGAGGTACATTTTCCTTGCACAGAGGGCAGGCTGCATCAAAGCCATGATGATTCACCAAGTTTCCCAGAGGGCTGCTTTGCCAGTTGTGTTCTCTGGCTGTTGCTAGGCTTGTGAATCAAATCTACCTTGGACCTTCCCACACAGCCAAGGGTTTCAGCTGGGTGAGGGCCGAGTGCTAACGAGAGCTGCTCAGAAGGTGGAATTTCCGCTCCAGGAGAAGCTCTGACACTCCCCAGTTCTTTGTGTTATGAATCGAGGTGAAAAGGGGAAATTCGAACGCTTCCCATGAAAGGTATATTTAGAACCTATTTGAAAAGAAAGCCTTATTTCAATGATGTTGGGTTTGTTTCTACTTTCCTAGTATATAAAAATGGAAAACCTAGGACATGAGGCAGGGCAAAATACAAAACCTATATAAGCTTTGAGTCAATATTCAACTATGTGCAGCAGTGGAAGCAAAAAGGAGCATAATGGAATGAAGTACGTCAATGCCATTGAAGACAACCACTGCGGTGGTGACGAAACACCGTGTTTTGACATTCGCCTGGTGTAAAATTTCATTGAAATTGACAAACTGCTGAGAAATATTTTGATTTTTGACTAGACTTTGCTGGATGAGAGATTGCTCTGTTGAAAAATTTTCAGCTGGCTCTATTGCAACCTGAGTCAACAGCTGATGAGCGGTCCATCGGCACTGCTGGGGAGGGCCCGGAGACGGCGAGGCAAACACGCGAGGGTCAAACCCTGAGCATTTTTGCAGTCGCTCATCAAAATACCATTTGATTTGTGCAGGAAGCCGGACTAAATAAGAACGACAGAGTTTGGCACTTTGTGGGTGTCCAGATGGCCTAGCATTAGGCGCCGGCTCCTACGAGTGGATACGACCCAAGTTGTTATCAAGGCTTCTCGCAGCAGCCACTGCAGAGATTGACAAGTCAAAATGCCTTCGTTGGGAGCCAAAGGCAGGTCTGCTAAATCAGCCTCTAAATTTCAAGCAGATGTAAGATACAAAAGTAGGAGGAAGATGGCAAGAAGAGCTGTTCGCTGGAACAGACGTACTGGAACGTGCGCTCGTGTCTTCTGCTGGAGGGGGTCTCTGCCAAAGGAGAACATCAGTTCTGAGGAACTGTTGGTTTGAACTGACATTTAATCTCCTCAAAAATGATTTCATGTCCACTCGTGGCACACCGATCTTGACTGACTGGTAATTCTGAAAGTCCACATTGTGTTTTTGTCAGTTTCAGAGCAAGATACAACAAAAATGCTGAAGTCCACAACTGCCTCCCTTCCAGTAACTCCTTTTAAACTGGTTAAAGTGTATACTTGAAGTGCTTACCACTTCAGAAGAGCTGTTCAGACAGAGGGCTACGTGCGCTGTTTTCGGCATACACAGAATCATAGCGTGCCTCGAGTTGAAAGGGACCTTAAAGATCATCCAGTTCCAACCCCTCTGCCATGGGCACGGACACCTCCTACTAGACCAAATTTCTCAGAACCTCATCCAGCCTGACTATACAGTTTCCTCAACTGTCATGCATTTGGACTATTACATGACAGGAAGATTTTTCTCTGGAGTTTCAGAGTTGAACATGTGTATTTTATCACCTAGCTTGACACTGTCTGTGCTTTCTTTTTTTTTGTTTTTACAGTGGTGTCCTGGGAACTTGTTAGATGACTTCACCTGGTCACACAATCCCAGAATCTCAGAATGGTAGGGATTGGAAGGGACCTCTGGAGATCATCTGGTGCCACCCCCCTGCTCCAGCAGGGTCACCCAGAGCAGGGGGCCCAGCAGCGCAGGGTCCAGGTGCCTTTGGAATCTCTCCAGAGGAGGCGACTCCACAACCTCTCTGGGCAGCCTGGGCCAGGCTCCAACACCCTCACACTAAAGAATTTTCTCTTCCTGCTCAGATGGAACCTCCTGAGTTCCAGCTTGTACCTGGTAATAGGTATCTCGTCCTGGTGCTGGGCACCACTGAAAAGACACTGGCCCTATCCTCTTGACCGCCAGCCTTTAGCTATTGATCGGCTCCCCTCTGGGGCTGCTCTTCTGCAGCTGAACAGCCCCAGGGCTCTCAGCCTTTCCTGGGCACAGAGACGCTCCACACCTCTCTGTGTCTCTGCAGCTTCTGCTGTACCCTCTCCAATAGTTCCCTGTCCCTCTTAAACTGGGGAGCCCAGAGCTGGACACAATACTCCAGAGGTGACCTCACCAGGGCAGAGCAGAGGGGGAGGAGAACCTCCCTTGACTTGCTGGCCACACTCTTCTTAATTCACCCCAGAAGACCATTGGTCATCTTGGCCACAAGGACACATCAGTGGCTTATGGTGAATTTCTTGTCCACCGGGACTCCCAGGTCCTTCTCTGAAGAGCTGCTGCCAAACCCTCGCTCAGCCCCTAATCCGAATTTGTGCAATACCTTTAGTTACTCACCGAATGCCTCTCTATCATCTGTGTTCCGAGTTTTACTTTTATTGTTTGTTTTGGCTGTACCTGCTCGTTCCTCTGCAGATGAGAAGCTCTGAAGAAGCCTGACTGATGTTCCAGTCTCAGAGCGAACATCTGCTGCAAGGTTTGCTAGAGAAGTTAGGACATATATTGGAAAAGATGGACTTTCTGGTTTTATTAATGTTGCAAAATAGCTACCTTTGAGAAGCAGCTGAGAGTGAAGCCAGTCCCTTTCTCAGCCACAGCTCTTTCTCTCTCATGTCAAATCTTTCCCTCATTCATCAGCATAGTGCAAATGTGAGGGTTGTGCCTTCTCCTGCCAATGCTCTGTGACCTCCAGCCTGGCTTAGCTGAGCATGTGAGCTGTCACCCTACCTTAGTCAGCTCTGCTGGCCTGGGTGTGCTTGAGTGGTGGGGGAAAGGGGAGGCAACCTCACATCCTGATGGCAAACTGGGTCCTGGTGACTAGTGCCCTGTCAGGAGGTCCTACAATCAACTGAGTCTGGCTGGATGTCACATGGCTGGTTAGAACGATCCTTCCCCTCTCTTTGAAGTGATGCTAACTTGGCTTTTCCACAGCCCCAGGTACAGGAAAAGCACCACTGGCTGCAAGAATGTGAGTAATTTGTAATGAATAATTATGTGAGTAATGCGACTCAACCTCCGGTATGTGAGTTGTCTGTATGAAAAACCTGGATTTTTCCCAGACAAACATTATTTGGAAACATTTTTTTGCATAATCTCAAAAAAACAAGAAAAAAAAAAAAGATTTTTCAGTCTGCAGCTTATTAGTGAGTTGTTTGTTGTGAGTGTTTGATAGTCCAACTCCAGGCTGCCTTGCACACAGGCACACAGCTGACGTGGGCTGGATTAAAGGTTATCTGAAGTTGTGAGGAGCCTTCCCACCGGCACGGCCCATGCAGTGGACCTCCCGATTGGAAGGGTGCAGGCAGTTCTCAGAAACAGGTTCTCCCATTCTTGCACCTGGCTGGAGATACTCATCATGCTTCCCAAGACTCTTCAATATTGGCTTAAAATTTGTCAGTTCAGGGAGCGAGTCTGTTTGGTAACGACTCTGGTAATAAGCACAAATGAGCTTTGGGCAGCATCCTCGTAAGCACAGAATTTAGCGAGAGATTTTTTTTACCAGGTTTTGTGAAAACAACTTCTTGGGCAGAGAAGGGAAGACAGCTTGGTACTTAGAGGACTACAATTATGTCGGATAAATTTTTTGAAAGTGCTTTTCCAGTTTCAAAGCACAATTCCCACTTTCTTTCCATTCTCTTATGTCAGTTCTACTCATTCCGGCTCTTATTATTGGCTTTATTCCTCACTCCTAACCCTTGGAAATACCATGCTGCCCATCTCTCTCCTGGAGCAATCAGAAGGAATTGGTCACCCATCCCTTTGCCCATGCCTAGGAGCACTTGAAAATCTCCCTCATTCCCATCTGTAGTGCTTTGTCTGATGGAGCACATCAGACTCCTTGAAGCCCCACAACCCGACTGTGGTAACATTTTCTAGCAGCTGCTGAGAGCAGGGATGGACCCCATGACATCACAGCCAGTGCCGCGCCATAGAATCATAGAACTTTTGGGGCTAGAAGAGACCTACAAGATTATCGAGCCCAAGCATTTCCTAGTCCTATCAACACCACTAAACCATGTTTCTCAACATAACATTTGCCTGTCTCTTAAACACCTCCAGGGATAGCGACTCAACCACCTCCCCGGGCAGGCTGCTCCAATGTCTGACAATCCTTTCAGTAAAGAAATCCTTTTTAATATCCAACCTGAACCTCCCCTGGGGCAATTGAAGGCCATTTCCCCTTGTCCTATCACTTGCCACTAGGGAGAACAGACCAACCCCTGCCTCACTACAACCTCCTTTCAGGGAGTCATAAAGAGTGAGAAGGTCTCCCCTCAATCTCCTCCAGGCTAAACAGCCCCAGATCCCTCAGCCTTTCCTCGTACAGCATCTGCTCCAAATCCTTTCTTAGCTTGGTAGCCACCTCTGTACCCTCTCTAGCACCTCAATGTCCCTCTTGTCATGAGGGGCCCAAAACCGAACACAGCACTCTTGGTGCGGCCTGACCAAAGCTGAGTACAGGGGAATGATCACCTCCCTGCTCCTGCTGACGACACTACTTCTGATCCAGGCTGGGGTGCCATTTGGCCTTCTTGGTCACCTGGACACACGGCTGGCTCATGTTCAGCCGGCCATCTATGAACACTCCCAGGTTCCTCTCTGTCTGGCAGCTCTCCAGCCATTCCTCCCCAGGCCTGTAGTGCTGCCGGGGGTTGTTGTGGCCGAAGTACAAGACCCTGCATTGTTGAAACTCCTGTGATTGGCCTTGGCCCAGCGATCCAGCCTATCCAGATCCCTCCGCAGAGCCTCCCTTCCCTCCAGCAGATCAACACTTCCACCCAGCTTGGTGTCATCTGCAAACTTACTAAGGGGGCACGCAGTCCCCTTGTCCAAATCATCGATGAAAATGTTCAATAGGAGTGGCCCCAGTACTGACCCTTGGGGGACACCACTCATGACTGGCCACCAACTGGATTTAACTCTGTTGACCACAACTCTTTGGACTCGGCCATTTTTACCCAGCAAAACGTATGCTCATCGAAGCCAAGAGCAGTCAGTTTCTCTAGGAGAAAGCTGCGGGCAGCAGTGTCAAATGCCTTGCTGAAGTCAAGGTAGACAACATCCACAGCTTTTCCTTCACCCAACAAGTGGGTCACCCTTGTCATAGAAGGAGACCAGGTTTGTTAAACAGGACCTGCCCTTCATAAACCCATTCCCCTTCTGACAGTAGTTCACGCGCAGGCAAACAAGAGCACCCATTTCTGAGAGCACAGGGATGCTGAGAACCAGTCTGGATCTTTCCATCGCCCCTGAGGCTTGGTTCTACGTCTGGTCCCCTTCATCATCAAACCTCCTGCTTCTTGCAGGAGTCTCCCGGTTTGCTTTCATGATGCAAACGCTGATGTAGCTGTTGCACCCACCTTTGTCACTGCAGCCTCCTCCAGCAGGGCCTGTCCCTTGCTTTCCAGAAAGCTGCACCTTCTCCTCAGAATGGTTCCAGCTGGCCTGGAGTACAGTACTACTGTCCAGTAATAGCCTTTTCCACAGTGGACTACATCTATAGAACAGATCTGAACCTGAAGGATGTGTTTCAGCCTTCATCTTACAGCAGACTGAGGGTTTGCCCTCCTGCCACAGCACATCTTGGAACCCAGACTCGAAACCATCCGTGCCATATCATTGTCAAACACTTCCAGAGTCCAGCTTTTAGCCCCTTCCAGGCTTGTCTGCAAGCAAGAGAAAAAAAACAAGGGTGAAGACGAGGCAGAATGGGTGATGTCTCTAAAAGCAGAGAGGGGTGAAAAGGGTTTTGGTGGAGTTAATGCCTGCATGTCCAAGGAGGGACTGAAAAATAGGGAAAGGAAAAGAGCCCAGCGTGCAGAGCTGTGCCGATAGCCACGGGTTAGCCAGCATGGAGCGAGAGCACTGAGCCATGACAGGGGGCTGGCGTAGGATCATCTCGGATTATTAGTGCCTCTTGTTTTATAAGCTAAGTTCTGAGGGAGGAAATATGTAGTGAAGTGAAACTGGTGATTGTACAGGCACGCCAGCGATTAAGGTTGAAGTGGGTGGGCAGTCTGTGGGGGCTGGTGTGTTAACTCCAGCCAAGGAGAGGCACATGCTTTCCAATCTATGCTATCTCAGTTTCAGTGCTGCAGACAACCCATCAGGGTGTCATTAACAAGCAGTTACTCCGCTCTCGTTGCTGCGCTTTAAGGAAATATGTCAAAGGCATTTCTGGTGAGCGAGGGCTCGGTGCGATCAGATTGCTCCAGCCTTCTCACAGCATTCCATTCAGATTATAATACACAATAGTTCAGACCCTGCTGTGTCCCATTACTCAATTATGAAATTGCTTTAGAAGTTGGGAGCTTACTGATTGGCTCCGAATGATTTCATACCCATCATATTTCTGCGTGTTTGTGCTCTTGGGCTGATTGCTCCGTCTAGTTGGTTGAAGCCGTTTCACCCTTCTGTTCCATGCACTAGAATATATTTTAGGCTTCTCTATAGCACCAACAAAATCCCACTCAACGTGCTTGGTGGTGGAAATGCAAATTGTCTTTGAGGTCAGTTGTTGTGGGTACGGAGTTATTGTCTAAGAGCTCGGAGAAGTGGGAAGGTGTAGCGAATCAAAGTGCAAGCCCGTAGGGCAGAGTTCTTCTGCCTTACCTGTCTGGCAGATGTGCAGTTCCCTGTTTGGGAGCAAAATGGGCAAAAAAAAGGCTGGAACAGCATCTGAATTTATTTGTGCAGCTTCTAATACTCAGACGGAATCCTAAAGCATTTATCCTTTAAGCATCACAACCACTAAATCCACTAAGCATCGCAGCCAGCCTGTATGAAACGGAACTTGGTTCACAAATTACATGCAAGAGGCAGGGGAAAAAAAAAGTTGTATCGATAGTTCGTGCAGATATGACCTACTTTTGTGTATCAGATCTTTACGCATCTGTTTCCCTTCCTGCCTCGTTTGTCATGGGGCAAACACTTCTCGCTGGTGGAAGATTTACTGGAGAGAGGCACTGCTGCTTCACGTGTAAAACAGGGGGGGTTACACCTGTTTGAAATCAAACCCACGAAACCTAAGTGGATGTGGTTTGATTCTGCTGAACGATCAGATTTATTTCGCTCCTCCACAAAAGGGGAGCTAACGAGAACAAAGTCAGGAGGACGCAGTCTATGCATCTTTACGACGTTCAGCCCTGTTTGCATCCATCCATTTAAGACCCAAATCAAGCTCCTGTTCTAAATTAAAATAGTGTTATGTGTTCTAGTCTGGGGAGCCAAAATAAACTCAGTCTTTGAAATTTTTCTAAAATTTACTGCAAGTGATCACTTTGAGCACCTATTGTTAATAGTGGCATCAATTTTCAGGAACATTTTGTACCACCCAAAGGAAAAAAAGCCGAGGCTGATAAACTGATACTATGATGCACGGCTAGAGTCTATTAGAATCAAATTGTTGACATCTAGGGAGATGCTGAGATTACAAAAATATTCTGGGTAAAAATGTCCTTGGTATGCAATTAATAGTTTTCTCCCTTCTCTGTCAATAAAGGAATGTGATTTAGAGTCAGAGTGAATTGCTCAGGGGGTTGGATGTGTTTTAGAAGCCTGTGGATATGGCCAAGCAACTGGATGCCATTGACCTTGTGCTCAAGCTCTCAATCTGCTGTTCAAAAGGGAGAGATTTCTTAATAAAAAGCCTAAACTCTGGTGGTCCCTCAAGAGTTTCTCTTGGGCCAAACCCTGAAATTCTCTCTAGGTTAAGTCCTCACTGGAGACATTTAGATACATGCACAAATAAAAATGAAATGAGGACACTGGATCTGTCTGGCTTGTTTTTAAGGAGTAATTTCTTTCCCAGAATCAGCATTTAGCGTGTTTTTTTTTTTTTCCTCTCCAGTTTGGATTAGACCACCAGCAGGTTTGTTTCACCCTCTAGGTGTTATCATGGAATTACTGGAAAGCAGCATGACTTTCTGTACCTTTGATGCTGTTAAAATGATAGTCCCTTTTGCCTACGCAGGGATGTAGCTAGAAGGTCTTTGAAAGGTTTCAGCTCACGTTTCCAAGAAGAACCACTGATCTTCTGATGAGTTAAGGCTTTGGCAATGGCAACAGGATTCTCTCACCTGCCAGCAGATAAGGATCATCGTAAATGTTCACCATTCAGGGCTGTGCTAGTCAGTCAATTGAGTACTCAAAAAACCCCACCCCCATATTGTGCCATCAAAATCTTCCCCTTTCAGACCGGCTGTGACGGCTCTGACAATCTGCCATGCCACTAGCACAGAGAGGTGCTTATCTTGCAAAGTTATTTCATGTATTTATTAACTCATTGTGTTTACTTAGTCAAATATTCTCTGCAGATGAGACATATGGCAAGTGCTGGCCAGCTTAGTCTCAGCTGCTTCTCAGATCCAGATGCTAATA
Source organism: Baryphthengus martii (assembly GCA_013396935.1). NCBI lineage: Eukaryota > Metazoa > Chordata > Aves > Coraciiformes > Momotidae > Baryphthengus > Baryphthengus martii. Next base: position 16,575 of record VWZK01006938.1, read on the forward strand.
TCATTTCATAACTTGGCTTGTGCAGTTCAGATCTGTACCAAACGACTCTGTTTTGAATTACCATTATATTTGATATTAATACTAAGCATACTCACAGCTGTCCTACATTGCTATTTCCACTCTCCCTGGGATTCAGCTCTCAGACAGAGGACATAACACTCTTGTATGTCTGCCTCTCGGGCTTTTAGATCTGCCCTGGACTTGCAGCAGATTCTCTACAGCAGAAAAGATGTGCTAATTGCCACTGCATCAGTCGCAACTTCCGAGCTTGATGGTTTATTTCAAGGTCAGGCCTAACCTGGAAAGTTTTTCCAGCATCATTATAATGACCTTCAACCGGGGAGGCCGTCCAAAATCTCTGAGGTTATTTGGGATGGGATTTCAAAAGTATTTAGTCACCTAAAGACGAGGAATAGTATCTAGTGGGATTGTTCAAACCACATTGGGCCCGGATCCTCAGTGGTATGGTATGTCTCTGTCTTGGTGAAGTCAATGGGAGTTAAGCACTGATGTATGCTGAGGGTGTAGGTCCCATATCCCCTTCTCTTGGACACATCTGCTCAGTTATCTGAATCTTTAAGAGCTCAGACACCTTTACAAGCCTGATGATGGCAAGCTCCAACCAGGCAGCTGAGCCTGTGGCTTCCCCCTGCTCCTGGGGAATGGTCTCACCTCCAGACCTCGGTCTTGCAGAGGTGCTGAAACAAAATGTCCCAGCTCGTGGCTGCTGTCTAGGCAGCTTGTGCCTATCCCTGGCTCGGGGTGCATCAGGTGCCCAGAAGTTATATTTGCAGCTTGCTAAGGGCAGAGCTCTACCAGCTGAGACTGTACAAACACACCTCATCAGCGGGAACGACGCTTCGGTCAGTTGTATGACTCAAATATTTTCTTTTTCCCACAGAGGCAGAGTTGTCAGGGAGAGGGAGGAAAAACACAAAGCGGTTTGATGCCTCATGCTCTCTGGATCCTGGGTGAACAACACTCAGTCACCTTTTTGTCCACAGCTGCTGATGTTTCCTGGGCAGTGCTTCTTTAACACAAGAGCAGAATGTGGTCTTCTGCTAATGAGCAGGTCAGCACTGACTCGTTCTAGAGAGACAGGATCTTGTGCCTGTACTCACTAAAAGCTAAAAACTTTCTGTTGGTGACAAACTAACGTGACCTTTTACAGATGAAAATAGGAGAAAAGCTGCAAATCCAATGTAAATCCTGTCCTCAGCCAGCCCCTCGAGAGTCAGCCCAGAGATGTTAGGACAAAGTCTAGAAAACATCTTGACTGACTTTCAGATTTTGAGCAGGTTGGCAGCCTTGGCACGAATCCAGTCAAATCCACAGCATTATAGCTGGCATCAGTCTTGCCCCAGTAGCGAAACGTCCTGGCCAGACGTGGGTTTGAGGTGCACCTCGCCTGGGTGTTTTCCAAGGTACACTGAGATCCACGCTGCGCAGCGGAGAGTCAGCTCCTCTCCCTCCATCTTCTGCCTTCTCCTCAGGGAGGATTCAAGTTTATTTAATCTCAGATTTCTTGCTGAAAAACGCTCAGTGAGCATGAAATGCCTTTGAACTCTGGGAGTATTGCTACTGCCTGTAATAAGGCTGGGTAGCAGGAGACAGCCGCTTCCGTAGCTATTACAAACACATCTGCACAATGTGATGCAGGAAGCATCTAAACGCCTCCACAGCCTTGCACGCTTTTGCAAGCCCATTAGGAAACGCGAAGACCCCGGTCTGTGACCTGCTCACCCCTGCTCACCGGCCCGCACGCAACGGGGGCACAGCACTGAGCTTAATATAAAAGTATTTCCAGCCCAGACAACAACCAGCTGCGAGGGACTTGGAATACATTAGCAAGCGGATAGCCAGGAAAGCCTTTCCATGAAGTGAAGAGGGGATTGAGTTGCTGAGCGCTGCAAAGATGCACACATTTTCCTAAAAAAACAGTTGTGGTGCCAACGTGAAGATTCAGTGCATTGTCAAAACAAGCCAAGATTCTTATTAAAACCAATTGCTTTGGTTTGTTAGGCTACTTTACTCTGGTGTCTCTAAGCCAACTTATGTATTTGGGTTTAGAAAAGCCGTTTCAGCCAAACCTTAGGTGGCTAGAAATGAATACAAGCTGAGCAGATGCAGGGTATCTTTTGCCCACTGCTGTCCTTTGGAGGCTGCTTCATGGTACGTGTTCAGATGTTGGCTTTCGCTGTGAGAGCAGATGGCCTCGTGATGAAGCTGTGCCGTGAGGGGTACGAGAAATGCTGTGGGAACCCTTGGGTGCTCCTCATTTGCATACACAGTAATGTAACAGAAGGAAATAAGACAAAATCCAGCTGCTAGTTCTCGTAAGCTGGACTTCGTTTGGCGGAATGTCATCAATATCCAACACCATTTCGAAGAGAGAAGTAATATCCTTCATTAAGCTAACTGTGATCACACCAGGAAAGCAGAAGCAGCCCTTGGATGCTTGAAAGCTCCTCTGCTTTTACCAGTTATACTGCTCTAACAAAATCCCACCGTAGCTACCACAATAATAAATGGTGTGTGTCTCTGAAGTGCACTTCTGCTCTTTCTGGCATCAGGGTTGTTCCACCCGTACCAATGAAGCCAGGTGGGGTACATGGAATTGGAACCAGGTGTCTCAGGTGGATGTGCTAACACAAGTATTCATTTACTACCTAAGCAAACAAACAAAAGAAAACCCCTGAAAAATCTCTTGAGTGTATATTCACCTGCCCTAGGTGATCCTGCTCTGGCAAAGGAGTCGGACTTGATTTCCAGAGGTCCCTTCCAACCCCTACCATTCTACAATTCAATATTTGAAGGTAGAATTATTAATTTTAACATTATTCAGAACACAGCACCCGAAGACTCGTTCTGTTTTAACAGGGCAAGCCAAACAAAGGCTAAAACTTTAGAGGGGACAGGTAGAGATGGCAATTCCACCAGCAAAAGGCATCAAAAATCAGGAAGCTGAGAAATAGGAATTCTTCTTTTCCTGATTTTGTTTTTTATTGAGCCTTTTAGTTCCTCTCAGCTCATATCTATATTGTCAGTGCTAATGTGCTCCCCCGGACACTATTATTTCGGTGCCAGTTATTGCTGCTCTCATCGTGGCAGACATAGAAGGAAATCCAAAAGACCCTTTTTAAGGGAAGAGGCAAGTGAAAGCAGAACGGTCTTTGATTTTTCAGAAACGAGATGAGAGTCAGAAACTGCAGTTAAAAAACCACCCAGCCTCAGCCTCCACAGACCTCCATCCGAGTCCAGCTCCTCGCTCGTCCTTTACCACACGTCGTGACCCTAATCCCATCACTCCGCGCAGGTTACCTATTTCCTAAAAGAATTTAACAAACCCATGACACTGTAGTGAGCTGGCTAGGGATGCAACCATCCGCACCGGGTGGTGGGTCGAGCTGCTCGGCACTGCCCCGTGGTTAACGGGTTGGGAGCTCTGCGTTTTCAGGAGCACTGCAGCAGATCTGAGAATCCCAAAGGGGAGGTGTGTTTTGTGGCAGGGAAGGCTGCAAAACAGTGACTCTGTGCTCGGTGCCCTCGATGTGTCTACGTGTGCTGGGAAATGTGAAGACCAGACACTAGACCCGAGGGTGATCCTCCACCTCCGGGGACCGATGGAGCGCCGGCACCTGCCGTCTCCGGGGGCTGCCGAAGGGGACTCAGCACACTCAGCTTTTTAAAAGCAAGGACGTACGGCAAGTCCTAGATTCCCATGATCTAAGTAAAACCTCAAACTCAGCCTGCCTTCCGTGAGCGGTATTCGCACATCTGAGCCTCACGGCAAGCTCCCAGCCTAACTATCAGACTCTTGGCAGTAATTTCCACACCGGTTTGTTGTATTTGGACTCAAGATTCCCCCTTGACCCCAGAAGTCACACTAAAACACTAAAAGTATTTTCTTTACTTGCTAAAGAAAACACAGAAGACTTTATTTAGTTATTCAGAACTCCTCAGCCATTCTTCAGTCACTTCATGACTTCCAGAGATTGTATCTGTGCAGTTGTCTCCCGGCTCGGGTCGCTCAGTGCGGCTCAGAGGGGAAGGAAAGCTGTTACATTTCATTGTCCTCAAAAGAGGGGAGAAAAATCCGACTCGTGCTCCCAACCCAAACAACTCCACCGCCTCATGCATTCTTGACAGCCAGCAAGGCTCCATTGAAAACCATCTGTAGCCTTTAACTCCCTTCTAACAAGTTGGCCATTTCCATAGAGAAGATTTTTTCTCCGCTGATTTATGAGCTTTAATTTATATGCAAGCCTGGAATACTTGCTTTGGGAAGAGTTCCACCTCAAGCCAAGCGAGCACCGAGATGCACAGCACTTTTCGTGGTATGTTTGGTATTTTCATGGCCCGGTACGCAGCAGGCCAAAAAATTCCCAGGTTAGGAGCAAGCCTGCTTGTAGGTGGTGCTGAGCGATCTCGCTTCCCAGCCTGGCTGGGCCAAAAAAAGGTGCGTTGCTGAACTGGGTGGATTTAACAGGTTTGGAAAACCTCTGTGTGACCCAGGCAGACAGAGTCTGTGAGCGTGGAAGCGCCACTGCTGCAGCCTGGGCTCCCGTGCAGCCCATACATGATCTGGGAAATTGTTTAACGGCGTCTTGATGGGTGGTAATGGGATTTTCCAATCCCGAGCTGACTGGCTGGAGCCTGGGTGTAGGTAGGATTGTGCTGACTCTGCCGTTTCCTTTGGAAAGGACGGAGAGCATTCGGCGCTTTTTCGCATCAGGTCAGGAGCTCCTGACTTCTGGCTCATCGGCTGAGATATGGCAACCGGGGATGTGCACCCAGGCTGCAGCAGTATCTCATTTTGCTTCACATTTGTACCTGGTAGAAGGATCCAACACTGCTCCTACTGCATCTCACCCGAAGTCTGGCACCTTCTAGCTGAAGGGTGGTGAATTTTATAGATCCTTCACTAACTTCATCACTTGCAACGTAAGAGCAACTCGATTTTCAACCCTTGGTTTGTGATCAACATTTATTGCACTGTACGTTACATGTACAAATGAAGGGATTGGCTTCTGTGTGCTTCAAATCTGAGGAACCATGTGAAAACCACTGGAGTTTGGAGGAGCCAGGAAGCCCGCTCTTCTACTCAGCCCTTCCTCTCTTTTCAAATATGAGTTGTAATGTCCAGGAAAAGTTCCCCATGGGCAGCCCTGCTGCTTCCATAAGAGAAGCAGCATTTCATCATATGTCTGGAGGAGCTGGCTCAGCTTGGAGGTTGTTGGAGGGGCCAAGAACCCCTGGGCAGTGCTCATTGGAGGAAAGGGACTAGCAGATTTCATTTTGCCAAGGAAAAACTGTCAGGCAGCAACATGTTTTGGGAGCACCTTCCTTCAGTCAGGTGAGAAGGGCAAGCGTGGTTGCAACCTCAAGATTGCTCAGCCGCGTACACGTGTCCTACAAGCACTTGTAACTGCCCTCTAGACGCGCAATGCTGCCCCACGGCTGCCCCACAGGGAGCTCCTGGCTTGCCTTGCACTGGCCAGGAACGTGCACCCAGGCAGCAAGCCCATTAGCACCCCTCAGGGCAGAGACATGTCGAGTTACTGGGGTTCCACAGGTCACAACAAGTCAGCTCAGGCCTTGAGGAAGGTGATTAGTCCCGATGAGTCTGGGTTTGCCCTTGAGGGCACACACGTGGGGTTACTGTTGCTCGGTGAACTTGTCAGCTGCAGTAACCACGGCTGAGCCTTCGAGGGCTTGGTCCAAGAGCATGGCCAGAAGCCATGCACAACAGCACTTAACTGCCTGGGTAAGTCTCTCCACGCAGGAAAACACAAAGATGCTGATGGTGAAGCACATGTTTAAATCTTTTTCTGAACACTGTGGCCTTAGGCCAGGATCCTCAGGAATACTTAGCTCCCTGATTCCCATCGATTACACTAAACACCTTCAATAGCCTTGAAACCTGATTGCAGCAGACAGAGGTGTGTTGGCAACGAAGCCTCATAGGTTGGATTCACTGACTTAGCAGCGGATGAAGCTTACACATCGTGGAGCCAGTGAGACCTGTTGGCCCTACACAGAGCTGTGAACCAGCAGCTTGGAGATTGAATTAATAACTGAGCACTAACAGATCTCGCTACACTGAAGAACTTCCTTCCAGTTGAGAGATGGCTTCTCTTTGTGGTGCACAGGAGCTCACCAGGTTACCACCGACTAGGAGGACTCACTGAACTACACCTAGAAGGTCTCCCATGGAAAGTGGTGGGGAGTTTATGGAACAGCCTATGGTGGGGGCTATGTCCAAGTCCTGAGGATGCATGTAGATCTGAATGGGATAGCGTGATGGACATCCCAGGAGGCTGGGAGTGTGAATTTGGACCCAGGTACCAAGGCTTACTCACACCCTTATGATAAGGAGGCCTGGGGGAGAGGCGCAGGGTTATTTATCTGTTTGTTTGGCTGTAGACAGGGCAATAAAAGGTGATCTGTCAGAAAGCTCAGAATAAGGAAACCTGAGTCAGAGACAGCCTCAGCCTCCTTCACTGTTATCTGTGCTGCACTAAGCAGAATAATTCAGCGCTCACTCTGGCTTATATAAAATTGCACTCTTGGATGTGACATCCCCCCTGGGACCTACTCCACCCACTAGTACCTCCCTGACCTCATCTCCCCTCTCCCTTCTCCACCCGGCACTCGTTCCCGCAGCGCTGGCCTCCTCGCTCCGTCCCCCACTGGCAGCTCCTCGCAGCTGGGGGCTGGGTGCTCGCTGGCAGCCAAGCTCGGTTCTGAGAAGTCTGGGTTTCCTTCTCTGCCTGGGAGTTCCCTCCTCTAGTCAGCTCTCACCTTATGCCTACCTTCCAGCTTTCCCTCTCCACCTCTTCCTGATCCTCCCTCTTAAAAACAGGCTCTGTGGTTTGGGAGTTTCCAAACAAACAAAACAAAAACCAGCGGAAGGTTGTGGTTTCTGCTGCTTTTCTTCTGCCTCTCTGCAGTGAGAAACCACCTTTTGCACAAAGACATCACTGTGCGTTGCACAGAACTACGCCAATGAAGAGTGCAGCAGGCATGGTACTTTGGACAGCCATGGGTGTGTGTCATCTGAGATGGTCCTAGCAGAAGAGGGAGCGCAGTCCTTGAAAAGCCTCTCCCATCCCCACCCTTCTGAACTATAGCAGAGACTATAGGTAAAGAAAAGGAAACTCAGATGCGGTCATTAGAGCAGCTCGTTCATCACGTCAGGAACATTGTTCTCCACCAACTTAAGCAACATGGGATGAATTGAGCACTCTGGGTTGCGTTTGCTGTCGGGAAGCAGATGAAATGTTCATTGAAACGCCCAGGAACTAAAGCTGTCTTTGAGTGTGACACCTCCACTGCTCAATCAACAGCTGGCTGACTGGAGAAAAGGTCTCAGAAGCAACAACAACAATATGTAAATGTATTAGTATGTATAGCAATATATACATATTGTGTCTCCGGAATATAACTTGTCTGGTATTGAAATCCCACATTCTGGATCCTGGCAGGGTCCCTCCCGGCAGTTTTCTGGTTCTCTACTTCCAGAGGTGGTCAAACGTGGGAGTCTCAAGGATTCTACTGGCATGACAAAATCACACTGTGACTACGCTGGGTGTCCAGAGGCTCTCACGCAAGAGACAAGCAGTGGTGGCCTCACTGAACAGAACAAATCCTGCTCACCTTTATTCACACTGGCCCTGAGTGAACTAAAATTTGGCCAAATACATTGCTTTGAAGTTACAGTCTGATCATGATTCACCATCTGGCTGCCCCAGTTATTAGGCTGCTTCTGCCATCTCTTGCTTTTCTTTACAAGTTTCACAGTACTTTAATTTCCTCCTTCCTTCAGCCTTTTGCTGTAGGTCAGTGTCTGGCAGGGCTGGACTCAGCTACGTCATGGCTGTGTCAGTGCTCCCTTGGTCAGGTCATCAAACCCCTAAAGGCGCTGCTGCCTTAGGTGGGGAGCCACTCCATGCTCTGCTCAGATGCTTCCCTCTAGGAACTGGCAGCCCAGGGTGTGCTGGAAAATTTGATCGGTATGAACAGGGCTGCTGTGCTAAGTGTGTGTATTTGTGCAGAGAAATCATTGTCCTGGTATGATGTTCAGGGTTTGCAGAGGCAGCCTGGTGCTCCTGTGCCTTTTCCAGTGCTAACTGACCTCCTGCCCAACCTGCATCCCTCTCTGTATCAATAAACCCAAATACCAGCCCAGAATTGTTTGTGGTGCGAGTTTTCTGCACAGATCACAAAGATTTCAAACACAAACCAGACTGCAGGTCCTTAGAGAGAACACGTGCTCTGGGCTGCCTCCCTTGCAGGTCAGCCTCTGCTCCTTCTGTTGATGCTCACTTACAGGAAAAAGCATTTGAACTGGAAGGACCTGCTTGCTTTTTGTGTAAGGAGAATGGGTAAGAAACCCCCCCCCCCACTGTCCTCAAGCATTAGCTGTTGTGTTCTCCCCACAATGGGCTGGGGAAATAAACCCCCAAACTTTTCAGACACAAGAAATATCTTACATATCTGTTCTGTAGGTCTAAAGACCGGGCAGGTTGTTTTCATCTACATCAAGCTGTCTGACAAAATATACTACCGTTATCTCTGCAAAAATTTCCTTTCCAGAAAGATACATCGCATGATTTCTGTAATTCCTATGGATTAAGAGATTAATGGAGCAATCTCTTACCTTTGATGTGTGGGAAGCCAGCAAGGTATTGCAACACCCTTTGTTACGTTCCTGGAGTTCCAGGGCTGACTGCTGCTGTGTAACCTGTCCTCCTTCCATGTATTCCTTCTTGGCAACTCCTCAAGCCTCAGAGATGCAAGTCCTGGATTTCTTCGCATTTTGCAGTGTGAGTGAAGAAAAAACCCAGAAGTCTCCGTTGAAGATTCCTGCATCAGTCCCTTCCATCACCCTTGTGTCAGGTGTCTGTTTTCACATACTTCCATGGGACCCCAGTCGTGTCAGCAACTGAAGCAGCTCCACGTGCCAATGGTTAACGATGAGTATTTATAGTGCACTTCACAGGGAATGCTGAAACAGGAATTAGAGAAAGAGGAATGATGAGGAGCCAGGTCAGGATCTTTTGTCCCTCACACCCAGCACAAGCCTGCGGTTACTAGAATTTCATTTTTCTTACAGAATCACTTTCATTGAGATAGGGAAAGCGTAAGCCAGGCTTCTCTCTTGGTTAAATTTTGTCCCTTGGAACTTAAGTAACAGGGATAATCTCAGATGAGATTGCCAGCATTCAAAACCCCATCGAATTTGGAACTATATTGACTTTACATCCTACTTGTGAAGGTGAAACATATTAAGCTTAGAATCAGTTCATTTTCCACCAAATCAGAACATCTCTTGCGCATCCACATCGTGCTGACAGCTACGTCATCCTGGAATGTCTCGAATGTTCTGTGGCCTTGAAGAGCTCGTTCACATACATAGTTAAAGTATATTTTTTATTTATTTTTTTTTCTGCAATACATTATTATCGTGTTTTTAGCCACCGGACATGACACTGTATTTCAGAGCAGGCAGCAGGGATGGCTGCATGGCCATATCTGTGTAAGTGCAGCACATGGGAAACGTAAAACGAAACTTTACAGAGAGTTGAAACATAAAATGAAAATGTGAGGTGAACTGGGAAAGAAAAGGGTTAATCATTTAAAGGACTGAGTTAAACAAAATGTATCTGTGCAAAAGTCTCCCCAAGGAAGTGGCTGAGACCACATCGCCTGGATCATTTAAAACTGGATTGTACAAAGCAATAGAGGAAATTCTGCAGGGAACAATCCTTCACTGGCGGGTGGGATGGACTCAATGACTTAATAAGTCTTTTCCATCTCTAAGTCTACAAGATGAGTCTGTAACTAGTGTTATATAGTTTTGTGCAGAGCTCCTATGTGTTGGTTATAAACAGAGCCAAGCTGCACCAAACTGTGTCTTCTTTAAGTTACTACTTACATGGTTCTTTTGCCTCATTCTGGTTTCTTTTTTAGCAGACTCCCTCCTCAGACAGGTGATTCTTTTATACTCACTTCATTTTAGGTATGTAGAGCATGTTAAATCACATACTGTGCCATATATTTTCCTTAAAATACAATCAGAAGGCAGGAAAAAAGCCCCTTTCTCTTCCATTTCTGCAGGTGATCCTCCAACTCTTCATTTTAGGAAGGACTTGGACAATTTGGATCCTTAAGCCACGTCCATCAGGCAGTTCCCAGTGTTTTGTCAACCACACGCCAGAGAAATGCCCCCTTTTCTACCCGTGTGAGGCGGCACCAGCCAGAGCTCTACACATCCCATGTGGCAGATGGTCATCCTGGGCAAGCTGTGGCACGCTGCCCTGAGGAAGAAGCAAAATGCAGAGCCTCAGGAGACCTAGAAACGCTGCTCCAGCCTGGAGTCCTCCTTCCATCTCCTTGCCCTGAGGTGAGAGTAGCTGGGTTAGATCAACAGCAAAGCATCATGTACTTAGATGAAGCAGGAAATGGGAACAGGAGATGATAAAGCAAAACCTCCTCAAATTCCCCACTCCTACTCACCCATTGGGCTTAAAAAGTAAATCAGGACGTAACACGCACTTGCCTCTTGTCTGGACCCAAGGTCTGGGTGACTTGCACAGAGTGGTGAACCTGTGGGTGGCCTGAAATCCACCTACTCTCCTCGCCTGCCGAGTCCTGTGAGGAATTCGCCCTGGCACGATACGTGACGCAGGCGCTCGCTTGCTGCTTCCCAGAGATCTGGGTTTCCTTCGATCCCACGCAGGGGCCCGGCAGAGCTCGCTGCCATGAAGGGGACGCTTTCCATGGACGCAGTGGTGTCTGGAAGAGGCCGCAACGAGCAACACCAGATACTCCCAGGCTGCCTGCGCTGCCTTCATCACTTGTACTGTTTATTTCTCCCGTTTGCTCAGACGTGGAGCTATTTTGATTTTTATCACCCCTGGCTAGTAAATATCTCAGCTCCTTGCTGGGGAGCCAGCCTTTCTGCTTGGTCTTTCACTCAGTTGCTCCATGTTTCCACGTCTGCTGTGGTAGGGTATTGAAATTGCATCTTTCACTGCTACATGAGTGCTCCTAGAAAGGTTTCCACAGAGGTGGGAGAATACAAGAAGCAAGTGATGAATCAGGCTCGTCGTCTGATGTTCCCCACACAGCAACAGTTCTCCCCAGCCCCCTCTAATTCATGATCCTGGGTAGGAGTTAGCAGAAGGTGCCCTGTGGCTCTTCAGGGAAGGAGAAAGTACCCCTGGGATGCAGTAACCACACCAGGACTGGGCTTGGCACCCAGCACAGTACAGTTATGTTGTTGGCTGTTGACCCTGTGCAATGGCCACGAATACTGGGGAGCAAGCTTGGACAAGGAGGTGAGTCCGGTGGTACTGGTGATAAAGAAAGATTTGAGCTGTTTGAAGCCAGGGCGGCAAAACCGCTCTGACATCACTAATGTACCTCTTTGGATGTTTGGATGTTCCAAGTTCACATTCTGGGACAGTGTCACAACCCACATCACCTGAGTCCCCAAGGCTGTGAGGACCACTTCCCCACCAGGGATACTCTCTTACCACCAGATTTTTAAGAGATGCTGAGGCTGTTGTCTGCTGTGCCCATCCCTAGGTGAGATCCAGTGCCTTTACTCTTCTAGGGTCTAGTATACGCACATATGCACACACACACCATGGAAGCCCGGTAAGAATAAAGGTGTTGGTGTTTCTCAATTGGCCAAACATCTTTGGTTTCTACCTGATCTGAGTATTGAAGGAGAGGACTGCAGAGAGTCTCTTCATCCCACCTCACCCAAAGCCTAGTGCCAGAACAGAAATGGCTCCACTTACCTGGTATTCGCCGAGTGTCTCCCTCGGGGCTGCTGTGATGCTCTTGGGGCTTGAGCAGGAGAACTTCTACCTGCTGCTTGTTGTTGGGTTTTTTTTCCAGGTTGCATCTCATTAGAGGAAAATCTTTCCTCCCATCTGGAGGCAGAGCTATGGGAGAAATCACAGTGAGCAGAGTACGCAGAGCACCATCAGACCCTGCATCTAGAATCGGGCCAGCAGTTGGAAAGGGCACAGTGACAGGACAAGAAAAGTCTTGATTTGGACCAAAATCTCCACCTCCTGCCTCCATAACTCCAGCTCAGGCCACAATTACAAAAACCTGCGGCTGTGTGAAGTGTCTCCAACGTGAGTCATTCGCGGCAGCGCTCACGCTGTTGTCCATGGAGCGCACGAGGCACAGAGCTCGCTCTGAGGAAAGTGAATTTCCCTTCACGGCTTTTTAGACCTTTTAAATATTTGTTGTGATTGAGGTACTAATTAAATTCAGCTGTTGCAGGTAATATAACTCCTAACAGCTTTTTTTTTTTAAGTTATGTTCTCCCTTTTAGAGGGCAAATGAGCAGCACATAAAGGTATACGGTCTGTCCACTGGGATGGCTGCTGGCAGAAAGGCAGAGCTTTGACTGAACTCTGAAATCATTGCTCTAACCGTGCCAGTTTGTCTTAACCTTGAATGGGGAGGGATGGAGGTGCAGGGCTCTATGGGAAGGCACAGGCCACCACCTGCCTCTGTTTCCTCCTGCCGTGCTTTGAATCCCAAGAGACCGAAGGGCCAGTGCATAAGACGGGAAAGGAGGGTGCCCATCGTCTGAGGTCTTCCTTCGCTTACTTTGGGTCTTTCTGGACCTCAGCACCATCACTTCTTCAGCTTGCTGAAGCAGGCTGTGCAAAATAACTTCCCTTGCCATCTCCGTTCCTTCATAAAGGGTTATCCAGCATCTGAACCTTTTGGCAACGTGGTTCAGATTTGCAGGCAAACCGCGCAGACGAGGAGTCGGTGTCTTACAAGAAAACCGCATTTTTGTGGTCTTGTTCTGGTGCTGTGCTGTGCCGTGTGTGGGGTTCAGGGCTTCCCGGTGCTCACCTTTCAGGTTGTCAAGGAGAATTTCTGCTTGTCAAAAAAAAATAATGATTTGAAATGCCCTCTCTGTGTGTCCTCCAATGTTTTGAATTTTAAAGAGTAGCCCCGGGGCAGTATATTTAAAACATGATCTCAGGGAAACTGGTTCATTGCATTTGTAAGCCTAAAGAGAGAGCTCAGAATGACAACGATAAATAGACATTAGGGTTTGTGGAGTCACACCGAGGTCAGGCCCCCCCTTCCCTGTCCCCCCCAGTCCCATCCCCCCCACTTTGGGCCAGTATTACATTTCCTATTTCAAAACCAAGCCTGTTTCTTTGTGCTTTACTAGAGCTCATCCCACCAGCTCTTCTAACACGGGCATCACAGCTGCTGCTGACGCAGGAGGTTAGTGCCAGGGTGCCCCAAACCAGGCACAGTTTTTAGCCATTTGTACAAAGCTCCTTGATCTTCACAAGGCTGGAGCACCTGCAAGCCCCACCGCTGCCCGTGGGACCTGCGAGCGCTCCCCAGCCTTTGAAAAAAAAAGAAAAAAAAAAAAAAATCAAACCACCACGTTAGAAAATAGAGATTGGGATGATAGTGGGTGATTGAGTTATTGCAACTTAATGAGTTGCCGCTCATCTGCCAAGCCACAGCCACCGTGTGTGTGTGCGCGCACGCACGCTCCTATTCATCCCAGTCCTCGGATCTGAACTGAAATAGTTCCTGTGGATTTGTGCTGGTTTGGCAGCAATCCTGAGGCCAGTCACCAGGCGCTGCTGATAAGGCTTAACCAGGGGAGTTTAGAACTATAGAGTATGAACATCCCCGCTCGAAGCACAGCAGGGTATTTTGTGCTCCCAAGAGCAGAATTAGGTTGGAGGATGGGGAATGGGTACGGCTCCGAAGGGTAATTGGTGACTTGGCCCTGGCTTATTCTCAGTTTTGAATTAAAGCAATGGGTTTGGAGAGAGTTAAAGCTCCTCTGCAAATGTGAGTGGAGCTACGTTTGCATTCAGCAAAGTGTCAACCTGCCGTAGCAAACACCACCAGGCAGCCAAGCCTGCGAACTGAGACCCTGGGGCTTCCCTCAGGTGCTCCCAGTGCTTAGGTTTGCCCTCAGGGTTTTAATTACCTGACGAAGACCAAGAGGGGCCTTTCGTGAGAACTGGTCTTGGCTCCTTATTCCAATTTTCCTTCAATATGGCTCTTAGCCTTTGGTTAATGCCCATCCACTAGTAAATTAGGAAGAAAAAAAGCCTCCTGGTCTTGCTTTCAGGTCCCTGCAGCATTTGGCTTTCCAGGACTAGTCTCCTTATTTAACCATCACACGAAGAGTCGGGGAAAGCAGGACCTGTCTGGATAACGAGTCATCATTTTGTCCCACGCTTAAAAGAAGCTTTCTGTGCTCTGAAGAGGCCAAATAACATTTCCCCTCCATAATTTTTTAACTTTGGGCACCTTTGCAAATGACTCTGCTGGCTGGGATGGAGCCTTCAAGTGCCAGAACACCACAGGAAGAGGCCGCTCTGTGATACTGCCAACCTGAGGAGGAGGAGGAGACGCTGGAAATCCCCTAAGCACGCCTGTTTTCTTGAGATTCCCAACTCAATTTTGCAAACTCAGAAGATTTTCTATAATTTGGTTTAGTCAGTTCAGAGGTTTAAGGCACTTGGCTACGCATCTGGATTGCATCTTGGGGGTGGGATATCCAAAAAAGAACTCAGACAGAGCAGTTGGAAATTCAGCCATCGCTTGCAAAACTGAAGGAAAACAAGAGCACGGGAAGGGAGTTTCTACTTTGCTACTTGGTGTGCTGGACCTGGATTTAAACCCGTGATCTGCCTCTGGGCTTGTCTGAGCCATCAGGTTGCGGAGGAGAGGCCGGGAGTGCGTCAGCCGGCTCGGTGTGCCACGAGCCACCATCACCTAATCCAACACCCCGCTCAGTGCCAGTGAAGGAAATTTAAACTCCCTCTCCAATCACCTGCCTGTACCACCTGAAGGTCTTTAGAGCAAGAAAAACAAACCCCCAGACCAACAACAGAATGATATAGAATTTCTAAATGTGCAAATAAATCTCCTGTCAGACGTGCAAGTGGAACGAGCACAGCTCTCTGACATGATGGTTTCTGCACAAGCGCCAAAGGGCTTTATTCAGGCTTCTCAGTCTGCAAAAGCTGGCCTTAAAAAGCCCTGAAATGAAATGTTTCAAGTTGAAAAGTCCAAGTCGGTTCAAAATAGAAACAAAGAAAGTTAATTTTAAGAGCCCTTTAATTTTTAGCCTGTAAAAGCCAAGAAAGCTGCGTATTGATGAGACAGCGCCTCGAGACAAATGAAACACAGCTCAGCACCCCGCTGCTGGTGTTGACTATCCTTAGGTCTCGTTGTGTTCAAGAGCTGATAGAGATCAGCACCTCCTAGGTCTGAACCTTTAACCATTTGCCATGTTTTGCCTCACAGGCAGCTGCACTTCGGCGGTGGGTGAAACGATCCCTCTTTGTCTGAAAGGGCAAATTCTTCCCTTTAGATGTTTGTGCTCACCTCCCATTAACTCCGGTATGAGCTGAGCTCACGCTTCCAAGAGCAAAATTTGGCTTATAATTTCTGCATGCTTCGGGATCCTTCGGGTACCATATAAATGTAAGATACTGTGATTCAGTGCTAAAGAGCAGAGAAAACGCAAACCCCCAGGAGACACTGTAAGAGAAAAATCATACAGACCTTTTGTTTAAAACACACAAGCAAAAAGGAGAAAGATTTTTAAAGATAAACAGTCGAGATTCGCTCCAAAACTGATTTCATCGCCAACCAAGGACGAGAGCGCACATCTCTTACTCACACCTTCTCTTCTTGGACTTTGGCGTGTTATGGGCCGTGGGCTCAGGCCGCCGTTTCGAAGGCATTATTGAAAACTTCTTCCCTCCTCTCTTTCCTGGGTTTTAATCAAACTCACTGTGCTGCCAGAGGTGTTTCATTTACCAGGAGAGGGGTCAGCGAGGCAACCCTGAGCAGCAGGAAATAGCAAATGCAGAACAGCTCCTCCATGCTCGGGAGCTCTCCGAGAGCAAACGGCGCTGGGATGCTCGTTCCTGTCTACCTTGGCTGCACCCCTCACAAATCTGGGCCATCCTGCTGTCTCTCCTGGGGTGCAAGTGCTGGACGGGGCGGGAATTGGGAGGCTGCCGCGCTTGGGACTTTGGGGTTTTGTCTCTCGGTTTCACCGACCGGCTCTGCGCCGGTGCAAAGAGCTAAACAATGCGTAAATTTTATCATTTTCTTTTCTATCTGCTGCCATTTTATAGTTTCTTGGCTTGTCGCAACTGTCATAAAACGACTTTATTATATTTTCCCATCTGTTACATTTTTGCCTCTTTACAGGGAGATGTTGCACGATGCACACAGGCTAATTCAGCTTTAAAATTATCGTCAGACTGTTGTTTATGCAAAACCAACGCTATACTTGTGGAACAACATGTGGCTCCTCTGTAGCACCGAGGAGGACGCATGAAGTCAGCAAGCACAAATGTCAGCAGATGGACACGGATGCTGCCTCCTCTCCTACCCCAGCACCTTTGGTTTGATTTGTGGTCTCATCTCCCTAAGTTAGAGCTGTAATTGCTCATTAATTTAGCGATCCACTCTACATTCCCACTGGCCAGTTGAGGGCTCTCCATCTCCACTGGGGAGGTGCCCCACCTTCGCTGGTGGTGAGGCCACTGGTGTGCAAACTAAGCCATAGAACCGACCTCACACACACAAAAAAATGGATGGAGGAATAAGCAGGTGGATCTGATCTCCCTACCTTGCTTTTCTTCTATTTGCCGCTTCTGTTCAAATTCAGTCAAAGTCTCTTGGTTTGACTATTTCTTGTATCAAGTACCTCTGGAAGGATGAGCCCCCTATCCCCTTATCTCCTGCTCTCACCACGAAAAACTGGCCTGTGACATCATGGTCTGGGCAGCAGAAAGCCCTGCGGGTGCTCTAAGCACACACTGGGGCTTTAACAAGGCTTTCTGAAACTCCTCCTCTAGTTTTGTTCCCCTCTCCTCCCCTTTTCTTGCAATTTCTACTGCCCCTGATGGCACCAGCATTCTGGGTTTTTTTGGTGTGTATGAGATGGGTGTTGAAGATTTGGTACTGATAAATGATTCATATTAGTAGACGAAATCAAATGCTTAATCTGAGGGTTTGGTCATCCCAAGGGATTTCTGAATGCACCAAAGCTTGTTTTAAGGAAAAGATAGTGAAGATTCAGTCTTATTTATGCAAAATCTCACCCCTCCTCACCTCTCCTCGCTGCTCCCAGCTGTAATGCATTATACCTTTTAAACATTATTTTACCACCAAGAAAGGAAACAATAATTACCCTGAGCAGTAGGGCAGAGCCGGTTCCAATTGGAAAAGCCAACAGAAAAGGCAAGGGAATTCTGCACACCTTGCAGAATTTCTTCAGTGGCTTCAGTGGAGGCCGTGAGAGCATCTCTGGGAGGCACCAAGTGCACTGAAAGCCTCCACACAATGCTGTGAGTGTGCTGCCTCGCTTGGGAGGCACACGGGATGGATTTTGTGTGCCAGTTCAACATGTAGCTGTACAATTCCTGGCTGCGGATAATTAGCTATATTTTGATTCCAGCTGTCCAAGTGGAAAAGGTGAATTTTCAATCTCTACATAGTCACCCACCTGTCAGTGACCAACGGGGGACTCCATCCCACAGACGCCATATTCGGCTGCTGGGGGCTCGGTTGCTCTCGGCTCGGGGTCTCTTGCTCTGGGTTCTTGCTCGGATTCTTCCTCGTTCCTTCAACGGCTGGAATCCAAGGAGGACTCTGTTCTGCCTTCGATCCTGATCGGAACGTTCCTGAATCCGGTACCAGAATACGGCTCCTGAACTCGGTTCCCGTCTGCTGCTGGGCCCTGCCTGGGACTTTCCCGGTGCCTGTTCCACAACATCAGTAGTGACGGTGACGTACTTGCCATCAGGGGAGTTTGGGTTCAACACTGGCTATATATTTGTATATATTCCATTTTATTATTATTATTATCGTTATTTTCCATTTTCATTCAAGCTGTTCTAGTTTCCTTTTCTAATCAGTAAGTCTCTCTCCCTTGTTCCTCTTCTCTTCCCCTTTGGGGAGGGAGGGGGGTTAACAGAGAGCGTCTGGTAGGTTCTGGGGCTGCCCTGACCCTAAACTGTGACAAGTGGCAAGAGTTTTGGAAAAGGAACTCCAGGTGGCCCATTTTAAATGGTGTTCGTATCTGCTGATTGCAGTAAAAAAGGTTCAAAAACCCACCAGAGAAGTCAAGTCAACATGACACCTGAATACAGCAGTGCCAGATCCCTTTGCGGTCACCTCTCTCGTGGCTTCACTCCTCTGGCAGTAGGTACTTCTCTGGTGGCCGCTGTCCTTCAGGCTTAGGAAAGGGAACAAACAGAGCCACACATAAAATCGCAGCTTGTACCGGAATTTAGCTGGATGAAGACCTCAGACTGAACTGGCAAGTGGGTTTTGCCTGAACTCGGCAGCCTCTCTGCTCAGCTCCTTCCTTATTAACTTTTCCAATATGTTCTATTACAGATGGGCAACAATATGGGAGCTATCTTGCAGCTAATTTAACACCTGTAAATTCCCATGGCTGGTAATGAAACGTTGTATAGGCGAGTGGATGAAGCATTTGCTTCATATATCAAAGGTCATTAGTTCAGTATTTGTTAACGCTGTAGCTTTTATTAAATTTTTTTTTGCATCAGTCTACTTACACCCTGATTAATTCCTCTGCTTCCCAAAGCTCAACTCACAAAAAAATGAGTATCATCTGACCCAGAACATTGGGGCTAAATTCTTTGTTGAAATCTTGAATTAACCTGCTTGAAATTGTAATTCCAAAGCTCCTCTCCCGTTCAGTCACGTGCAGACTAAGTACTGACTAAGTGCACATTTGGGTGCGTTGCTGGCTGAGGTCACAGCAGGTACCATCTCAGCGGTAAGGAGTAATGGCTTTAGGTAACTCGTGTGCCTCCTGACAGTTAAATTAATTCCCTTGGTGGCTTGTTCAACAATTAGATACTTCTCTAGTATCATGTACGTATTTTTATTTCCTGGCTTTCCCATTTCTGCTTCAGTTTTCTTAAGGTATTTTGCAATTTTTGACTATTTTAGGGCAATCACTGGAAGACAGAAGATTATAGAATCCTAGACTGGTAGGAGTTGGAAGGGACCTCTGGAGATCATCGAGTCCAACCCCCCTGCCAGAGCAGGATCACCCAGGGCAGGCCACACAGAAACATGTCCAGGTAGGTTTTGAAAGTCTCTAGAGAAGGAGACTCCTCAGCCTCTCTGGGCAGCCTGTTCCAGGCTCTGTCACCCTCATAGTAAAGAAGTTTTTCCTCATGTTGAAGTGGAACCTCCTGTGTTCCAGTTTGCACCCACTGCCCCTCAGTTCTATCCCATGGCACCAATGAAAAGAGCCTAGCCCCTTCTACTTGATACCCATCCTTCAGATCTTTGTAAACATTTATAAGATCCCCTCTCAGTCTTCTCTGATGATGAAGATGGTGAAGAAGAGACACAACCATAACCAAATCAAATCATGTGCCAGTAAGCGACGTCCTGCTTCAACCTCCTTGGCCACACTGTGTGGCTGCTACTTAGATGGAGGCAAATTCAGGAGCCCCTGATTTAGGGATGGTCTCCACCAGTGACTTCCTTTGGTCGGGCTGGTTGGTCATGGTCAGAGAAGTTCCACCACTGCCTTCCCCTGAACTGCTGGTGAAAGTGCTGTTTCCCTCTGCTGCGAGCGTGCTGTGTCATCACTGCTGCATTGGCCTGTGCTAAAAAGAGCTGACGCTGTGAGCTCCAAGCCCTGCAGCTGGTTTTTCTGGATGTTTTGTATCTAAACTGACCCTTTCTCAACCCTGTCATGGGTTGGGTCCACCACAGTAGCCAACTTTTCAAAACACAACCAGCACAAAACAACATTACAATGAAACCAAGCGGCTTCTGAAGATGAAATCACAGGAACTCTGCGTCCAAATCTGATGCTGCAGCTTCTGCGAAATGCTGAGCGTGCGCTTCTTCACCTGCAAAGGTCTTGGCATGGAGGCTGTTTACCAAAATAACAAGTCACTGAAATACAGCTGAAAGTATTGCCAGAAATACTGAAAGAACCACTGTTGTTTCCAGTCTACCATGGTCTCTACTGGCTTTTCCAGAGAAGGGAAACCAGTGGGCTCAAAGAATGAGTCCCGTATGCAGATGTGACCCGACTGTAGCAGTGCCTCTCCTTAACCTGCAGCAAGTGCTGCCCCATTGGCAGCAGAGCTTCAGCACAGCTCGGATCCGTGCAGCTCACTGAGAGAACGGGACCTACTCCTTCATTTATCTTAACACTGATTCTGGAGATTATTTTTAACAATAGGTGCCACTCATCAGGTCTCTCCTTCCAGAAGATGCCATTTAAGGATTCTGGTTATCAACAGAGAGAAGAAATTTTGGATGTATTCCTGAGACTCACTATCAGTTTCATCTGAAATAAGCTGTGCTTTTTATTAACATCTTTATGATGCAGCATTTTATAGGGTATTGGGTTCTTTGTAAGACACACATGCTGGTTTATATTCCTATCTGTGCCTGCCTCTGAGCTGCCTTCGAGATGCGACTCATTAATTCAAGATTGAAATGTCTTTCTCACTCTACGACATTTAGATGCCAGATATTTTCTACAAAGCTTATTAAAACACACTTCTTTATTTCATCATTCACTGTCTTACAGTCTCAGCAATGCATTCCTGTTGTTTGTATATTCCACGGGAGAAGGTCTTCCTCAGCTTGCAATTAAGAAAAACACACCCTGAGGCACACACCTTTTTTAGACAAAGAGAAAAGGAATTGTTAGCGGGTCAGAGGTGCTCCAAAATTAACAGCAGCTTTTGTCTATACTCTGAATAATGCAGATATGATTTGCAATAGGATATAGGCACAGATAATGTCGAGACGTGTCTGTGCGTGAGTGCATGTGTATGTGCACATGTACATGCGTGTCTGCGTGCGTGTGCATGTCCGTGCACACACGCCTGGCCCAGGGGGACGAGAAACCCCTCTGCACCGGTGAACATCAGTGAAGAGCAAGCACCTGGAGCACAACCAGACATCTTCCTGCTGAGCTGTGTGCGGAGCAGCCCCAAAGTCCCAGGATTGTCCCGTGCTGGCAGCACCCCTAGGCCTGGGTACCAGGCAGGGCTCACTACCATGTGCTCAGGAAGGAAAGGATGAACTCAAATACTTATCTGCTGAGAGCGTGTTTTAGTTTATCAGGGCACCGTCTCCATTCTCCCGGCTCTTCCCACTGCTGCCATACGAAGAAGGATGCTGGGGCCAGCGTCGCTTAGCACAGAGTTGGTGGCTAGTGGCTACAAATCACCTTTATAAAAATAAATAAGTTGAAATTAAGAACCTTCAGCGCAGAGAGGCAGCCCAGTTCCCCAGCGGGTCTGCAGTGGTGCTGTGCCAGGCTCAGCCCAGCACCCAGCAGCTCGGCCCCAGGGTCGCAGGATGCGGCTCTGACAACTGCAGCTACGATCAACGGTGGTTTGAGGTTCTCTTTTATTGAGCTAATCTTGGGTTTGTTGCAATATGTGTTATAAAAAGGCCTTGAAGAGCACTGGTCAGCCCAGCTGCTTCCCCACCCTTCTCCATGGCCCCAGCATCCCACCCAAATTCAGACGGTGCCTCCCCCCACGAAATTTTGACGTGCGGTTTTCCAAGCGTTTAAACAGATAGAAAACCTTGTATTTGACAATGTTTTCTGTCTGTTTGATTGAACTTCTCAAATCTCTCGATTTCTCCTCAGACGTACAGAGCCCGTGAGCTAAAAGCCAAGCTTTTTCCACAGCTTATGTTCTTGGAAAAACAGCTCCAAGTACACACATTCTGCTCCTCGCTCCAGTCGGGGCTCCGCATGCCAAGTCAAGTATTTATTTTCATTACTTTTGAGACCACCAAAATTAATGTATCTTTCAGACAGGAAGAATTTTATTTATTATGGTGGATTTGAATCCAAGAGATGAAAGAAGAGCAGCGTGCATCTCGAAAGCGACCGCGGCTGGGAGCAGGAGGAGACGGCCCGACCTGAGCTCCCCTCCCTCCCCAGCACCAGCCCCCGCCTGCCTTGACGTATTTCCATAGGGATGGACCACGGCACAGTGAATCCTCCCCCCCCTCCAAAAAACCACCACCATAAACCCTGCCACAGTTACAGTAGTGAGGGCAAGATTCCATGTTTTAATGAATTCCCCGTTTTCCTAAGTTGCTGGTGTAGCTGCTGGTGGATGGTACAGCTGGGTGGGGCAGAAGGCTGCTGGAGAGAATCTCCTCATCCCTGGGGAGTGGTACCCAGAGAGAAAACAGATTGTTTTCTC
Organism: Baryphthengus martii; assembly: GCA_013396935.1. Classification (NCBI taxonomy): domain Eukaryota; kingdom Metazoa; phylum Chordata; class Aves; order Coraciiformes; family Momotidae; genus Baryphthengus; species Baryphthengus martii. The sequence continues at coordinate 38,870 of VWZK01006938.1, forward strand.
CCTTTTTCATGTGCTGATCCCTGAACTCTACACCATGAGTGTTTTCCCTGAGGTGACAGGTGAAATGGCCAAGACAAGATGTGTCTCTTCTATAACCCCATCAGCATTTTCCTTTGATAAACGTCACTCAAACTGCTTAAACTGGGATTTCGGGACCAGTCGGAGATGCTGAAGGGAGATGCTGAAGCGTGATGGCTCAGCTACCAGCATGAATTCAGATCCTGTTAACATGATGTAGCCTAGCACATGCTTCAAGTTATTTCCAACTCAACCTGCTCCACCTGACCCGGAACGTGGGTGTCCCCCTGGGCTGGCTGCAGCTGGGAGGACACGCTCCCTGGGTGCTTTCTTTGTGTTACGCTTTGCTTACAAGAGGAACACATCACTCTGGACTAGGGTGGGATTGCTGTGCTTTAGAGATAGAAAGAAATTACAAAAAACACAGAAAAAATCTGGGCTTGAGATCAACCCCTCGTGGTTTGCACAGAGCTCTAAGAATGCACCAAACTCTGATGGTCCAACGTTCTTCTCTTGAGAAGCTCCCCCTCATCCTGCTGCTCACTAAATGACTGTTACTTGTATTATATAGGCCTTGCCCAACATACTTTGCTGTTTGTGGCAGTGCTGTCCTTTGTGCTCTCCTCATCAAACCCACCCAGACGTTGCAGCAGCGGGAACTGCTCAATGCAAAATCAGCGAGAACCTGTGTCCTTGGAACCAATACACTGTGCTCTCCAGTGCAGTTTCATCTGGGGAATTCCAGACACAGCAGGATTTTGCCTGTGTTACTTACTTGTTATGCTGTGGATCCCATCATGACCTTCTTTGAACGTGCAGAAATGAAATGCTAGTTTTTTAAAGGAAAAAAAAATAACGCTGCTCTTGTTTTCCAGTGTGTCTGGAGTTACGTGAAAATGTTGCCAGTCATCCTGCCCATTGGGAGGAAAATCTCTACAATAACTTTTCAGAAAATAAAATTTCACTTCTAGAACAGAACTAGTCCAAAGATGGATCAGCTGGTCATCAGCATGGGTCATTTTTTGGTAAAAATATCCCACTGAGAAACCACACTGACGTAAGTAGAGAGGGAGGCAGCCTGGTTATGTCACAGGGACAAGGGAAAGTGTGTTGAGACCGAGAGGAAGACAAAACCCATGAGAAACTAGGCTTGGAACTTCAACATCTCATACAACTTGTTGCTTCTCCCAAGCAGCTCACTGAAGCTTCACACAGGTCCTAAATGTGTTAACAAGGCCTCCGATGCACTTACCTGAAATAATGCCAGTTTCGAAGTCCTTGAGATGCTGGATCATTAGACAGCGTCAGATCCTTTCCAGGCTGTATTTGATATAAATTCTCCATGCAAAATCTTGAGCAGAACTGTAATTTCCAGTTGCTTTCAGCAACCCCTCAAGCCTGGGTCCTGGTTCTTTAAGAGCGCAAAGGAAAAAGCGATGTATTGGACACCTAATAAAAGAGAATTTGTGCTATCCGCAGTTAGTTTGAATTCAACTTAATTGTTTATTACTCTGAAGTCTCCAAAGGCTAAAGAATATGGAATCAAACGTTTCTACCACCTCAGCCTTTGTGAAAACATTCACAACCTGTTAAACACCAGGGTCAGTAACTTTGAAATGATCTCACAATTTGATTTCATTATATTTTAATTGTAAACGATATATTCCAGGGCTCACGGCGGGCGAGAAGCTGGGACTAAGGGAACATTAAACCCCTGCTTTTTTTTTTTTTTTTTTTTTTTTCTGTTTGAATTCTCCAGCCAGCTGTAGTGCGGGCAGGTGCAACACAACCTCCCCAGTACCCTGCTAACGTACGGAACGCCTGACCTAGAGGGCCGGAGCTGAACGGGCTTTTCAGGCTGCATGCTTATTCAATTCGCTCTGCGGAACGGCTGCCAACCGGGGGACGCGGTGCCAGAAGCGTGGTGGTTTTTTTAATGCAAAGTTGCAAAACCACAAAACTCATTTTTACTAGTGACCTTTTTACCACTAATTGTCGGGGTACTTTAAAAAAAAAAAAAAAAAAGTTACTTTGGTCAGGGCTGAACCGACATCCCAGAAACGCTCCTGCGGCAGCTGCTCCCTAACCCCACGCTGTTTTCCCGGTGTTCGCATCCAAACTAGACTGGGTCCCGCTTGGATGAGTCAGACAGCCTTTTGGGTGGTTGTTTTATTTTTTTTCTTGCAGAGCAGCTTTTGACTGTGAAAAAAAATCACCAAAAAAGAGCTGGAGCGTTGGAAAGAGGGAGCGAGGAGTAAGGGGTGGGGGCACAGACAAGGAGAGGCTCCAGGGCCGCGTCCGTACCAAATGCTGCACGAAGGTGGCTGGGCTTTTTCCCTTTGCTTTTGCTGTTTTCTTCCCCCTCTAAGAACACACAGGTCTATTTTACTTTATTTCGACAGCTTTTTTAGACACTGACTAGTCAGTAGTTACAGCTGGACACACTCTCCCTATGAAAGTTCAACCAAGTTTTGATCTCCTTTGCCCAGGTTTTAATACCGATTCGTTCCCTAATTTCATTAGAATTGGCGACATGTAAGAGGTGTGTTTGTGAGCAGAGCTTGACCTACTTTTTCCACCTCCTCTGCCGAGTGTTTTACGAAGGGATTTAGCTGATGCTCGGCTGGGGGCACTGAGACTCACAGCTGGGCGACCTTTCAAGCCCGTCCAGTTCTGAGCTCTCCATACACCTCCACAGAGAATCCCAATTTCAAGGGAAAAAAGGAGACCAGTCTACTTTAACGAGTCCCCGTAAATTAAAATAATTCGATCCTCTTGCGGTACTTTATTTAGAATTTTTGCCATGTTGCCGTTTCAGCTAAAACTGTATAAAAGCTGGTCTTCTTAAGCCGTTTCTATGCACTGAAATACTTCTGTCCTCTGGAAATATCTCAAAACATAAACAGTATTTACATAAAAACGCCTAGCAGAAAGCTGAGCAGCAACATCTCACGCTACCATGTACTTCACAAGAAAAATGTGCTACTTCTTCAGCAAAACCCCATAAATTTAGGAACAAACCCCCACACTGGATTTGGCCTCCTGCCCTGCTCAATGGTCCCAAGGTGCTGCTGAAATCACCAAAGATGCACCATGGGCACGAACCTGGGGCTGCTGAAATCTGTGGCAAATCTCCTACTGCCACCAATGGGCCCAGGTTGTCACTTTGACAGAAAGAAAATTGAGAAATTTCCTGCCTAATTGAGAAAGAACCAGAATTTGCAATAAAGCACCTGATGACTGCGGTGTGGGGACTGGGCTTGGTCACATCCCTGTGAATCCATCCCCCACGAGAGAGGAAACATCCCTTCTACTCAGGGATTTTGCTGTTGCTGGGTTGGTTCGTTATTTGCAGCCATTGTCTCCAAAAAACCAAACCACTTCACACAGACCAAAAGTCCTAAGGTGATTTCCTCTCCCACTCCACCTCTTCACTAAGCCCAGCAACCGCTGTGCGATGGCCTGTTCATGAACACGGGCTGAAAGCACTTTGCTGGTCTTTCCTTCTCTCAGCCCACCCCAATTTTGTGTCCCCCGACCCCTCTTCCTACTTCCCAGTATTAATAATCATTTCCATAAAATGTTCTTGGCCTCTAACTCGACCAGGCTGTTTACAGCAACACTTACCATTCAAAACCAGCCCAGTTGACTGGCTGGTGGCCGGGTCACACGGCAGCTCCCAAACTGGCTGAGCCCAACACGCTGGGACACGGTTTATTGGGGCAAGGAGGCACTGGGAGGGCAGGAGCAGCCCCATGTGCGTGTGGAGGTTCCACCTCTGCGTTTGGAAACGCTATTTTAGCAGCGAAGGGTTTCTGGAGTTATTTACAGCTCCATTTACTGAGCATCCTCCCGGAATGACGACTGAATGCGATCAAGGGCGGTCGGCAGGAGAAGTCTTCTCTGAGTTTTTGAATGCATTTTGAACCCTTCTCCTTCCTTTGCTTCACAATCATCCAACCAGATACAACGCAAGCCTTAAATGCAGGAAAAAACAGTGTAGAAAATGAGAGGAACCCAGAAATGCAATCAAAGAAAAGCTCAAAATGGCAACCTATAATTTTGAGAGTTTTTTTTTTTTCTTTATTATCTCGAAGGACCTATACTTGAGCTCTGCCAGAAGTCTGGGGAGATGGGGGGGGAAAAGCACTGTGCCACTGCTGCCGCGCTCAGAGGGAGATGCTGACAGGGCAGGCTCCTCATCCCACCTCAGCGGCTGGTTTTGCCTGGACTAGATTTTGAATTTCACTTTTATTACACCTTTCAGCCTGGAATTTTTCAAGGAAGCCCTCCAAAATCTTTTGAAATTTTGCTCTCATTTGAAGGCAGGGCAAGTTTTACCCTCAATTTAAGTCAGTACAGAGACAAGAGAGCCGAAGGCGGTTTGGAAACAAGTTACTGAGGTCTCCTATGGTCTCCATCACAGAACGGGGCTGCTCAGCATTTCCAAGAGAACTCTGTTAATCTGAGGCTTAATTCGTTAACGTTCACTGTACAGAGCTTCTGAACTGAAAGCACCTAGAAAAGTGCAAATGTCCTCTGTCCGAACAAAATACCAGCGACGTTAGAAGTAAAGAACCGTGGCGATTGCTTTCTAGGGACCAGCTTTAAAAATAAGTTCTCCAAAGCTGCAGTGGTCTCACCTGTACCATGGTCTCACCTGTGGTTTGGGGCTCCTCTAGGGACTGATTCCTCCAGTGCCACAGCAGCAACGCAGCACCCCTGAAAAAGGGACTTCTGTCCCCATCAAGACCCGAGGCGCAGCACTGCTTCTCCAAATCACGACCAAAATTTCTCAGTCCTCAGGCCTAGTGAAGAGACGTTCTCTAAATGGTGTGATGGGCATCCCAGCCCCTGTGGCAGGGAGAGATGGCTGGGCTGGGTGAATTTACAAAGAAGAATCCTTCAGGCAGGAGCAAAGCCCAGTGCTGGCAGCAGAGCGGTGGGGCAGTGCCGTGCCAGTTCCACGCACCAGGCACAGCTCAAAGCTCAGCAACAGCAGCGACCGGGCACCGGCCCAGCAGCTGAGGAGCAGCAACGGCAGCCAAATGTACGAGGTCTTTAGGCACCCTGCAGCTGCAGCCGCCCGGGCTCTGCTGCCTTCCCTTGTCCTGGGAGGGGACCCGGTGGCATTTAGCTGCTGCACGTCACTCACAATGGTGAGGGAACTCCAGTTCCCTCTAAAACCCACCTCGCTGCTCAACCCAACAAGCTCTGCCTGGACTTTAGCACAACCTACCAGCGTCACCATGAAAGCTGGGCACCCACTAGGCACATGCAGCCCGACACAGCCCATCCAGCTGCTCTGTGTGCGTCTGGCTCCTGCGATGGTCTCAGAGACAAGCGCTTGCTAGAACTCTGTGGGGTGAGCCCACCGGCATCAGAGAACCAGGCAGGAACACCAGCCCGCCTCTTCAGCTGGGTCAGGACCATCCATTGTTGGCAGCAGAGTCTGCCAGCTGCAGATGCCACCCACAGCTGCTGTGTGGGACCTCTCCTCCCCATGCCACCTGAATTTGCTTGGTTTTGAGAAACCATGTACTGAGATAAACAGAACCAGATACAGGAGGCAGAGGAACCTGTTTAAGATTTGAGATGACAATTCTGCCCTCAGTTACACTTTCTTGAACAAGAGCAGATTTGGTCAGTAACAAGATACAGACCTAATTCTGATTATTTTTACACCAGCAAAACCAGTGACTCTGGGAGAATGGGAAGCGCTTTACACTGGCACTGGAGCAACACCAACCGCTGTCACCGTTTAGTGCCCTGGACATTTTCTCTGCAATATGGTTTCAAACACTTGTGAGAGCTGAAAACAAAGACATGAAACATCAGCCTCGTGTAGACTTTAGAAATGAAAAATAAAATGTCCAGGAAATCCCTGCAAGGTTTTGGACTGAACAGGAAGACGCATTACAGAACTTTTTCAACCTCTTTTTTTTTTTTTTTTTTTTTTTTTCAACTTCCAAGTAGCAGAATGCCAAAATGCTAACAGGCAGGGCAAACTGAGCAAAAATAAAATATTCTGTGGACTGGGTTAGAAATTAAGGCAGTGTTTATTTTTTTATGCTTTACACTTTGGCCAGCATTTATCCCGAATGAAGGCAGCAAATGTTATTAGATTTCATGGAATGTAAATAAACAGTTATTGGTAAATACATTTTGGTGGTCTGCTTGTTACACTGCATGTCAGGAAAACTATAGGGAACTGGCAGGAGTTCAGACGTCTTCAAGGAACACAGAAAAACAGACATATTTTACTAATTATAGCTAACAAAAACACTCTGAGATTACAGTTAAATTACATTAAAACATAACTTGTTGGCAAAGGCTGTGAGCATAATGCTTTGCCTGTATCTTTCTGTATAATGTTTCATCGGAACGGAGAAGGAACATCGGGAAAGCCTGGCACAGAGTGAGCTGCTGCGGCCCAGCGGGGCTGGCCCGGCCAGGCACTTTTGTTTCCTGGTTTCTGGAGGTCCAGCGGAGTTGCTAAGAGGGTGAAGACCTGGCTTTGCCTGCAGCAGGTCCTGCAGAAGGGTGACCTGATGCCTTCCTCTGTGCTGACGGAAAAGGAAAGAAAAAGAGGCACCTGCTAAATGGAAGGGGCCGTGTAGTCCCAGAGAGGGCAGAAGCAGTGGTAGGTGGAGGGCTGCATGGCTGTAGCTCCAACAGGAGCTTCTGTATCCACACCACCTTACCTGCATGGGCTGAGTCACCTCCAGCGGAGTCGTCATCGAGTTGCGAGCCAAGTGCCACGGTTGCACCACAGCAGTGCTCTGCTGCACCTTTTGCTTCTCTCTTCTGGGTCTTCTCTGCAACACATCTATGGGACAAAGAGAGACAAAAGCGATGGCTCTGCTCTGGAGTCTTTTGTGGGGCAGAAAATCATATTTTGGCTGTGTCAGCACATGGGCACCTCCAGCCACCAATCACGTAGCTAAAATCAGAAATACATCTTAGAATCACAGACTGCTTTGGGTGGGAAGGGATCTTTAAAGTTCATTTGGTCCAACCCCCCTGCAGGGAGCAGGGACATCTGCAACTAGAGCAGGTTGCTCAGAGGCCCAGCTCAACCTCCCCTGGGATGGTTCCAGGGATGGGGCAGCGACCACCTCTCCAGGCAACCTGGGCCAGGCTCTCGCCACCCTCAGTGTAAAGATTTTTTTCCTTCTATTGACTCTAAATCTCCCTCTTTGAGTTTAAAACCATCATTCTTTGTCCTGTCCAAACAGGCCCTGCTACAGAGCCTGTCCCCATCCTTCTGACAGGCCCCTTGAAGCCCTGAAAGGCCCTCAGAAGGTTTCCCCTGTCTTCCCTGTGCTGACGACTCCTGAGCTAGAAATAGTAGTCCTTCTGCAGAAATAGTTCTGTTCTGATGACACCCAGAGCTGTAGAAACACCGTGTCCTCCCACCATGCACCTGCAGGGAACGACCCACTGCGTGGGGTACGCATGACAATCAACTGCAGAGCTGCCTGCATTACACTGAGTAAGCTTATCAACAATTAATTTCATCTTTTAAAGCACAGTTTGCATGAATGAACTCGATGAAGAAAGCTGCTCAGAAGCGCAGCACGTCAGCAGCATTCAGGTCACAGAAAAAGCAGGTGCGACTTCTGTCTCTTTGCTCCCCGGGTTGTACGTCAGGAGGTGACAATATTATTACTTTACAGAAAGCCTCTAAACTAGAAGAATTTCCCTCTTTCTGCTGGTGGGATGTTTACACCGAGTGGTCCCGGGCAGGGTGATGCAGCAAGGCTGGCAGCTCTACGCTGTGCCACGGGGATTACCCACTTGAAAACCAGGTAAACCAAGGCAGTCATTTAATCTGACCAATTAATCTGACCACAATTTAGATGACAAGCAAGGCATGTATCATTTTGTCTGCCAAATACATGAAAGAGGAATACAGAGGCTTATCTCCCCAGAATATTAATAACACTCCTGCCACTGTGCCCTGCTTTCAGAAACCCACGGCTCAGGTTATTCTTGCGTCCCTGCTCACATGTAAAGAAACCCTCTAATGAAATCACGCTTGACGACTACCCCACGGTAATCTCTTCACTTGGCCTGTCTTTGTGTGACATTTATGGCCCATTCTTTGCTGGGAAGATTTTTACAGGGGATCTGAAGTTTAAAAGAAGACAGATGACAAGCTGTGATCGCGAGGAGGAGAGGCTCACCATATGGAAATAGAAAGCCCTGGCTCCCTCTGCTATCCCTCCTCCCCCCTCCCCTGCCGAGTTTCTCTACTTCACATGATGCTATAGGGATTTGAAGATCAGAATACAAATTAAATTATTAAACGAGGAACAAAAAAACCCCCAAAACTCAGGCCTTTCCTCTCCATCCTCCCATGTGATCAGTAATTCTAAATCAAAGTGGGGAAAACAACCCTGCTGGAAGCTGGCATTTGGGATGCAGCCCAGTTGCCTTCAGAAGGATGTAAAGCTCCAGCGACACGTATGTGCCTTTGCGTGCTACAGGCAGTTCACGTGTGACTTGGTTCCATAGCAAAAAAAAGTATTTTAATGGCAGACACTTATTCACAAGGCATATTTAAAGCATTATTTATTATTTACTTACTGAGAAAAGCAGAAGCACCACTCCTCAATCCAGCACATCTCCAAAATCAGACTCCTGGTCACCAAAAACATGTAGCATCCCTCAAAACCTTCATCTGATGCTTTTTTGTCATTAATCACAACCACCTTAATGTGTGGTAGCATCATTAAAGCCTAGGCAGTCAAAGAGAAACAAATAAATGCATTTCAGCTGGACAGAACTTGAGATGTGGTAGTTTTGCGGTTTATTTTGGTGTGGCAAATTGTCATAGAATCACAGGATGGTTTGGGTGGGAAGGGATCTTAAAAATCATCTAGTCTCAATCCCCTTGCCAAGGGCAGGGACACCTCCCACTAGAGAAGGTTGCTCAAAGCCTTGTCCAACCCGGTCTTTCAATCAAGGCAGTGATCTGGCCTGTCTCTAGCCTATACATTGAGAGGGATCACATCAGATATGCACAGCCAGAGAAGGCGGGACCCCTTGCAGAGGCAGCCACCAAGGGCTGAACCTGTCCCGGGGCAGGAGACGCGCTGTCAGCCCTGAGGGGACTGGCTGCTTGTGGTCCTGCTGTCAGCCCTCACACCTGCACCCCGTGGGAGCTGCAGGAGATTTTGCATTCTTGCAAAAACTCAAGCCCTGAGTTTTGAAAAATTTGGCCCCGTTTTCAACGCTGGCTTCGCAAAGCTTGGGCTCAGCTGCTGGCCTCAGTAGCCAGACTTACAAAATAAGCACTTGGTCCCCTTAGTGAAGATTTGGGCTATGGACATCCCATTTAAGCACCCATGTTTGAACACCGGCACCTTGCAGCCAAAATAAATAGCTGAATCAATGCTACACAGAGTTTAATCTAAACACGCAATGGAGTCGAACTCAGATATACACTGTATTCCATCGACAGGTCCTGGAGATGGCAAAACGAAGCCTGCTTTTATAGTGTGCCAGCTCAGGGACCTGTTCCCAATTTGCAGATTTGGCCTGTTGCATTCTAAAAGATGTTTAATATACTCGATGCCTGTTTGTGTTAATGTTTACCATTGAAGTTTTTCATTATTTGATGTTATATTTGGCCACAGCATTAAAATTCCATTGGACCGACTGAAATCTAGCGTCAAACTAAAGCCAAAGAAGCGGCTTTGTGATAGACCTTCAGCTCCTATTCAACCACGTAAACAAAAAAAATAGCATACCTATTGTAGGTGTTTTCTTTGTAGCTTTTCCCCCTTCTGCCAAAGAAATAGCAAACACTTTATTTATTAGCTGTTGTTTTTCTACACGCAGCTCTGGAGGAGCTGAGCCCAAAGCCGTGGGCTAGCAGGGAGGTACAGGCTGCTCTGCCAGGTGGGCACAGATCCATCCCGTGCCAGGGACAAGGGGGAGAGAGGACGGCTGTCTTCTCCAGGCCTGATCATTTGGGATAAATGGGATGACCTCCAGCCCTTCGTACTCACCAACCGAGGCACCGTGGGGTCAGCTGATGGACCACACTGGTTTTTCTGCTGCCTGCAAATTGCTTATTGTTACTTGGACCTTGATCAATCCTTGAAACCCGAATGAAAAAACAATTCCCACTGTGCTGGAGCCCAGCACCGTGAGGTGAGCAGCCCTGAACTGAGAAGCCTAAAGCCTTGATTCACAAAACTACTTAAGCACGTGCCTAAAACGAGAGAGCTGCACCAGGACACGCTCAGCACGAAACTCTCCCATTAACTCGGCACCTCGAGAGCTTGCCTGACCTGGGGGTCTGGCTCTCGCTCCTGCCCTCTCCTCTCTCAGCATTCCTGCCTCTGCTCGCAGGCTGAGGGCAGGATTTTTTTGTGGAAGCCCAGTGATACAGCACCAGGAGTCGATCCCCAAGTGCCGTGGGGAGTCACAAGCCTTAGGGGGAAGCTGAGGACTCTCGGCATTCGCAGGCGCGAAGCCGGCAAGTCGTGCGCACGTCGGCAAGCCCCTGGCATGGCTCAGCAAGTCCAGAGTGAAAATGAGTGGAGGAGGTTTGCCTAAGTCCAGATGTGTCTGGATTCAAAGGGACCTGGAAAGTATGATGGCCTGGATGAAAAACTGGGAAATGGCATTTAAACATAAAGCCATGAGGGTAGGTTTGAAAAATAGCCAATAGATATCCTCTCAGCTGGTTAAAAAGGGGAGCTCTGCAAATAACTCATTTCTCAGTCCACCAAAGCGCCACCCAAAGCAGACAACGATGCTTCAACTGTGTCCTCTCCCTAGAATATTTTCCTCTAACTTTCTCATCAAAATTAAGACTAGATATTTTGTATTTCAGTGAACTCTACGTTTTTTTTTTCTTTTCAAGATGGTGCTTTCTGATTTTAAAGATTATAAATTATGTAAATGTCATCTCAGTACATAAGAACATTTATTTTGACAGTATTAAAATGACATGTTTTGATTAATGACAAGTTCCCGCTTAGCTCCAGACTGGATTTCTTTCTGAAATGGGAAAGAAAACTCTCTGCCTGCAAAACTTTGTTCAACTTTAGTTAAATACCGAGACACTAAAAAGAAGATCTGTGGCTTTAATGGCTTCAAACTGGAAAAGGGGAGATTTAGATTAGAAATTAGGAAGACATGGTGAGACACTGGCACAGGTTGCCCAGGGAAGCTGTGGATGCTCCATCACTGGATGTGTTCAAGACCAGGTTGGGACAGGGCTTTGAGCAACCTGCTCTAGTGGGAGGTGTCCCTGCCCGTGGCAAGGGGGGTTAGAACTAGATGATCTTTAAGGTCCCTTCCAACCCAAATCATTCTCTATGACTCTCTAGAAGCAAACGTTATAGACTTCAAATATACTGCAGCAGTTCTGAAAAGCACATCCAACCCCGGGATTACTCAAACTAAAATATTCTCTTTAAGAGCTACAGAAGAAGTTTGACATTTTCCCTAAACCAAACCCATGTTGCTAGGAAGTCCCAGTGGTCACAGGCCACTAAGACCACCCTTGTAAGGGTCAGATTGAGATTTTTGCATTTAGCCCATTAGTGTGGCTTACAGGGATGTATATATTTCTGTATATTTATCTCTTAATCCTTAGTGGCGTCATCTTAATATATCATCCTCAAAGGAACCAATTTACTAAAAGCCTTTGAGACCTTAACGTCATTGGTTTGTTACTGGCACAAAAGTAAAGCAAACCAGTTTTCTCCCAGCCTTAGTATTGAGACTGCGGAGATTGGCTTAGGATCCTCTCGCATCAGCCTCCAGTTTTTTAATGTTTCTGCTAAAATATGTTCAAAGGGATGAAGGGAGGTGAAGGTTGGCTTTGTGACTACTTGCTGCTGCTGGGTAAGTGCTGCAAATACGATTTGAAAATACAGCAAATTTGAAAATACAGCCTTTAGGGAAAAAAAAAAAAAATCTTTGACACCGTACTTCATGAAGTGCAAAGCTGCTAACGTTGGGGTTCAGCGACAAGCTTCTCTTCTCACCGTCAATGTCATCTCCTCCTCTCACCAGGTATCTCATTCCCAGCAGCCTATGCTGGATTGAAGCAGCTTCAAGCTTAACCCAACAGGAAGACTTAGGACTTGGATCTGGCCATCACAGAGCAACAGCAGAATAGCTGGGCCAGGCTCTCACCTGTAAAGTGGATTCCTTCATTGGCTCCGTTGTGCAAACCCATTTTTTACTAGCAGAGGATCTAGACCACATAATATCAGAGCTTGCCCCAGCTATCCTGAGCTGTATCGACCACGAATCTGGCCTCCAGACACAGTTGTCACATCTGCCACTTCCAAATAAAATGGGCTCGTGGTATCAATGCAACGGCATCGGAGAAAGCTTATAGCAAACGTAGTATGTTAAACATTAACCACAACGCTCACAGTCCTAGAAAGGTCTGATAAGCCACGATTAAGCTTAATTATGGATTATTTTATATTACCTACCTCCAAGCACTGTGGAAAATTGCTTCCTTTTAACTGCCTTGGCTGGCTTTCTCTGACCACACACATACTGGGGGATATTTTCCCATGATTGATGTATTTGTTTACTGAGCTCCTTGCTCAGATACAGGCCGATTCTCCCTTTAATCAGAGGTGTGAATACCTTAGGAGTTGTCAGAGCCCACATTAACCTCCTGATTAAAAGACATCCTCACACTTACCATTAAAGACATACATGGAACAAAGCAATTTCATATTATCAGTAGAAAACTCACGATGAGCAAAGAGTTATTTTACATTAGCGTACTCGGCCCACCGGCATTTCATCAAGTTGTATCTTACAACAGAATTTTTTTTCTTTTTTTCCTTAATTTTTTTTTCCCTTTTACCAATGAGTAGATGGAAGGGTTTTGGTGGGCTGGGTTTTTTTGCCTTTGCCTAAGGGCGAAAAGCTCCATCAACATCGGTTTTCACTCGACTTCCTTTGGCTGCTTATCTACACTGGCTATTACGCTCTTTAGCTACAGCAATATTACCAATAAAATAAACATGTCAAAATTCAGAAGCACAAGCAAGTTCATCTGTGACACTAATTTTGCCTGGCAAATAATTCTCCTTGTTTCTGCAAGGGCTTCAATTTCTTGTGGATTCAAAGCAAATTCATCTTTAATTTGATGCCTCAGTCTTATTTTTCTTTCCCAATCTCATTAGAGTAAAAATAGCAAGGATATCCATATGATTAAAGACTTCATGTGCAAGAAAGCAATCTGGTCATAGTGCTCCTTAGCTTTATGTACTTCTTTCTATTTGACAACATTAATTTGCCATCTGTCAGCTCAGTTACATAGTTTACTTGCTGCTTGCTTGGCGTTCACCTCCCCCTTTTTCATTGTCAGCTGTTTTTAATAGTTGGGCCTCCTTGAGTGGGCCATTTATGCAGATTTGAAACAGGAGAAATCCTCAAAACTGACCATATGGGAACCCACTTTGTACTCCCCAGGCTGACATAGCCATGCACAGACCTCCTCCCCCTCCCATGAAGCCCAGCACTTAAAAAGAAATCAAGTTTTTCCGTACCTCCGTAGCACCTTTCACCCGAGGGACTCCAGAACATGGTGCAGTAGATACAACCAGCCAAATCTTGTTTTCTTGGGCAGCTCTGCTGAGGTCAGATTTCCTGGGAGTTTCGTTCAGCCCTAAGCATGCAATCAAACCAATGGAGGAGATTGTTAAGATCACAGAAGAAAGGTGGCCAGTACAAACCAGGCACGGCCAGGCAACTCCCACCACAGTCCTCCACCACCAAGCGTATCCTGTGGGGACATGTGCCTGGTCCCACAGGCAACAAAGAGTAGATACGTATCTCACAGACATCTGCAATAAGGGTTATATTCTGCAGTCAAATTTTTCAATCTTTTGTGACAACTGTCTGAATTCCTCAAAACGTTATTTTTTTTTTTTTTTAATCATCTGAAGCCTCAATTCAAGGGAAAACAAAAAATGACCTGGGAGATGGTGAGAACTGGGAGGTGATGTCTTACTACCAAAACATGTCGTGTTTCCAGGTGACTTCCAAGCAATTAGAGGAAAATGTAAAAGCTTAAAAGCTTTTAAGCTGAAAAGACAGCTGCAGATGTAGAACAGTATCTCAGGTCTAGATAAACACAAAGGGCCCTGATCCTTCCTCACAGCCCTGCAGGGAGGGCACAAGGTTGCCAAGGGATGGTAGCCTGGGTGACCTCCACCCACTTGAGGCTTCTTTGCTAAGATCAGCCCAGCACTCCAGTCTGAAGGCTGGATGATGTCAGTAGGAGGTGTCTGAACTCAGATCACATGTCACCTGGGCCTCAGTTAAATGTGTTTTTGCTGGTTTTGATCCACAGCCTGGGTAGAAAAAAACCCCAATGTTGGGGCAAGTCCTTGTCACGGAATCCAGAAGAGAGCTGCTGGTGATGGGGAGAGAAGGGTGAGCCTACCTAGGGCAGGTTGGTCGGTGTGCTGATCCCAGGCAAGAGGTCAGGCACGAAGACTGGCAACACTTTACATGAGGATTAATATTTCCAAAAAAGTAAAGATGGAAAGTACTTCCCAGCTCTGCTAGCCCAACCCCAGTATAAGCAGCCATGAGAAGATCACCCCAGTAAAGGGATGTCCAACTGTGAGACAGAGCCAAAGCAATACCTCCAGCACCGCTCCCCCGACGGGAGCCTGGCCAGATGTGTGCCTGCCTCTGGGGCTTGAGCACTCGTGTAATTTATAACAGTCTCCAGGCTGCTCTCATTTACGTTGGGGGCCAACGCGCAGCTCGCTTCAGACAGAGTTCAAAGGCTGCCCCGAGCTCCAAGCAGGAGGGCTGGCCACTGGCCGGCACCCAGCTCGGCAGCTGGCACCGTCCACTGCCCAGGTTTGGCCTCGCAACTCTGTGCTGGGCCACCTCGTACAGATGGGGCTGACGACCAGCTGGCTGCTCTAACGGGCTACCAAACGGTCCCTCACATCTCCTCCAGGTACCCTGACAAGTCCTGCTTGCCATCACCTCTCTGCAAATTACAGATATGCCCAGGTTCACGCAGTTGGTGCAGAAATGTAATCCCACAGAGATATCCAAACCTGGTTTTAGGTTGACAAAGCTCATCCCATCGTTGAGGGGCAAAGATAACTTCAGTTTGGTACCAAAGGCAGCATTTCGCAATTTTGAAACACGACCACTGCTCCAAGTATTTCCCAGTATCAGCACAGGCTGGATTCAGATACCCAAATATTTAAGAGCACCTTTTGGTAAGCTTTGCATCACCGGCCAAACCCTGCCTTGTGCAGGCAACATGCTGGTAGAGATGACAGAAGCTCTAACGGCAAAACAAACCCATCAATACTTCGACCAAAACAGAAATAGCGGGGAAAAAAAAGAACATCAACACGATGCTGTTGGCAAAACTTGGCAGAAATGTTCCAATTTAAGAAAGATGAGCCATTTACAATTTACAGTAAGGCCTGACAGCTTTTGGGACACACTTGTCTTTACAGAGGCTGGATTCGTTTTAGAAGCTCATTCATTTGCATGGGGATTTAGTCAACCAACCTGTCCTCTTCCTCTCTGGGAAGACTCATTAGCTACAGGGAAACTCAGTGTGAATAGGAGGTGTGTGGGAGGTACGGGTAATTACACAGGCACCTTAGGAATAAATCACAAACCTACTGTCGATATGACTGCAAACCTGGAACTGATCCTCATTTTAGCCTGGGAGAAGGTCTTCAGCAACACTCTATAAACTACAAAGAAAAGAAAAGGAAATTGACTTTAAAACCAACATTTTAATAATACCAAGGTGTTGACAAAACCCTTAGAGAGCAAAGGAGCTCCATCACATGGGATGGACTCGTTGCCTGGGAAGTGGCTCCTGGCATCTGCTTGGGGCGTTGTCGGGGCCAGCGCTTCGCTAGCTCCGTGACTATCGCTATTATCACGTATCCGCAGAGGATGCCGTGGTACAAAACGAGCTGCAGGGATACACAAGCTGGTACTAGCTATGACACCAACCACCTCCAAACACTGCTTCCCAGCAGGAGCATTGGCAGCAGCAAGGATTGCTCTCACGCAGCTGCGGAGCTGTGGGGTTTCGCAGCGTCGTGAGACGTGCAACGGGACGTCAGAGCTGCTGCGTTTCTTAAGAGGGGAACCCCAGAGGGACCTGGGATGGAAATGTGAGTGCTAATTGCAGATCTGCCATCTAGCACATAGACTTTGAGTCTGGAATGTCCGAGATGCACCAGCCTTATGGTGCACACAGTAACTATTTACGCTGGAAATGTATAACCCAGGCTCCTGGCCTCACTAAGTATCCTACAATACAGTTCACGTGCCCTTCTGGCTTTCAGATGTCCTACAGATGCAGCGCAGTGGCAGTGCTAACAGAGACACTGCGATGCTGGTGGAAAGGATGGACCTGTGAAATTCTCCCTGGTTACACTGGAAAAATTAGAAACTGGGAGGTTTGGGATGCTCTTCTGAATGCCTGGTTCCATTAATTCCATGCCCAGAGGACATCTGAGCTAATCCTAGATGTAGGAGTCGTGCTTTCTTGAAAAATCACAGGTTATTTCCAAGGCCCTGTTCTCTTCCCTTACACTGGGACAACAGTTTTGGCTGCCTTCTTGGCAATGACTGTTTCCTAGGCTGGAGACACACAACGTCTCAGGCAGCAGATCTGCAATCTTTACAGAAGGCAGGCTGACAGTAATGTAACAAAAATCATATTGGTTCTGCGTTAGACTCTGGTGCAGAGCGCTCGCGCCGATACCCCGCGTGCCGCAGCAGCGCACGCTGCTCGATCCAAACCACGAGCGAGAGGCATTCGAACCCCAAAGTGAAAACCTGTGTCATGCAATAAAAAGAAGCCACAGAAAAAGTCAACAGAACACAGCTTAGGCTCCCAGTTGATGCACCCTGCTACCTCTTGCCTGGTTTTGATAAAATGATGCTGCTTCCCACCAGTTGAGAGTCTCTCTCTGGTCTGTGGCTGAGGCAGAGGTTTTAGAGGTGCAGGGTAATCCCAGTCATTGTACAAAGAAGAGCTGCTGGGCTGAGCATGCGGAGCAGAGAGGGCAGGCGGTGATGATTCCAGGTAACCACCTTGCCACTCATGCTTAGGTGGTTTAAAGCAATTAGTTTTCCATTTTAATTTGGGAAATTTTCCCAGAAAGTCTCAACTTCTGAATACAAACAAAAGCCGCTTAGAAAATACTTCACTGCACTTGGCTACCCTTCGGCACAAGGCTGAGCTAGAGGAGCAGCTCCTGGGCAGCCCAGCCTGGTTCACTGCTGCTGCCCACACATCTGAATTTAACAAGAGTTCAGCTTCTGAGGAGCCAGATGAGCCACAGGTCTTTTGCAGGTATCTACTAATTAGTATAATGTTTCCTAATCCCGAATCATTTTCTTGGCACCGGATTCCTTGGATGTGGGATATCAGGCATTTGCAAACAGTGTTAGTGTTATGCAAAGAAGGAAACACTGCAGAGACAACCCTTACCGTTCCCTGCCTCTCACCCGGGCAGCCTGATGCTGGCATGTGCTGCTGCACATTGCAACCCCAGGGCAGTCAGAACCACAGGTTTGGGTTGGAAAGGATCTTTAAAGCTCATTTGGTCCAACCCCCAGCAGGAAGCAGGGACATCTGCAACTAGAGCAGGTTGCTCAGAGCCCCGGCCCAACCTCCCCTGGAATGGTGCCAGGGATGGAGCAGTGACCACCTCTTGGGGCAACCTGGGCCAGGGTCCTACCACCCTCAGTGTCAAAAAATTTCTTCCTTCTGTTGAGTCTAAATCTCCCTCTTTCTGTTTAAAACCAGCATCCCTTGTCCTGTTGCTACAGGCCCTCCTAAAAGGTTTGTCTCCATCTCTATTACAGGCCATCTTTAAGTACTGGAAGGTTGTGAAAAGGTCTCCCCAGAGCCTTCTCTTCTCCAGCCTGAACAACCCAAATTCTTTCAGCCTGGCCTCCCAGCAGAGATGTCCCAGCCCTCAAGTTCATCCAGCAAGGGCAGCGCTGACTTTCTCACTAGCAGAAATGTGACTGCAGGTCTTGCAACGTAATAGAATAGATCATAATCTAGCAGCTGAGGTAATGCTGAAATCCACTCCCTGGAGCCACTGGATATGCAGCAGATTATGCCCGAGCCGTAATGCAATTTATTTATTGCAGATAAAGCAAGGTGTGCAATAGATGTATGCTGCTGATAATGACGACTTTTGTGTGGGTGATGAGCACATAGGTGCTGGTGTAAGCGCTGTAGCTATGCTGCTTTACAGCAACTAAATGCACTAAGCCCTTCAGTCTCTTCAACACAGTTCTGTACAATACACCAGTGATGTTCCACATGAACTAGAGAGTCCAGGTACTACCACAGGTGCCTCTGTTCAGCTCTCTCCAGCTGTGACCCACCACCAGGTATAGCACAAGACACCTCCCAGTCCCTGCCCTCCACCTCTCCCCACCTGTGTAACATCCACAGCACCACCGCTCACTTTGTTTTGAGTAGTGGGACGTAACACGTATTTTTGGTCATGTCCTGCTATTTCAACTTGCTAAAATGGAATTAAAACCCCTTAAATAACTGCATTCTACGGATCTCCTCATCCTTAACGCATCCTGCCTTCCTGAGTCACCTGCAGAGCGAGGTCCTGACCGGGACTGCAGGAGAGTGGGGTGGGAAACAGATGGCAAAGCCCAACTCTGCTCCCAGACGCTGCTCCTCGCTCTCTGATTTCCCTCCACGCTCCTCCCTCTCAACTTCACCATCCTTAAAAACCCTGAAGTTTCTCTGGCATTGTGGTTGGTTTTCAGCTGCACCATAAAAATCCGCGTGCTGGGAATACTGTGGTTAAGACACGGGAATGAACACATCGTGGAAATAACTTGGGTTTTGTTTTTCTTTTCCTTCCCCTTTTTTTCCCTTCTATAAACTAACTTTTCCACTTCTTCAGTATGTTGGCACTTCTAACTTGTTTGGCCTGTTAATAGGAACAAGGACTGAAGGGGTCACATAAATAATCTGTTTTGAAAAATGAGCAGAAGTCTGCTCCAAGATTTGAACGGGTAACTTTGGGTGTAAGGACTTGCCCATCTGAGCCCTCAGCTCTGGGAAGCTCACGTGGCTGTGACTTCATGCCCCTCAGGACAGCACATTTTAACAACCACCGAGGAGTCACAGCTGCTGTAGACCTCTATACAGCTTGAGACATCACATTATCATGAGCCACAACCCATCCCTCCAAGGTAGCCAAACATTCACTGTCAGCATCTAACGTGCTCCTCAGAAAAAAACCAAAACCAAATCAAATATTTTAATGCCATTAGGGTTTGGGCTTTTTTCAATGGTTCTTACAGATTGTCCTAGATCCGATCACAGAGCAATTGCTTTTTGAAAGTGCAAATTATTTGCACTGATGAATAAACAGACAAAAAGTATTTTCCTCTCGATGGCTCCTATTATCACATTATAGAATCATAGGATCATTCTGGTTGGAAAAGACCTTTCAGATCATCAAATCCAACTATTAACCCAGCATTGCAAGGTCACCACTAACCCAAGTCCCTCAGCATCACATCTCCACAGCTTGGAAACCCCTCCAGGGATCATGGGGACTCCAGCCCTGCCCTGGGCAGCCTGGGCCAGGCCTGGACAACCCTCTCCATGAAGAAATTGTTCCTCAGTTCCAAACTAAACCTCCCCTGGGGCAACTGGAGGCCTGTTACTCTTGTCCTGTCACTTGTTCCTTGGGAGAAGAGTTCGACCCACCATGGCTTCAATCTCCTGTCAGGGAGCTGTCAAGAACGAGAAGGTCTCCCCTGAGCTTCCTTTTCTCCAGGCTGAACAAGCCCAGCTCCCTCAGGTGCTCCTCACCAGACTCCTGCTCTAGACCATTCCCCAGCTTCATTGCCCTTCTATGAATGCATCATCAACCACTACACAATCTTCACCCCACCAGACCCTGCCATTATCTTCACACACGGCGAGTATGAAAAGGTTAATATTCCCTATCCTACCAGCCGAAGACTTAAGACTCAGGGAGCCTACAGAGAGCCCATGATAGGCCTTGCAGGAGGACACACGTTGCTAAGGGCCAAGCCAAGTCCCCAGCTACCCGCCTTCGCCCAGAGTCTTACTCTGCTTCCTAGGAAGCAGCGCTTTTTGGAAGATGGCACTTTGGTTTTTACCTCTCTGTAAAGAAAACATTCCCATAGCCTGGAAAAAAAAAGGACTCAAAATGTGGTAACGTTAAAAAAAACAAATCAAACCAAATCTTACGTTTTTTTATGATCTTGACCTGTATCTCCTGAACATTTTGGTCCGGTTGTACTACGCTGCTCTTCAGTTTTTCACTCTTCATCAGTGTCTTGGAGACGTCTGCGTCCAGCCTGTTTCTGAAGAGCTTTGGACACCTATGTCTATTCCAAAACGCTCCTAGAAAACAGAGTAAGACGAGAGCGATTTGAGCTCCTAGTCTCTGGCCTATCTGCAAAGTGCCCGGTGAAGTGCCACTGCAGGCAGCTCATAATTAATAATCGACATTACTTATAGAGGGGCCTGCAGAACAAGAATGGAAAGTGTCATCAGATTTGACATCCAAAATACCGTCTAAGTTAGTGCTTTCTAATTCCCAGGCACTGCTGTGGGAAGATACAGTTGCAGATGTAAATACTTTCCCAGGCCTCCTCGCCATGTGCATCGCTCGCATGTGCAACGCATATGGGAATGTACGCAGGGCCTCGTTGCAAATGGAGTGTGTGTGTGTAAATTGTTGCTTGTCTACATCTGTGTATCTAATTGCATGTGAAAATCACTACTTTAGTTGCATCAATGAGAGACAACTTTTTGAAAATACGGCTTGCATGTGGTTCTCATTCATTTTAGTGAGGCACAAGATGATCCAGTTGAAAAACAGTAGCTAAGACCAGATGTTCTTCTGCTCCTCCAGCGTGAGAGAAGCAGCTCAGCCTTAAGAAACTCGAAGCTGCTCAGCTTAGGATAACGTGCAGTATCATGGGAGAGAAAGATCCTCTCCTTCAGTGGTCTCAGACCTACTCCCAAACGATGTAAATAGCAGAAATTCACTTTCGCTTCCAGGAGTAATTTAGAATAAAGCCCTAAGTCTTCCTTCAAGTGCCGATGAGCAACGGCTGGAAATGCCGTGCTGTGGTCATTCAGTGGGTTTTGAGGTAACCAGGGGAAAATCCTGGCCAGCTAAGACTGGACATATGGCAGAGGTTTAATGTAATATATGATGGGAAGGGTAACTCACCCGGCTTTGCCAAAACGTCATTTTTGAACGATGTGCCTAATTTCTGAACAATTGAGTTTTAAAGATCTTAATAACTTCTTGAATTTTTCCACAGCTCTGCTGCTGCTGCGGTCATATTTCCAAATTCAATGTACCTCTTACTCCTCCACTTAAAACATTCACTTTGCATTTAAACCTGCAGGAAAAACAAAATCTGGATTACTTTCAAATTATTGGCCAAGCTCAAAGCGACATCCCAGCCATTTATGGGGTGCAGATAAAAGAGCTCACAGTCCCTGCTCTGCCAGGAAAAACGTTCACTTTCTGTGAAAAACATTAAGAAATCAGATGAAGAGCTTATTAAACTTTTAGATGCAAGAATTTGCGAATTGGACAAAGACGTGTGTATATGTCAGACCCTTGAGATGAGACGGTGCCTGTCATAAACTGCTGCTGGATGCGTAAATAAGGCTCCCTCTGCTTTCCCCCAGCTGTGGAGTATTGAAGTAGGAGCTCGGGCTGAAAGCACTCTTTGTGAGGATCAACTCCGAAGATTTATGTGGAAGAATCTTTTCTTTATTTACCAGCCGTGCTGAGGCTGACAACCTATTTGATAGCTCGGAGCCTCCAGCCTTGTGAGAGCACTTGTCAGTGATTGTACCTGCTTTGCTATTTATTTTTCAGTGCCTCAACCTGCAAGTGCCCTCCCACCCCGTCGATGAAGGACCTTCAGTAAACCAATCTCCTCCACGCTCTTTTCCCTTCCACCTCTTCCAAAAACCTCAAACAAAATCATTTTGGGTGCTTTATTCTCGGACATATGAACCTAATCCTCCGCTTCTCAAAGAAGCATTAGTTATTCTAATAGTTATTTTAAAGTATTAGTTATTCTTCTGAAGAGAGGTGTTTTAGTTGGCAGAGGAGCTCACTGGCCATTGCAGGTGTTGGAAGTGGAGCTGTCCCCCAGGGAGCGATGACTATTAAAAAGCACTCCTTCACCCCTCTCTGCTCTACAAGGTAACTTTCACAAATCATTGTAGGCTACACGGGGGAGACAAGTCATCTCTGTGCTTATCAACCCGATGGACCTTGACTGCTCCTACTAATAAATGCACAAGCAGCTCTGACCTGCAGAGCCCACGCTGAGTTTGCAGGGTCCACAGCTATGAAAAGCTTTTCGTTTCTCACTAGTAGACTTACTGTGCTTGATCTGCAAACGGAGACAGATCCATGTCTCGACTCATCAATGCAAATATGTGAACAGGGCTGATGCAAATAAAGGTGTGCGTGACCCCAGCCTTACATCGCCAGGATGCAGCAGACACCTGCCAAGCTACCCTGGGAGCTGAGTGCGAAAAGCAGTTTGTATTTTATCCTTGATCAGATAAATACAATACACGGACAGCTAGAGGATATTGAAAACAAACATCTATTTGTAAGCCTTCCTATGACACAGAATCCCAGCAGGGTGGGGGTTGGAAGGGACCTCTGGGGATCATCCGGTGCCGCCGCCCTGCTCCAGCAGGGTCACCCAGAGCAGGGGGCCCAGCAGCGCAGGGTCCAGGCGCCTTTGGAATCTCTCCTGAGAAGGAGACTCCCCAAGCTCTCTGGGCAGCCCGGGCCAGCCTCCAACACTGTCCCACCAAAGAAGTTTCTCCTCCTGCTCAGAGGGAACCTCCTGGGTTCCAGTTGGTGCCTGGTGCCCTTTGTCCTGGCGCTGGGCACCACTGACAAGAGACTGGCCCCAAAATGACCACATTAAACAGAGATCTTGAGTAAAGACTTGCATGATGGTTCATGTTGTCTGTCCTTGAGGTTAGGTGCATGGCTAACAAGGCTGAAACCACGTACCTTGGAATATGTTCCCCACAATCCACGAAGCTTTACTCTTCTTTTCTCCTAGCAAGATCATACCCAGCTTACTGATCAATTCTGTCCTAAATACAACTTACACAGAGCATCTGAAATATTTGGAAACTTTATCCGCACTTTTTGTGCATGTATTTTTGTTTCTATATTGGATTTTAGGAACAAGTCAGATATTCAAATGTTTGAGTCAGACTGTCATCACCTGATATGAACCCTGAAACACCCTAGAACACATCAGTCTGCTCCGTTCACACCAAACTCACGTGCCTGCAGATTCAGTCTGGCTCTTCTCAGCCTGCTTGGCCCTGCAGCATAACAGCTCTGAGAGCCCCCACAGGCTCCTTGGAGCAAGCTGCTGTCCTCCTCATCTTGGGTATTTCAGTGCTCCCACCCTGCACAGCCCTGCTTTATGAGACGACCGGGGACAAAAGTCTTATCTTTGCTCAAGGACTTTCCTTCTAACACATTCCTCAAGGCAGTCCCAAGCCCTGAACTCTGCAGCGTGCACCTTCCACGCTGGGTTAGAGAGCAGGATTCCACAGAACAGAGGGATTGTGCCATGGGCCTGTCTGCCCAAAGCTGCTCTGGGTAAGAGGTGATCTTTGGTATCACTCTGCGGTCTATTTACACATCTCCAGGTACCCTCTGGCAGCACAGAACTGATCTCAAAGCACCAAGCTTCCAAACTGCAGGCAACAGTATTTCAGGGTGACTCCTGGTTGCTCTGCCTCATGTCCTTTGCAAGAAGAGTGGCACCTACGTTCAAGAGGACTCTGGATGAAGGACAGTGTCTGTAAGAAAATTCTGTCAAGCTTCCACATTTCTGCATCTCATCTGAGTGTTTTGCCACATACTTCCTTTCCCACTTCTACGTGGCAGTGCACACGACATTAAAACTATCTTTAGGTATTGTGGGACATTTTCAATTTGCGGTGTGTGACTCAGCAATCCCACAATGAGGAGAAAAAAAACACCTTAAAAGTCAGCTTTCTCCAAATGCCCACCTGGCTGACTCACTCTCTCTTGCGCAACAAGTCACGGGAGCGCAGACCTGACGATGCCACTTATCTCAAAACTGTGTGTTAATTTTTTTCCAGAGTCACTTCCTAAGACTCGGCAGCCTTCATCCAAGAACCAAGCAGGCTCTGGCAGAATGGTGGTCGAAGTCTCCCTCCACTCCTTCAGAACATGTTATTGCTGGTGCAGGAAGCAAATAGAGCCGACCAGTAATGCCTGCTTCCAAAGAAAACACTCACTTTACTGTATCTGGTGTTTTGAAATGTACAAAAATAAATTATTTATTATCATGACTTTTGGGCTGAACCTGTTTATATGGGCTTGCATCTGTCTGATCTGAAGACTGAGTCACTGACTGACAGACACTCTGTTGGCTGGTCCAGTTACTTACATTATGTCCATACTGTTCCAACAGCTTAAATAAAAATAGTGAGCTTGAAACTTCTCCTCTGTTGGCATTTCTTCATAGAGACGGGGTGTTGCTTAAAGAAACATCAAATCACTCTTAAAGAGGTCAGATCTGCAGGGTGAAATGGTAGAATTAATGGTGAGAGTCGCTGGATGCAGATTTCCAGCCCAGCTTTAGACCCCTCAGCAGCTGTGCTGGATGCCAAAGAAGGGATGAGGAGGTTTGGACGACGTGTGAACCCTTTCAGAGCTTCCCGCAAAATATCAGTCAATGAGAATTAAAAACCTGCTCAAGTCCAAAACTTGCAGCCCTTCCACTTCTGCCAGCCCCTTCCACGTCCAGCAGCCGGGGGAAACTTAAGGGTAGTATTTCCACAGGCACCAAGTGAATTCTTTTTCCTCTTTTTTACTTTGTAATCCCCTCAGATCTAGTGAAGATTGAAGAGAGAGCTGCAGATGAGCCTCTCGGAGAGAGCATTTTCCTCCCTATCCCATCCAACAGCACAAATGTCTCTCACCCCTCAGTTCAGAATAAGAGGACTCGAGGCTGAATCAGAGTAGCTCCAGACTTGCAGACATCTAAGGTTTTGTACTATCAGTGCAGATTTCTGATTTCCTGACTTTCCAGCAGTTTGTAATCTTTGAATCTACATTTCCTGGACGCATTTTTCATCTCATCATTGTGTCAGCAACGCTACTCCAGATAATCTGATGCCTATAGAGATCCTCAGGCGTGAGCTAAAAAAAGTCCACCTGGATGGGCAGAAAGAGGTAGGAAGACCTGAGGCAGCAGGTAAAACATTATCCGCCCTCCTCATGTGCTTGATTATGCAAATGCTGCATCCCACAAAGAGGCAAAAAGTCCTGGCACAACTGGCAGGCAGCATTCCCATGGGGCCTGGGCTTCTCTGAGATATACTGGAGCCATAAATGCCACAAAATTCTACTAGTGCTGCAGCCAGGAGCAAGCAAGCAAGAAGAGCTTTGGACATTTTGGGGGTCAGAGGCAACATCGCTATGGCAGTGCTGAAGTCCAGCGTTGGAAGAGGCATAAACCATCTCCTAGCCTCTTCCTGGAGACTTCAGCACAGCTACTAATGATACTATAAGAAGAAAGGGATAATCCCAGGGTTCTAGTCAGCCTTCTACCTATCCCAACACTGTGAAGGCTACAATTCCTTACCTGGCACGTCCTTTTGGTAACTACTTTACAATAGCTTGAGACCACAAAGAATTAACCATGCAGATTTATGCTGCGGTACACACCCTGTCTGTCTGCCAGGAACTGAGCAAAAGCCCAAATCATAGTCATGGCCTTACTATTATTAGTTTGAATTGTTTACCATTTTCATCTAAATCGCTCAGATCAGGATGAGGAGCCCAAATAGGCAGAAGGTCTAGAGTGAACACCACGTCTCACCTTTTGTGTCAGAAGAACTCTTAATTCAGTGAGTACAGCCACCAGCGGGCTAGATCTACATGTGATAAGACAGGGTTTTTTTCCACCTGAAGCCAATACTCACTTTTTTGTAGCTGCAACGAGTGTCTAATCACAGTTTCTCCCTTGATTTCACAGATTATTTTGAAAGAAGAGGAAGCACTTCAGCACAGTCCGGACTTCTACGGCTGAGAAGAACATGCAAAGATGAAGAGGATCTCCTGCTTAACGCATACATCTTGGGGCAACAGCCAAGAGCTAAGTGAAGACTAATATTCTTCGCTCGCTCTGCACTTGCAAGCATGGAAGACTATGAGTAGGATGTGTGTTTGTGGTCGAGGAGGTATGCAAGCTATGCTCTGTGTGGATGGAGCACGCCTGGTGCTGAAAGCTGCGGGATGGAAGAATGAATGCAGTTGTATTGGGAGAAAGAGGAATGCTTGCAGTATTTTGGGTCCTCAAATGTGGATTAGCTTGGACAGGGATGTGAGGTGGGAAAGACATATCCTGAACACCTGTTTCTACATCTTTCTTTTTCACTCATTTTGGAGACATTTTGCCCTGCTTCACGCTCTCCATCCTTATTCTGCGCTCAGGTCCTCTCCATTTCAAGCAAAAATAGTTTCTCCTTCCAAGAAAGTCAGTTGTGTTTCCAACTGGGGAGAGGCAGAGAGGGGAGAGGTTACAGCTGAAGGAGACTGGGTACCCATCTATCTGCCCGTGGAAGCACTGAGTGGAGCTGGGGCAGCAGAGAAGCACCTACCCTGGGACCCAGACCTCCTGCTGCTGTACTGAGTGTGCTCCATGTCTGTCAGTTTTCACCGTGCTGGTGAAGCTCAAGCTGCTGCTGAAGTCAGTGGGAATTTGGTGAAGCCAAGTTATTCAGGATGGACTCTTTGGGGAACGCAGTTAAGGCAGCCACATTCTCAAAGTCCCAGGCAAAATGTGCACGCAGTGAGTCGGCAAACAGTGCTCTTCTCGCTTTTGTCAGCAAAAGGAAATTTAATTGATTTATCAAGAAGCTAAGGCTAAAAATCTCTCCAGAGGCCATGGAAACATATGCACTTTCACTGACCTCTGAAAATACATGATTTATGGGAATATCCACTTATTTACCTAAATTCCCGCAAACTGACCTGAAAAAATTAGCCCTTGATCTGTGATGGCAAGGGACTCCGCAGAGGTAAAGTCACTGAAGGAGAAAGAAGCAAAAACAGAATCAAAAGTATTACTTAAAACTAGAAATACATTGAAGGGATAGAAAATAATTCGTACTGAGCAGCGCATGGCTTGGCAATGCTGTTAGGCTGCGGATGGACAGAGAGACTTAGGGCTTCAAGCTAGTTTAGTTTGGCTGTTGGCAATTAGAAACTTGAAAGGAGATCTGAAAAGACAGTAATAACAATTTCAACTCAGACACGCTGCAGAGTTCCACAGACCTGCAGCCTGATCTCCATTCCCAGAGAACCTCCACGCAGATCCCTCCACAGAGTTACCGGCCTCGATGAAGTCACAGCCCAGTTTGGAAACTCATTTTTCACAGGATGGCTACCACTCCATAACGGTCTACCAGGCATCTGGATGACAACACTTCCCCATGGATTACAGTTAGGTTTAGACTGCGGGCTCTAAGACAACCCGCCCTGTGAAAAGCTCTGTGTTCTCTTATGGTATTTCTACAAAGATGACAGGACCTTGACTCTCAACGTGTCCCACGAAATAATTTAATGCAGTAGATTGGACAATATGCAGTGTTTTTGTCTTGGAAAGATGAAGAGTTTGGTTGTTCCATTAAATTTGAACATGAGATCCAAAGGGTGCAACTGAGACGCACAGGCCTGCTTATCAGCCCTCACAGCAAATGTTAGTTCTTAGATTTTCCTTGAAAAAAGGCTTGATGAAATTTAACCTCCCTCCTTGCAGTCCCAGCACAGCCAGCTCCCCTGAATTCCGTCAAGAAAAATGAAGAAAATGAGTTATTTCAGATGTCGGACCCAAAACACATGCTGCTCTACGTGTAAAGAAAGCCCTGTGAAAATAAGACGGACCACCATCAGTTTTGCTGTGCAATGCCCGAACCGATCTTGGATCTTGTAGGGATCTGGCAACTGAGGAAAAGAAATGTAAAAGCCCCAAAGTCTTCAAAAGTAGATCAGAACAAAATCCCTACGTTCATTTGTCTAGAGAGTGAAAAGTTGGTTAGGCCATACTCCCTGGTGGTTCTGAACCAGGACTGGATGCTCTGTCATGCCTCAGAGGTCTAGTCTGAAGGGACTTGTCGATCTCCTCATGGCATTTTAGGCAGAGAAGCCATAGAGTCCATCCGAATCAGACCGTGAGAGCCTGAAGTCAGACTTGGATCTGGACTCTGTGGGTTTGGCTCATTTCAAAGCGCAAGTGCAAATGTGTTTGGTGGTCTGACTCAAGGCTCCAGCAAACAGGTGAGTTGGCTTTGTTCAAAACCACCGCGTAATTCTGCATGATTGGCACCTTTCATTTAAAAGAAGCTCGAGCTGCATTAGCCAGCGGTGGATTAAATTGGCAAAGGCTCGGGGAGGTTTGTAAAGCAGCTGGCTCTGTTCAAGGCTTAGATTCTCTCATTTTCATGAACCCAAACCGACGCTGGAATAGAAAGTAAAGGAATAACCTACCTACCCAGCATTTGACAGCGAGAACGCCGTTCTTCTTAAGACAAACAAAAAAATCCCACCTCATGTTATAATCTTACAATAACCAATTATTTCAACGAACAAATGACACCAAGACAAGAAGTCTCCCGGAGTCAGAGGCATGAACTTTTAGTTGGTAGGTCAACGGTAACGTATCGTGTTTGCACAAGCCCGACAAAGATCTGCTGAGCAATATCCATTGGGGCCAACAGCGCTTGGCTGTCTGCTCTGTGGTGGAGAGATAGACTTGGATAACAGTGTCACTCACTCCTTAGCTGACACCAGCCAAGCATAATGAAGCACGGCCAAAGCCTTCTTCAGCGTGATGGCAAAGAGGAAAATGCTGAAAAGACCTAAAAACGGTTTAAATGGATGAATTAGAATGAAATGGCCACAGTAACAATGATCTGAGACGGCATGTCCAGCGCTGAAGCCAACACAACCCTGTTCCAAACCCCTCCTTCCTCTCTAATGGCCTTCACGATGCATTTCCATATATGCTGCAAAAAGATGAGGCAAGTACGTTCAGCCCACAGCGGCGTCAAGGGATCTCTACGCCGCAGACTACAGCAGAACGCCGAGGTATCTGGATCAGCTGTAAATGAGTTAATCGCAGTATCTCCGGCCATCTTACTGCAGCTTTGGGATCTGCTTTCCATAGTTGCTTTCTATCGTTATTTTCAATGCTGATAATTAGAATCTGTTAGAATTGTAACAGAGTGGAGGTGTCGAAGGCCAGGGACCTGCTGATTTAAACACAAAACACATCTGCCCCCCAAGCTTCTGCAGAGAGATCAGACACAGCAAGTGGGTTTGGAGAGAGGAGGAGGTCAAGAACAAAGCAGTCAACTGAAGATCTGCACTAGCTTAGCTCTCACAGGAAATCTGTGCTGCTATTAAATCCAAGCATTAGCTGAAAATTAAGACAAAAGGGAGAACAGAAAGTGACATCACATTTTTCTGTTTTGAAGGAGAGTTTTTCCTGGCTCTCATCCTAAAACGGAGAAAGTTTCACTGGATGCATCCAGTAAATTCTAATCTTTATTAGAAATTACGCCATGAAGAGGTGTTTTCTTCTGCAACTTATTTTAGCTGCTTCACAAACCTGGCCTAGAGAGTATGACTTTTTGGCAGTAAAAGAGAGATCTACGGCACCGCTCAGAACACCTTAATCCATTTTCGGAGAAAGGTCAGATCATCAGGTCAGCATCAAATTTCTGGGACTCAATTGTCTTCTAGTCTGCATTCTTCCTGCAAACCCACTAATGACAAAGTTGTGTGAGGCAACTAATCGTACTGGCTTTGGCCAATGTCTGAGAGCAGGGGCAGCCCAAGGGAAAGGCAGCTCAGCCCTTGCAAGCTCCACGTTGAAATGGGAAGCGTGGATTCAACCCAAGGAATCTGGTTCACCCACAGGCTAGCAGGTATCTTTTAAACCAGTTATAAGCATCCCTTCCTCAGCCATGAGAAAGAATTTTTTTTTAAAAAAAGGTAACACAGATGGTTGTTTTTTTTGAGAAAATATAAGACCATAAGCATCATGGTCCAGGACAAGGAGGATGCAACGTCTAAGGATGACTTCCAAGAGTAACTGTGCGGCACAGCCCAGTGATGATAAGATATCAGTGCAGATTAACGTGCTCCTCAGTTCCTAGGTGTCGGTTTGGCACTACGAATTATGCAAGAAAGACATCTTAACATGTTATGCGTGTGGAATGTACTGAGAAGCTGAAGGAAGCCACAAAAACCAGACTGATGCTTCTCTATTTGTAACACTAGCTGACGGCTGTTTCCAGTCCTCCTCTTTCTCCAATGCATCTCAGAAAATAACTTCTAAATTCATCAGATCTTGGACATACAGCGTGGGTAACGTTCCAGCAAGTAGCCATTTATTTTATGAGGGGATTTAAATATTGTAAAACTGAATAAAATGCAGGTGTTTGTGCTACAGACGGCACTTCCAGATTAAAAGGGCTTTGAGCAGTTTGTGCTGCCTCAGTGGAGGACGTGGATCTTTGGATCAGCTACTGCAGCATCTTCCTTTGCATTCCGAGGTCCCAGACTCAAACCTCTGCTCCGTTTGCCTACCAGCAGAGCGCAGGTGGTAAGACAGATGGTGGCCATATTTACATCTGCATAATTTCGTTAACTTTGAAATCTGGTTGAATGAGTTCAACCACCAGATTGCCCAGACACGAATAACTGCTATCAAGTGTCTAGAGCTGCCGTGCTCTCTGAGAACGACGGACGCTAAACCCATATCGTGCTACAATTCAGATGACTCAGCCTGGGCTGCTACCAAGGGATGCTGCAATCAACCAAAGGATGAGCACGAATACGTGTGAAAAACAGATGCGCTCATTTTCACACAGGACTTCGGTAGCAAGGAAAGAATCACAGCCACCTCTCGGAAAGCTTCCCCACTGATCAAACCCAAATCTTTGGTTCCATCCAGGATCAGCCTCCTCAAGAGAAATTGTACGGAGGACACTACAACAAGGTTTAAAGACCATGAAACTCTACCTGTGTCAATTCCTTGACTCCTGATTTACACCAGTAGAAGTGAACAGCTAGCCAAGGTAATACTAGGTAATTATTAAATATATAATCAGTGTAACCATGCCCTCTAGAGGACTAAGTTTACCTTCATAGAGTCAAAGCTAGCCCTTGGGTCTGAACACTTAAAATTTGGGGGAAAGGCATTTTGGAGGTTTGTATTTTCCCTCCACATCCGAATCTAGACATGAATCGCCGTTTCCTCACCAGCACCATACCTTACAGTGGGCTGAACCAAAATGGCACTCATGGGTGAGTTTTAACTTCCATACCCAACTAACGTCTCTGCTAAATGATTAATTCAGTAAGTGCCCACCCAGAGACCAAAGAATTGATCCAAGCTCTTATTCTCTATCAAAGGAAAGGCCAATTTTGTAGACATCTGACCGCTTTGCAAGGCCTCACTCAAATCAACACCTTGAGTATTAAATAAACAACGTTCATTTTCTTACCTTCTGCTTTCTACATCTTCCTTCCTTTCCTTTTTTTCTGCATTCACTGGCAGCTTCCCCAACTTTCCTTGGTCTGTGCGGTTTACATTCCCAGTTGGCTTGAGCTGCAAAAATGAGAGTGAAATCAATCTGCGTGCAGTTTGTTTGCCGTGGCTGAGACCGCCTGAGTTAGGGGGGATGCTGGTGGTGGGATCAGCTCGCTGTGACCATGGGTACTCAGTGCAGGCTGCAGCACTGTCCTGAAGGAGCCAATAAATGCTTACGGAGTTAGGTCTGAAATGTTTTTGGCCTGAAAGGTCCATGTTTTGAGATAAGGACCCTACTGCTATGAGTGACTGAGCTGTACGGGAAGCTACTCGGAACAACAAATTCTGGAAAGGACTAGGGAAAGGGTCAAAGG
The DNA here is from genome assembly GCA_013396935.1 of Baryphthengus martii. Classification (NCBI taxonomy): domain Eukaryota; kingdom Metazoa; phylum Chordata; class Aves; order Coraciiformes; family Momotidae; genus Baryphthengus; species Baryphthengus martii. Next base: position 70,948 of record VWZK01006938.1, read on the forward strand.
TATGAGCAAAGGGAGGAGGAAAGAGGGAAATTCTCCCCCATCTGTTCAGTCGGTTACTGCTGGTTAGGCTGGTCTACGCAGAACTCCAGATATTCCCTTCAAAGTCAAGCAGACCAGCCTAGGGACGCAGGGCTGGTGTGGTGGCCTCTGTTCAGGATGTTGAGGGACAAGCATACAACAGGGAGGACATCGGCTTGTTTACTACACGGGAACATTCTGACATCTTCTCTGCAGCACCTCAGCTTCTGTCTGAAGTTAGACTGCTCCCCACTAGTTTAAGGGACAAACGTAATTAGAGTGGAGCTGCAGTTGAGTAGCTCTGTTGAGTAAACCCAAACTAGCTTGGACCTGGGATTTTCAGAGCCTGTATCATTAGCTTTGCTTTTCTCATTGAGCTGTTGGGATGTGAGACACTGAATATACCACAGCCGCCAGACAGCGGTTTTCAAACCCACTCCGTGGATGTTTTCCTTTTTTTTCTTTTTTTTTTTTTTTTAAAAATCCCACTTTACTGTGTTCATTTTTTTTTCTCCCAATACAAGAACATGTGGGCTTTTTTTCCTTGGTTATTTCCACTCTGCTGACCTGGTTTCTCGCCTTCCTTTGGAAACATTTAGGTGTCTCAGCAATGGAGAGGATGAATCAGTGAACATACAGCGGGTGTGGGAAAACCCCGGCCGAGAGGAGCAGAGAGGATGGCAGAGCCTTCGGAAGCAGCTCGGCAACGAAGGGTGCAATCATTTTCCTTTTTGCTCAGATTTTCACGAGCCGTCAGGACCGCTGCTCCGAGTGCACGCTGCCCTTGCTCTTAGCTCAGGAAGAGCTTTATGCCCAGTTTAGAGGGCAAAACGCAAATCATTTTAGCAGCAACTGAAAAATACATAACACACCGCCAGTTTTCTCACAGTGGGAAGGTCTTGGAATACTGGAATCTGAAGGATGATCTGCTGGGAGGGCACAGATCTAGCCCTGACAGGGGGCTAAGCAGAGAGGCACTTACTGAGGTTTTAGTTGATTCTGAAGAACACCAACAGCCTCACCTCAGGATCACATCTCCACGGTTCAGTGCTCGGTCACAGCCTACTGGAGATACGGCCACTTGCTTCAGCAGCAACAAACACACCTGAGAAATGGGCAGAGATTTGTAGACAGTTCATTAACAGAAAGAATAAGTCACCTTGTCAAGTAAATCATATGATATAAGGGGCTTTGAAAATTTGACACACAAATATTGTAGAATGATGTTAACGTGGTGATCTAAGTATTGAATTTTTTAATTAAAATTGAGATGTAATCTTTAGGTCCTCTCACTACCAAAGGTCGGGAGCAATATTCTAATTCATTTCTTCTTCTTCTTCTTCTTCTTTTTAAAGAGTATTCCAGGGAAAAGAGTGAACGAACCGTAATTTCAGCAAATAACATCCCTCCACTGCTAAATGTCCTACAGCATGGCCCGGGGGCAGGGACGCGCATCATTTTAAACATTTTGAGTCATCCCCCTCACTTCAGCCAGATCAGTCAAATGCTCAGTGAGCAGAGTGCTAAGTACTGTGTGAGACCAGACCTTTCAATTCAAGAAAAAGAATAGCTGGTTGATGCTCAGATTTACAGAAGCTCCCTCCATGAAACCAATGACACGTGCCTGTAGCCTTGAATGTTTGAAGAGTGCTTTATAAAAGTGCATGTAGACTTACTGCAAACAAATACTTCTTCTGCTAGGATCAGTTGAATTGGAATCAAATGAATGGGTGTGTTGAAACAAAGACTGAAAAACAAGAGTGAGTTGCAGAAACTGATAATAGCACTGTGAGGGTTGAGGAACGTGCTAAACCTTTTTTCCTGAAAGCGGTAAATATTTTTCAAATTCTGAATGTTTGATACAGCCACAGTGACTGCCGTTCTGGTTTACAGCACGACTAAATCACATCATAAATGAAATTTAAAGGTAGTTAACAAAATAATCTTTACGGCGAACGGGTGAAATGTGGCTTCGCCGTTGGAAAGTGTCATTCTTTGGTTTTGTAGTGTCCCTTAAAGGCTAATCTAAAAGAAAATTAAATTAATCTCATGCTCACCACCTTTAAATTGCAGAAGTGAAAACCTTTCAGGACTTGCCAATTACTAAGGAAACTTCATAGCTGGATCATTCCCAAATTGCACACCCTTTATTTTAACCACTAAAGGCAAACACATGGTTTTGATGGGTCGTAAAAGAACAGGTTGCTTTTTCAGTACTGAAAGAAGCTGTAATTACTTCCCTTGTTCGGTGACTTCCTGATTTACTTAGGCTGTTAGGGGTGACACTATTCTACTAAGGTAATTGGAGCTGCCGGAGTGAAGCTGATGACCTGAGGGAATGACCAGTGGCTTTTCAGTCCAAGGGACTTGCACCTAATGAGTAGAGTCGAGCTTCCCAGGAAACCAGGACACTCTAACTGCCTTAAGTGCTTGGTACATGCACTTTAAAGGCTTACTTTTGGCAGCCCAAGCAAATGATGTCTCTGTATGATATTCCGAAACCAAATCAGATACAGATAAACTAAAGGTATTTTCCTCAGGTGGAAAGAGGAAAAATGATCACGCCAGGATGGTGAGCTTCAGACACTTTTGTAGACAGCCAAATGCCAACGCACTAACACAAGGAGGTAACCAACAGTTCCTGAAATCACTTCTTCTCTGTAACATAATACATAATAAAACATGGTGGCAATGAGTGGCAATGGGCTGTTCTAATATGAACTAAACTACTTAAAGGGTAGAAATGAGACCATGTAAGTTTTCAAAGGCTAGCAGAGACTTAGGGAGGGCATCGTCCCTGAGCCATCCTTGGAGGACAGAGAGGAAGCTGCATGCACGACTCCGGAGGGGACTGGCTGTCCCTTCCTTCTCCCAGCAGATGCAACAGGCATCTCAGCAGTGCTCCCCAGAAAAGGTATTTTTCTCAGCTGGCAAAGGGAGGCTCTCAGTTTAGCTGGAACTGTTGCTTGGTTTGGTTTTTGCACCTTTTTTTCAGCTGTGTGTTATATAACCTGTCTGTTCAGCAAGACAAACTTTGATTTGCTGCATGTTGCCTGAAGTTGAGATACATGATTTAAACCCGTGGTTCCTGATTCAAAATATCCCATATCTCATGTGTTTTCAAACTAGTGCTCCTTGGCTTACTGTGCAATAGCCCAGTTGCTCCAAGTAAACTGATGGGAAGAGGTTAAATCAGCCAGCTGGGAGGATAAAAGCCCTGTACCATGAATCATACATAGCTTTTCATGTCCCCTCTATAGTCTGGTGGATCTATCCAGGTATGAAATCTTGCAAGGGGTGTGGGGACACACAGAAGTTAAAGTGAGATAAACACAGTTTACATCATTGTGTAACTTCAACTTACACCACCTTATAACCGTCTGCTACTCTTAAGAACAAAAGCTCGGGTACTTTTACTCCAGGGGGGAAAGCAAGCGTGAGCAAAGACTGAGGAGCAGCTGAGATGCTGATGGTTAACACCTAAATTAATCTCACAGTAACTCGACCACGTCCACAGATTCATAGCCTCTGCTGGAAGGTAACACGTGAAGATGTGACTGTGCAAAGACAGTCCAAGCCTAGATCTCTATGACACTCGGCATCTAGGGACTGGTGTCAAAATCCTGACCAGGAAACAGTCCAGTTATGGCACCTCCTCAAAGCGGCCAGAATATGCTAACACTTAAACTACCCCAAACTTACAGCATCTTAATTTCAGAAGCTATTTCAAGAGACATCTTGCCTCTTAATGCCAGAACTTGCAGACAAGTACATTTATAGCTAAGACTCTTCAACACCTGCAGGCACCACGAGAAAGCCTCACATACGGTATCCAGATGTCCTGCACGGCTGGAAAAGGCGTAGAGAGCAGAGCATCCTCCAGCAGTCACCATGGAGGATGCTCCTTAGATGGGCAGGTGGCCAGTTAACTGGTCAAAAAGGCTCATTCCCCATCTTTTCTTTCCCAAAGTTCAGCTAAAGAGCTATTCAAAATTTTTAAGCACCCAGTAGTTTCAGCCTTCCTTGAGAAACACAACCCAGTGACATTTGCAGTATGTAAACGGGATGCTCTAATAGCACTATGTAGCATTTGACTTGGATCAAAATTAGTGATTGAGGAGAGGCTTCATAACGTAGGGAGCTCCGGGAGCCTTTCCTATGTGTTCTCATCCACATACTCCAGGAACCTCCTAGGCTGTTTCCCCTCTGCTGTGTTATATTTCCCGTAGATGTCTGGGAAGTTGAAATCCCTGAAAAGAACAAGGGCCAGTGAGCGTGAGACTTCTCCCAGCTGCTTATAGAATATTTTGTCTGTCTCTTCATCCTGGCTGGGTGGTCTGTAACAGACTCCCACCATGATATCTGCCTCGTTGGTCTTCCCCCTGATTCTCACCCATAAAAACTCAAACCTATGGTCACCATCATTAAGCTCTAGACAATTCAATCACTCTCTAACATACAGGGCCACTCCACCACCTCTCCTTCCTGGCCTGTCCCTTCTGAAGAGTTTAGAGCCATCCATCGCAGTGCTGCAGTTCTGTGAGTCACCCCAACCATGTTTCCGTGCATAATCAATGACCTTCAAGGGTAAGTGGAGCATTTTTGGATTATCTCAACCAGTTCCTGTAGAATTACCAGCTAAACTTATCAGTTCACATGGTCAGCTGTATCAAAAGCTACTGGAAAGTCACACTAGGCAACCAATTACCTGGGATCTCTGTGGCCTTCAAGGGGACAACCATCACCAGTAAGGTCAGTTGGGACCCAGGCTGTGCCCAAAAGGACACACATGGGGTCACCAAGGGGTCCTCCTCCCTTTTACAAACTTCCCTGAAGGAAAAGGAACCGATCAGCAGCATCCCTGGGAGTGAGGGAACAGATGCTCCCTGCTTCTCTGCCCACCTCCCCTCCAAGACGATCCGACGTGCCCAGAAAGCAGAGTATGGGAGATGATGATTAATGGCTTTGTTTACTCTTTCCCGATATGTTCTAACAGGCAAGGAGATAACATTATTGAAATCTGGATCCGTCATAAAAACAAGCAACCAAAAATACAAGTAAAACAAACCGGTCTTCGCCTCTCAACTTTCCAGATGTAAGTTTCTGAGTTCCCACTTGGGTTGTTATTATTATTGTTACCACTATTACTCTAATAATAGGATTCCCAGTGATGGAGCAGAACCAGCACACGCACAGAAATGCAAGACTGGAGACACGAAACAGCAAACACGAGTTTGAGCTGCAAGGCTTGGAACCACGCTCAGGCACTTTGGGGGTCAACTTTCCCCAAGCCCTGGGTCAGTTTTAGGGATTTGGCCTCTGCTTGTAAACCAGAGAAGGGTAAGATCTAAATTCAACCCTTCCCAAACTGAGGAGGGAATGCTCCGGCCCATGTCCGTTTGTCTTGGGTAGGGGAGTCGTCGTGATGCTATCTGCAGTGGAACTTTCCATGAGCAACAACACGAGAGACAAAGAGCTCATGCTCTGACCTTTATAAAACTATTCCTTAACAAAATTTACCCAATGAAAAAAAATCCACAATCCTCTTTGGTTTTACTCATTTAATTGATACGGACATAAAATATTTTGTGTTGTTTTAATAATAGTTTGGTTTTCTGCTATTTAAAAAAAAAAAAAAAAAAAGTTCATTTCTCCGAACGTATTTTTAGCAAAAATATTTTGCTTGAACTTTTTTCCTCTGCCTTCAAAGGCTGCTGCACAGTTCTGGGGTGCTAAATACTAAACTCACATTCTACCACTCCATCTCCTCCCATTTGGATGGTAATCACAGGATCCCGATGCCAAACTCTGGAAGATATTTTTTCCAGCAGCAGCATCTGGCTTCTTGGCAGACCCCGCGAGCAGTTGTGTTGGCAGCGGTGGGAGCTGCTTGAGTCTGTCATGTGTTTAGGCTGCTGCAGAGCTGTCTGAACCGCCTTGTTGCCTTAGACAGTATGTTCTCGACTTCCATTTCAGTTCGAGAAATCTCTGCTTTCTCTTCTCTGCCCGGTGAGGAAACTCTGCCGATCCTGGAAGGATCTATATATAGTTTCTCTAATCAAGAATAAGAACGGATGTTTGCGGAGCGCTTTTCAGCCCAGCAGATCCCAGCTCCTGCTCGGCAGAGGCGAAACTGCTCCGTGACCTCGGCAGAGGGATCGGTTTGCAGGCGGCTGAACCGCAGCCACCTCTAGAAGGGATGGTGGGAGCCGTCGAACTCGCAGGAGACCCCTCGAGGTCCAGGCCCTCTCCCAGTGTCCTGCCACATGCCAGGAACACTCTGACTAATGCTTGTCATGGGAAGATCAGGACTCCAGCCCGCGAAGTGACTCACGCAGCTCGTTAGAGGAGCCCCTTTTTGCCTCCCGAGGACCTTAAACTTTGCGTTCTGCTGAAGGCACACCAGCAGGGAGCTGCCTCTCCTGCTTTACAGACTGGCAGCGCAGTAACTTTGAACTTGACGTCATTTCAGGCTAAATGAAGATAAAAGCAAAGAACGGATCTATTCCTACAATGCAAATACTTAAATATAATTTCTGGTTCTGGAGAAAGATGCATATAAAAAACAAAAAAATCTGTTCAGCTCTATTCCCTTGTTCAGTTTGAACTTCTCTCTTGATTTCAGCCACTGAAAAACCCACCAGGGAGCCCGTACATCTCTCGGGCTGTGATTCAGTGCAAGGCTTTGCCCTTCTGTTCCCATTGCTGAAAATGACTGGTTTAGGAGATGTATTTCTTTAGATATGCACTTTTTGTTCTGAGGCTCAAAACTGATTTAATGCCAAAGACCAGTATTTTGCTGAGGTAATAAATTTTATTCCAGAAGATTACTTGCTGTCCTTGCTTAGCTCTAGGAACACAGATACATCTCTGTATGGCCAGGGAAGATCCTCACATGGCCAGAGCATAAACAGAACCTGCTAACACCTTTCCATTGAGAAGAAGGTTGTTCCAGACTGGAAGGGCGAGGCTCTGTTTTACCTAAACGTAAGAAAATAATAATGATAATAATTTGTGCAGTTTACTAGGCCAGGTCTTGGACAACACTATAGAAGGACCTGGTGAGCCCTGTTCTCAGAGGATCTAGCGTGTCTGGGTTGGTGAGCCCAGACTTCAGCTCTGAGGAGTAATGATGCTCCATGACACTAACTGCAGGCTGTTAGGATTAGGATGGGCAGAGGGCTGCATGGTGTGGAAATGCAACTGGAAGTTTTAGACATTTTTCCTTGATGTTATTATTTGCCCAAGATCTCTAATTAAGTATCCGAGGTTTTAAGAAAAATATTCTTTGATCTATCTAAGAGAAAGATAGTTTTAAGTTGAAAGCACCACTTTTGAGAGCTGGAGGTCCCCCAAAATTTCTGCCTTTAAAGGAGTGTATTAGAGCAGCCCCTGCACAGTCTTCAGCTACACCAAACAGCTTCTCCTACAGCTGTTCTGAGGAGTAAGGGCAAGACTCACCGAACACTCAAGCATACCTCAGAGCCCCTTCTTCCCCGTACTCCCCCTTAGAGCACCCTTGGGAGGTACAAACAGGAGACACAAAATGGTAGAATACTCGATTTAGGTTCCACAGGGTACCTGTGACAACAGAACAACACACGACAGGTCCCCTGATCCTTCAATGAGGGTCCTCATCACCGAGCCATCCCTTCAGTACACCTGCAGCGCACACAGCACCCATCTGTTGAGGGTTTCTCTCTCCTGCTCCCATTGCAAGGTTGGATGAGCTTTTTCCCCAACAAAATGCTTCTGCAAGTACCACAGTGACCACCTGGCTGTCTGCTGGAGGAAACACTGAGCAAGCATTTCAAGATTTAATAACCTTAAAAAAACCCCTGAAATAAAGATCCTTTCAGGATGTTGCTGAAAACAGCACAAAGAGGGATCCTCCTGTACACGGGGACATTGAGCCACAGCCGCTCTCAAACCACAGAACCACAGAGATGAAAACCGACTTCAATAAATCAAGTAGTCTGATTCTCCTACGCTGCTGTAAAACTGATCCCCAAGGGAATCGAGCTGAGGGTTGGTTGTACACATGATTATTACTGCAGCTCACTGTGGAGTATTTAGCTACAACGGACACAGCTCTCAGTGGCTGGAACCAACGACTTGCCAGACTGTGCAGTATTTTCGTTCGGATTACATGTGTGAGCTGCCCTACAAACCTGCTACCATCAGGGAGATGGTGAGGGGATGGTACTGCAAGTCAGAGGCTCAAAGCAACCCTGTATTCCCATAGGAAGCGGGCAGGTGGGGGACCCATGAGCTGTTTGCTAGCCCAGCAACGGGCTCTACAGATTCAGTGGCGTCTGCAAAGAGCGATCACTTGGGTGTTTGAAGGAAAAGGGACTCTTCCCCTAATTCCCTGCTGAAGGGATGCAACCAGCCCAAGATCCAACCACACAGTAACTTGCCCTCTCCTGGGCTGCCCCTTCTGCCTGCGCTTCCCCAGCAGAACAGGGCCAGGCGGGAGGAGAACCATGCGTACAGATCTCTTCTCTGAGGTGTATCCACAAGTCCTTCAACATTAAGGTCTATTGAGAAGCTGAAATTATGAGGTCAATGCTGTGAGAGCACTGTCTGGTCAAGGATTGGATCAGGAGGATCTCCGGCTTCATGCTCCTCAGGAAAAATACTGTCGTCCAGAACAAGAAGACAGTATCTACCCACAAACTCTTCTACAAAGTCTAAATAAAATCATGCTACTCCAACCCCAAGTCTGATTTCTATACAGAGACATGTGAAAAGCTACTTGTGGTTTGATGAAGTGTTTCAGAAGAAAACAAAAGTTAAGTTTGGAAAGAACTTGCATTGCTTATTTATTAAGTCTGAACTGGGAACTAATTTTGTTTCCCCTGCTTTTTATATTCCCTTCTGCAGCTCTGGCACGGTTGAGGGACTTGTGTGACCACCTCCAAAAGATCACAATCATATCAAATTTAGGAACGAGTTTCTTCTTGTTTATTTACCAGTTCAGTTCACCATCCCTAATTTCTTAGCACTTGCTGAGATACGACTACACCCCACCTTCTAGATCTGGATGTTTCAGAAGTACGTTTGAACGAGAACCCTGACTCAGACTTACTTCCAGGCAGTTTTGCTGACATATGGATTCAGAGAGACCTGATCAAATTTCAGTCTTTTTCAGTTCTTTTTCTAAGATCAACATACATGCCAGACGTTTTGTGATTCACTCATCACTAATAAACAATCATTTTACTATTGCAAAACTTCATTCAACTGCTATTTCCAATCCCTATCAGAAATGCTGCTTCAATAAACTCAATCCATGCGTTTCGTCTGAACTCACAGGAGATACCCCGGGGGTGATTTTGGATCAATGTATTTAATTTGTTTTGTGGGACAGAGGAACATTCCTTCCTCACATATGTGGTTTATTTGTGTCTGTGCATTTTGCAAAAGAGAACGTAAGTCATTTAAGGAGTCAGTTTAGGAAATGTAAGGGGACCACATTAAGAAATGAGGGAGACAGATTATTTGGAGGGGCTCCTCTAAGCCCCCAAAGAAGTTATTTTGTTGAAAAATTTATGAAGCACTAGCTCATGCAGCATCTCAACGTATTCCCAGAAATTCCAGAAATGTTTAATCAGATATTTAGAATTTCCAGTATTAACCAGAAGTGCTGCCAGTGGAAAGTTGGACTCCACGCACAAGACTTTTGTCTTATTAGGGCAGGTTTGCTTGTTGTTAAAAGGTGTTACTTCCCGGAATTTTATAATGGAGGGGATGGAAAAGTAACAGCTCACAGCAATTGTGGATTTTACAGAGAGCCAGTGGGTATAAACAAATTCTCAAGATGTACACTTAACAACAGAATAGTGGAGAGATAAGGTTCTAAAAGGAACTCAAGGGATGTATGTCATTCCCAGCGAGTCCGGACATTACGGACACATACCTCTCCAAATATCTTTTGGAAATCCCAGTTTAAATCTCAGCATTTGAAACACCCTCAGTAAAGCAACTGGGTCCAGTCTGATACATCTGCTAAGACCTATAAAGGGCTGAATGCTTTCAACTGCCTGTTTTTTCATTTTTTTTTTCCTTCCATCTGGGAGTGAAGCAAAGTCTTCCCTTAACCACTTGCAGGATTAGCTGCTTAGACAAGAAACAGCTTTTGCAGTATGAGCCTGTCTAGTACAGGAGAAGGGGAAAGAACCCAAGAGAAATCTTCACTTCACTGCTATTAATCAATAACCTCCTGTGCCTTCAACAAGACCAAGGTTTTGTACAAATACCTACTTATTTCATAACCTCAGAAACTGCCTGAATTCCTTTCATGCAGCTGAAACAGATTCAAGGTTGAAGTTTTCTTACTTAGCTGGGCAGGTTCAGTCCTTCCCACTCACCAAACTCTCCTGGTCACCATATATGCCTTGCAAACTGAGGGAAAAGTCTTTCTAGGTGCTTTTAAGAATTCCATCACCTTGGTAAGTGGGTCTGAATTGTTTCAGCAGTACAGCTTCCCATATGTATGCTCAGAAAAGGCTCAGAGCAGTAAGTCCAGCACAAATATAGGATAGGGAGGGTTTTAATACCTATAAATACAAGCAATGTATCTGATCTCTCTCCTTCCTACCTGCACTGTCATCAGGTGGTATTACAGCTTTGCTACAAAGATTTACTGAGATACAAAACAGACCATGACTGAGGGATGAGACACAAAGCCAAAAGGATACTGGAAAGCAAGAAGGACACAAGCAGACAGAGCCCCTCACAACTGCAATCACCATCACTCCACACTTGCTTTCTATTGCTCTTTTCATTTGATGATTCCAGAGCGCCTCAGACTCTCTCACAGCAGAAAACACCACGGCTTCACGGAATTCATACTGATGCAACTCAGAGACCTGACCCACACCATTTTTCTCTTCTCCACCAGTTCTCATTTTTGGCTCTGTCCTACCTCCAAAGACAGAAGTATCCAAGAATGAAACCACCTCTCTAACCACCCGAGGCCCTGACACGGCCATGGCCAGCACGAGGGCAGGGCTGAGCACAGCTGCGAACCCTCTCTGGAGCCTCCTCCAGCGGCACGGACCTGCCTGACCTGCAAAGTGACTGCAGCCACGGCTTGGGAAGAGCAAAAGCAGGCAGACACAAGTGCTTTGGAGATACTCACAAACATCCCCAGGCGACCCTCGGTTCGCAGGAATACTTTCAGGCAGCAAAGCCGGGGTGAGAGCATCCCAGGGAGGCAAGGTGTGAAGGCAGCCAGTACCTGTCTCACAGGTTGGGGTGGGCATCCAGCGCATGATGACCTTGGAGCATCATCCCAGGAGTACTGCAGAAAACAGTGAGCTCCATGCACAGCACTAGGGTGCTTCACCAGACACTATGAAACCAGAAAGCCTAAACTGAAGTCTCTGGTCACTGGGAGGTATCTGGGATTGTAGAGCAGTCAGTTAACGAGGGTCTTGATGTCTCCTGCCCGTAACTTTCATGCTGTCATGAGATACAAGGCAAAAGATACCTCTTGAAGGCCACCCTGAAACTCTACATTCCCATCCACCTCACGCTATTTTCCCTCCCAAATCTGGGCCCCGGAGCCCTTGGAAATCAAGAGATTCTACCAGAAGTACTTCAAATAGATTACTTGGGTAGTTTCCACAGAGGGTAATGAGGAAGTTCAGGGTACAGGAAAAGGGTAACAGGCATCCTGTTATCTTTTCACTAAATGAAAGTGGTTTTTATCTGCTATATTCTAGGCTATGAACATCTCAGATGAGATTTCTTCAAGACTGAATCAAACCTTTTGTAATCAAACCACCTGCCCAACGAAGTTCGCACCATTGTACTAAGAGAGATCAACAGCCCCAGAAACAGACCAGCCAGCCAGATTATTCAGATAAAGAACAAAAAACCACTACAAAATGTTTCTGTGTTTTACTAACTAAAGCTTCCATGACTGAGAATCTTGTTAAGTTTAGACAGGAGCAGTTGGCTTCTAGTACCTGCGCATTATTCTTTGATAAAGTGGTGTGGTTCGAATCTCCTGACACCCTGTTGTTAGCAATTATCTTTTCCTATCTTTACTGCCTCCATAATCCATTTATTCAAAAACCTGGGGCTCGTCTGCAAAGACTGCGCAGGAAGGTAGAGAGCTATTTTGCCGATTTATCTCTCAGCTAAAACCTGAGGTGTCCAGGGTCCCAAATTACAGACATGAAAAGCTGTGTGACAAAAGGTGGAAGGGATGGAGACACGGTGCTTGCCTGGTATCCAGTGGGGCAACTTTTTTCTTCTGTCTTTGTTATGAAAAGAAAGTTTGGACAACATATAACAAAGCATAACTGCAAGAAATCTGGCCTCTCGAAAGCTAATGTGTCTGCCCCTCTGGGCAAGAGCCCTGAGACAGCCTTTCAGTTTGCTCAAAATCCCCTCTTATGTGACCTTCACTTTTTGCACACCCCAAGACCCCAGATGGAAGCAAAGATCTCTGCAGCTTGGGGCCACAGTGACAAACCCGTGTCAAAAGGTAACACACAGGGCACCGCAGCAGAGAAGGCTCTGGCTCCCTGGAGGTGAAACAACTGCAGCTTTTACAGAGGGATATGGATGTGCATGTGGAAACTAAGGCTTCTTTTTAAAAAATAATTTATTTGAAAGTAGGAAAAAATATTCTTGCAGTAACCTGTTCATAGGCACCGGCTCATTTAGCATTAAATCACATACTCTCCCTGGCACTGGTGCAGAGGAAGGTATTTCCTGAACAGCTCGTTTCAAGTTTCATTCATAGGTACTGCCTAAAATTAGATCTGCCACTTTCATTCAGGTCCAAATCCTTTGCCTAGTGTAACATATTTTAGAAACAGCAACTCAGTTCAATGTGCTCCATCATCAGCACTATTCCCCCAAGTTGGCTGAGGGCTGCAAGTCCCACCAAGTGAAGCATGAGAGCTAGGCTGGCAGCAGAGGCTCAGAAACCTGGGGCTGAATGCAAAGGACCTGCTTTTACGGGTGATCGAAAACTCAAAGAAGAAACAAATGCTCCCTTTGACTCTGGACAAAGCACATCCAGAGCCACAGAGATAAACAGATGTTTGGTGGCCAAAGTCTCACCTGTGAGCCAGGCTCTGATGGTAGAGCCTCGAAACGTGGCCAGAGGATGCTCTTGCCTTGACAACACGGAGCTGTGAGCTTCAGGAAGCAGGGAACTACACATCCCACAATGTCTTACTATAGAGAATCTGGTTTGTGGGTTGAATCAAACAGTAGATCCCTTAGAGGGAAGGGCCTCACCAGCAAACTGCACAGTGGCTTGGATTTATTTTGACTCATTAACTTAATACACAGCCTTCAAGCTTGCAGACGATTTTCGCTTCAGTATCTATCACATGGGCGTGAGAGGCAACATCCTCCCGACACTTCCTTCTTCCCACACTAAAGCAGATGGATAAGGATAACCCTGACAGCTGAGGGTGGTCCTGCGTGAACCAGAGACCTCAGCGCAGGTTTCCCTCTCCCAGATGTTGTCTTCCCGTCTGTCACACCATGGAAAGGAAGAGCTAAAACTTGGGCCCTTCAAAGCTCTTTTGGTGCTCCCAGAGAGTTAAGCCCCGAAGCTCCTTTGATGCCAGGGCTTTAATGGCTCCTGCCGCCATCCCCCCAGCGTGAGCGCGCCTTGGCGAAGGCGGGTGACACAACATGCCTATCGCCCAGAATTGCCATAACGATAACATCAGGGTGTTTCACCCCTCTTCCCAAGATGGCTGTGCCCTGACCCAGGCGGCCGATACTCGCTGAGGCTTAACTATTAGTGCAAATCAGAAACTTAAATTTTAGCCGGTCAAAGTCATTTGAGGTTTTTGACCCGAACATCAGGTCAAAGCCCTCAATATCATCTCCAAAGAACACTCAAGTGGGATGCTCCTGGGGAAATCCCAGAGCCAGAACGGACGGAGCACACAAGGATAAGAAGTAAGGCACTATTCCCATTTACGCACTTGAGATCTTCCAAACCACGGAACTTGGGAAAGGTGCAGCCCGCGGCATGGCTCGCCTCGGGAGTCTCGTCATGCGTCACACCAGGACTCCTGCCCTGGCTTTGTGTGGGTATTCATGCACCAATTGGACACAGTCGAGCGTCTCCTTTTTGGGGAATGTGTTTCTCTTGCATTGAACTTCAGATCTGAAAAGCATTCGCCTCCCTCCTCCCTTCCTCCTGGAGGCTCATGAATCACAGAGCCGCCAGACGAATGAGTCACCCAGCCAGTTTTTGGTCAAGCATGCCAGTCTGGGAGGCTCTTCTGTGATCAAATGTGAACGGGGCTGGCTTTGTTGGTGACTGGCCATGTGTTGAGTCGTGTAAACCTCTCCTAGGGGTCATCCCCACTCTCTTTGTGAGTTGTCTCCGCCAGGTTGTAATTGCTCTTTTGTCAGGAAAACTTGTGAACGTATTTAAGGGAGGGAGGCAGGGGACAAGGTGGGGGGGTTTCTCAGGAAGGAAAGCTTCAGAGGCCTTCCCAGGACGGCGGCAGCAGCCGGAGGAATTGTTCTCCAGAGTCTCAGTTCATTGAGCTTGAACTTCCAAGCAAACCCGGCCCATCCCTCGTGCCTGTGAACCGACCCGCAGGACTCGGCTCACGGAGCCTGTGACGATCCCACCCGGCCCTATCAAAGGCTTCCTCCAGTCCCCAGCAGCTCCCTGGTGAGCAGCACGCACTGCAGGTGCCCCTGCCCAACGCTGAAAACTGAAATGAGGGGCTCTCCAGCGGTGACGAAACTTCAGGACTGGTCCAGACCACACATGTTTTATTAACTGGAAATACGGTATGCTAAGAAACAGTTGTCTCCATTTATTCCTGAGGAGGATATTTGAAATCTGCCAATGGCTTGTCAAAGACTGGGGGTTTTTTTTTTTTGGGGTTTTTTTTTTTTTTTTTTTTTGTGTGTGTGTGTGTGTGTATTAAATTTTTGCAAAGAAAGGAAGTAGTTGAGGTTCCAAAAGTCCTGCATTAGAATGCATAGTGGAGTCCTTTTTGGGCATTCAAAGCGAGTTTTATCTCCCCAGGAATCATCTATTTCATTAATGCTGAACGAGGCACAGCCTGCACTCCCCTGGGAAGCTGGCTTTGCCTTCTCTCGCACCTCCCATCTCTTCCGCTTCGGTGCCAACCGCGGTGGACAGGTGTCCCATCTGAGCCACTCGACTCCCTTCTCTTTTGAATTGGGTTGCTCAAGTCTGCTTGTGGAGGTGGCAACTGGGAAGGATGACACCTCTTACTGCCTCACCTACACTGGAGAAAGGATGGCATAGCTAATACCAGCTCTGGGTGAAGCGGATGAGCAACAGCAGTAGCTGACTTTTTGTAGAAGGAGAGTGATACAAAGAGGGATCAAGTTAATGGGAAGAGGCAAAGGATCTTCAGCTAGACCGCAGAGTGAGATCTGCAGCCTCACATTTCATGCTAAAGAGATTTCTCCAGCAGTAAACAAGGATCACGGCTTTCCTAGTTTTGTGGTTCTGTGAAACACTTGGATATCCAGACAGGATTCACCAGGATAGAGGGGATGTCTATGGATTTCAATATAGGCAACAATGAGGTGCTTTCCCGAAAAGCCACTTGCAACCCATTTCCAAAAGCTGCCAGCAATTCAAGCCCCTTCCTCCTCGAGCAATTTGGGATACGTGAAAATGTGGCCTCTCTGACACCTGGTCCCTGACCAAAGGATCCAACCGATGGGTTAACATCCCTCAAACACGCAGCTTCAGCTTATCAGGAAAACCAGCACAGCTTCTGCTTGGGATCCCCAACCTCCTCCTTTTCTTGTGCTCTTAGGGATATACAAGTAGCATGGCCGGTTTTGTATCACTTCAGCAGCTTCAACCAAGTGTTATTTCAAATACTAAACTTAACTTAGGCTGAAAACCAAGAAGAACTGATCCCACCAAGAGTAAAGATTGCATTCTTGGTAGAGAACTTGAAAACACCTGTACAAAAGCAGAGAATAACTAAATAACGCTGCCTGAACGGCTGCACCGACCTGTCACTTGGGACCTTTCAGACATCACTCAGCTACAGCAGCCAAGGGTAGACTCACCTTCTTTGGACATCCTGAACGGGGTCGTTCAGGTTGTACCTCAAGGTTTAGTTTTCAGACATGTTCTTCTGCCTGACTTTGCTCCTCGTTGACCCTCACCTCCCAAACAGAGCATTTCTCAGCTCCTTCTTGCACGTTTCCCCTCTCCTCCTTCCCCCGTTCCACACTCCCCCGATTCAGGCTGCCACGCATAGGCCTCCTCCTTCCCCTTCTCTGAAGGCCACCATGAGTTTTGCTTTCTGAGCCCATCCCTTCCAGCCTTAACTGATTTTTTCAAGACTTTAAAAATAACAGTCCCTCTTATCTAAGCCACAATCTCTAATTTGCCTTTAGCACAGCCCAGAGACCGCACATATCGCATTATTCAGCTGGACAAGAGATTTGATACCCGGGAGCGCTTTGCCTAAATCCTCTTGTGCTTTGTCCCTCCCTGCCACCTTTTGTTAGCTTTATGATCCTTGCCCATTACCTAGCCTTGAAATAAGCTGGATTTTCAAAACAGTTCAAACGCTGGTTATCTGTGTCCCCATCTCTTCCAAAAATGTGGAGCAGTGACGCCGTGTTTCCCACAAGCACAGCTGCCCTTCCCCTTAGCATCCCTCACACCTCTTCTCTATCTCATCAGATACGCTCACTTACTCAAGGCTGAAATTAAATACACGTATACAAATAAAATTAGTAAATATACCTCGATCTGAATACTTTACAGTCTTGGGACCAGGCAGGGCTGGTGAGGGTGCACTAAACATTTTTTACAGGCACCCAAGAGAAAAAGATGAAACCTATTCCAGCTCTCAATTAGCAAATATAAATGCCAGGGCAGATTAGGCACATAAAAACCTGTAGCTGTGACACGAAAACACAGGATGATGAGCATGTTCCTACCTAGAAAGAACAGCTGGAGCTTTACCACTTTCTTAATTTGCTTCTTTTCCCAGATGAATTTTCTGCATCTTGAAATACTGAAGAACCTGATCAGAACTACACGTCTGAACGCTGCTCAGGATGAAGTCACGTTGGGCTAATAATGCTGAAGTGCATACCCACAAATAGTGATTTTACATGACAAATGAAATTGTTTAAACCATCCCACATTTGTTTTCTGTCATCATTGATGTGAGCGAGTATTACCGGCGATAATGCAAATAAAAAGCTTATTTCAAAAATCATACACAGGAGTATTCACGGAAAAAGGATTTTAAATTGCATGCACCAGATTCATCTTCTAAGTAGGAGTGTGCTTCTCCAACCAAGCCAAACGAGGGACATCTAGTGACTAATTTGGCCAATCAGAACAAAACAACATAGCAAAGGCATTCAGGAACAATCCGCCTGGATTAATTCAAGAACGTATCTGCCAAATAGTTGATGGAAACCAGAAGATACCTACAAACACTTCAGGAACAGAAAAAAAGCTAACAAGTTCACTAAACAGAGTGACTACTGCTACCCACCATCCCCTGTCTTCTGTGATTTGGTGGCGTCTCCCCACATCACACACGTCAGAAGTTCCCTGATCACCATTCAAAAAAGTTCAAGGGTTGGTCCCCATTTCAGGAATTTTGACTATTTACGGTAACACTTTTTAGCATCTGCTCTGCGGTGGTCAGCAAAAGGGGAAGATGCAGCAAGACCAGCATCACGGAATATTTTCCTGGGGAAACGTTCTAACCTCTGAGACTTAGAAATTTAAAGAAGCAGATGAGGACTTGTTTCTTTTTATAAATGGCTTTTGCTAATGGGTCTCACCAGCAACCAATCCATGGTATCTCCAGGGATTTTAGCTACTTGTGGGAGGTGAGGATGTGTGTGAGATTATTTTCCGTGTAAGGTGAGACTGCATAAACTGACATGTTTAAAAGAAACAAAAGGAAGGTCTATTTGTTTCTTTGTCGGCACATGTAATTAAACTGCGGACCTTCCGGAGAGCTGTATGAAGACCAAAAAATATACACAGATTTAGAAAGGATAAAGTAACATAGTTCCCAAAGATTAAGGCTTTGAGCACTAGTAGCTGTATCAAGCACGGTTAACACATCTAAGTCAACCTCTTGAATTAAAAGAGATGCCTTAAGCACTTTGAATTGTCAGGTAAAAGATTTTCCATCCCTTAAACCTCTCTAATACCGGGAGAAAGGTGAAACCCAGAGTCCTGTCTTACATATCACACCACTGATTACTTCTGCTTACTGCTGCTTAACATCCACTGGCAATTATTCTCCCCTCGCCCACTCATTCAAAATAAACATTTAAAACAGAAAAGACATCACCCAAACCAGAGCCAGACTCAAAGACCTACAAGGACTATCAGCAGGTTGCTTCTTCCATGCGGAACCTGACACGAGCTGCTCCCTCATGTGACGAGCTTTGCGCTGCCGGGTCTCTAGCACGACTCCACACGTTCTTCTCCTTTCACTCCACACTACAGAGGCCACCTTAGGAGTTCCCTAGAAGATCTATTATCTACAGTAGTTTATTATCTCCTCAAGTCTTTGGCTGTAGAGATTCAGGAACGTTCCAGAAAAGTTTCACATTAATCAATTTTATCGATGTTACTGAAATGATACCGCAAGATTTTCACCTTGAACTACCTTCCCTGAGCTTGCTTTTCTACAAAGGAGCATCTTTATTTTTTTTTTTCTCTCCATTTACTCTATAACTCCAAGTCAAAGGAGGTTTGACAGCTCCGAGATTAAAAGTTTATAAAGACAGAGCTCTGCACACACACGCGCCAAATAAAACTTGCTTTTAAGTAAGAAGTACTACCTACACCAGGGAAACTTTTTAGTGGTGCCTGCCTCCTGTCTAGTGATTAATTGCCTTTTTTTTTTTTTTTTTCCAGTGTAAGTGGTTGCAGTTATCATCATAAACCATGGCAACAATGAAACACTATAGTTGTATTAATGTATTAACATGAACGTCTCCCTGTGTTATGTTGACCTTTTGCTTGGGAAAAAGAAATAATCAACTGAGAGTAAGAGAAAATCATACCTAACGGTGCCTAACAGCATTTCTGGCTTGAAGGATCCTCCAGCGTTTGTTCAGAGATATTTCAGGATGCTCATCCTCCACTGTTTGTTCAGGGATATTTAAGGATGTTCACTGACACAAGCCGGACATTTCTGGTACCCTCCTTCTCACAAAAATCAGAGAAATGTCAGTAAAATGGAATTACGAAAATGTCCAAAGATTGTTGCAAGGATCCCCACAATTCAAGCTTTTTAACATCCTTTCTGGGCTGAAATGTGGCAGCAAACACTTCAACTGCTGATTGGCAATGCATACAGCTATGAGCAGGCAAGATTATGCCAGTACCAAACACCACCAGTTCAGCTTAAGACCCCAAATTTTAGGTGCTTTCAATAAAAATCTCCCTTGTCCCACCTTCAAGCAACAATTTGAACGATGTGCAGCATCTGCTGCTGCTACTGAACATAAGCCTGAGCCCCTGACCCTGTGAGGACGGGGCTTCCTTGGTTTAGCCCAAATCAGCTGGCAGTGGCAGTTGCACAGAATAGTTTGCTTCATTTTCTGATTGTACCTCTCTCTCCACAGCCTGCAGACACAACTGTTGTCTATTCTGCTCCAAGCAGGAATATTTAGAACAAAACACCACCAGCCATATCCTCTAATATGTAAATTTAAAGTTTAAAAGCAAACACCTCTTCATATTCTAATAGAAAAATAACAAAAGGGAAAAAAACAAGTTATTGGTGAATGTCAAGTAGATCAAATCTCTTTATTTTACTACTGAGCTCAGAGTTGGCAAAGTATCTCAGTAGCTTTGGACATGAAAGTAAAGTAGGATGTTCTGGGAGAAGAGAAGACAGAAAATATTTAGCAGTTGTCAACTGATCGCCTTATTGCGACTGTTAACTGATGCACCAAAATCGTTAACTGAGAGGAGACACAGATACGTGGTTATGAAATAAAAGAACTGTTGCTGAGTGTGAGCTGAATCTCTTCACAAGGTAACAGAAGCACTTCCACAGTATTTTCATGGATATTTAGATCCTGTACAAGATCTTCACTGCTTATCTGGCACTAGATTCTCCTTTTTTCCCCTACTCATTATTGAATTGACTAGATGAAAATATGCCACATCATTTTTGCTGGTGTACGGGTTTTTTCCTACTGTGACCAAAAATTTACCTGCCTGCAGACGGTGCTCAAAAGTGCTCATGACACAAACTTCACCATCCAGCAGATGATCATGAATGTGACTTCTAGGGGATTAATTTTCAAATCTCTGGTCTTTATCTTTCTCCTAAATCTTGACCTGACTGTGGACTTTGGTGTTTTGATGCTTAAATCCACCCCTCCTAAAACCGCCCCGTAGAATTCTTTAAAATACGGTAAACATATCTTCCTTTTCTGTTCCTTTTCTAGTTTATTTTTCAGAGTGGAAAAAAACGGCTAGATCATTTTTATTGGAATCTTCTTAGCATTAAATACTGCAATTAAATAATCTTCCAGTGTCAACACACAAAGGGTAAAGTCCTGGCTTCAGGGGAATTATGCCTTTGATTGCGGTGAGATCAGCAGGGTTTTTTTTTCTTTAGCCTTTATAATCTCCCCTCACAGGGTGTAGAATCACAAGAGAAGGGAAGACCTGACTGTATGGCTGTGAAGAATTGTTCGGATGTGCACCACTTAGCAAGTAAGTTCTGTTAAACAATTTCTATCACTGAGTTACTTTACTCCCAACTAAGATGTGAAGGCCCAAGAAAAAGAAAGCTTTTCACCTGAGAATGCATCACTGCTCGATAGAAGGCCATTCACTCTATCAAATGGTCATCGTTGCACTCTCGTCAGACACAGACCATGATTCCACTGCTGGAGTGAACCTTCTTCCCAAAGCATGTGCTGCCCGCTGTGTAGACCGGCTGCCAGCCTGCTGGACATGGACCCTCTGTCCAAAGAACTTGTGCAACATCTTTCCCAGCAAACACTGCACTAAAGCAACTAATGATCTAAACGAGAAAATGGCAATGAGTGACCTTCATGGTGAGGGGGTCAGGTGGGACTGCCAGGGCCTCTCATTGCTGCCACCAGTCACTTGAACTGCTGTAGAACTGACCACACGTTTCAACAATTAGCATGTTCTAAGACAGAGGAGGGGGTTAGCTGACCGCAGTCTTCCTACCCTTCTACAGCCTTCACTGCCCCAGGCCTCTTAGTCTCAACTGCAACCCAACACTTCAAACCTCAGGTTTTCACCAAAGCCAAGCTACGCCAATAGAGACACATTTACTGACACCCATGAACTCTCAAATGTTATGTTCCTAAGGAGTTCTGCTCTTACAAAGTGGATCGTTGAGTAGCTGGCCTGAGGTACTGGTAAAGGAAATAAATTGTAAATAATGTCCACCCACCCATGACAGTGGATTGGTGACGCTGCACTACAAACATTACACTCAGGAGTTTAAAGTAAGAGACTCCTTGGATGGTTGTCAAGGGCTGAAATAGAAAATAAAACCCCACAGCACTTCCTATCATTAGCTGTTGCAAAAAAACCCAAATCAAACAACAAACAAGAGACTGGAAGAAAAAAATACAGAAAATAAAAAGAATCATCCTGGTTCAAGCCTGGAAGTCGGCGAATCATAGAACTATTCTGGTTGGAAGAGACCTTTAAGATCAAGTCGAAGCATTCTCCCATCCCTGCCAAGGCACCACTAACCCGTGTCCCTCAGCACCACATCTCCATGGCTTTGAAACCCCTCCAGGGATGGGGACATCACGTAGATAGATTCATGCAGAACAAGTTTTTCCTCTCTCAGGGCCTGATGCTGAAACAAAATATACACAAGACATTTGATAATTTGGGAAACTGTTCAACAATCTCTTACCCTTTCACATAAATTGCTTCATATTGGTCCTGAGGTCAGAGAAAATGGGATTATTTGGTGCTGAAGTGCCTGCCCTGCAATCAGAAGTTACCTTACAGGGCACTCATTTTGGGGAAGTTTTAACTTCTTCTGGTTTGTGTCAGAGCCTCCCTGGCTGCATTCTGCTGAAAAACGCCTGCCCTCTTCCTATGTCATACCAACAACACTCCCTGGTTCCACGATTTAAAAAAAAGAACAACAAAAAACCCAACCAAATCCAGCGGCAATCATCACTTTACTGTGAAATCACTGTGGATGGAGGGGAGTTTTTCTGTTTGTGTTTTTTTCTCATCTACTACAAACCCACTCACCTAAATTTTAATGTACATAAAAAGTGCTGGGCTATAAATTCTGGAGCTGTGGGTATGCAGATAAAGCATAAATATCTGGTTGCATTTACAACTCCCTTCACTCAGAAACCAGGTGAGGGCAAGGTACCAGCTGAAACATTACCCTGCTGACACAGCAACCAGTGCACAGTCTGGGAAGGTCCTTGGGGGCCACTGGAAGCACCTTCCAAACCATCAGTCCTGCAGCTCTTATGGGAATGGTCTCCTGGAGGTGCCACTGCCGCAGAGAACCCAAGCCACTAGTTCAGACTAGCTTCTTAACTTTCAGATGTCCAATGCGAGGGGAGGTGAATCCTCCCATTTTTTTTATCTTTTTGCTCTGAAAAATGGAAAGGGATACATACAAAACATGCTCTGGGAGGGAGGGGGGTGAATGAGGAGCTAGCTTGGAAGGCACAACACCTGGGGTTTGTTTCTGGCTCTGCCACCACCTCCTTTCAACAAGCTGCTCTCACATCGTGCCTAAACGTTATCCAAATGGAATAAAGAGAATTGTCTTGTCTATTTGGATTATAAGATATTTACCGTAAGGGTACATACGATACTGGAAGTCCTGAGTCTTTACTGTAAGACCAAAACCCACACTTATGAAAATTATTTCATGATGGTGTGAATCAGAAGGATAGAACAGATAAGGAACATAAAGTACTTAATAAAAAATGACAGTCTTGTCCTAAATCAGCAGCTCACAAACAGCTGGCAAGAGGAAAAGACACGAAGCCTGTCGCTATTCCGCCGCCCACCCACGTAAGCTCTGTACCCAGCCCAACATTTGCTTTCAAGTCCAAAAACTCATTTCTAGCTAATAATTTGGGTTTTGTTAACATCTTTGTTGTCTTGGCCTTCTCTGCTCGGTTTCTGAAAAGAAATTATGAGCACAAAGTAAGTCAGAGGAGTATGTGTGAGAAGAGTACGAATGAGACACCTGACACTGGAAGAATTGGGACAACCGTATGACCCGTAGGTGCGCGATGGACACAACGGACCGTGTGTCTGCTGCCCACGTATCTCCACCAGGTAATCGTGATTTTAAAAGCCTTGTGAAACCAGAGACTTCTGCCTGTAAAAGCAGTTGTAATGGGCAAATGGTTTAAATTAAAGACCGAGCCAATCCAAATTTCTCTTTGAGAAAAAGGCCAGGGATGAAACCCAGCTATCTGAGAGCGGGGTTTGGGATTACTGGACTCCAAACAAAGCACTTGCAGGTGCCTGAGTGGAGGATATTATCCACTGTGCTGACTTATCATACCGCATGAATTAGGGGGATGTGGCTCAGACACTTCTTGAGCCATCCCAAGTTTAACTGGGCCTGGCCCATCTCTTTTATCTTCTGAACAAACTCGAGCTTGGAGTTTCATTCCTTGTTAGACGTGACTTACACCCTGTGGAAAAAAAAAAAAGGATGGATCCTGTCTGTTCCATCCAGGCTCGCTCATAACCGGAATTTTAGTCAACTGGATGCCTCTGGCTCTGCTGGGATAGAACTTGGTTCTGGAAACAGGTGTGGGAAGGAAGGAGTATGAGTAAAAAAAGGGATTAAAAATACGGAAAGAGAGAAGGATTCAAGGCAGAAGTTCAGCCTCCATAAATCATGGCACAGAGACAGGGAGGACACACACATTCCCTAAAAAGAAACCTGATGTGGTAGGTAACCCAAGAGTTCACTCACATAGTCATATTTGGCTATTTTATTAGGATCAGCGTTTCCCAAACACATTTTCCGCCTTCGGAAAACACGTGCCTTTTCTCACCAGCAGCCAAATGGGTGGTTGGTGGTGGCTGTGCGACTGGCTCCTCGCAGAGCCACCCAGCAGCGCCAAAGGGTTCCTGGCTCTTATTGTCCCAGCTGCCGCAGGACAAATTGTCTAGTTGATAACGACGTGTACACAGTTTCTCTAACTACTCGTGTTCCCAACAGGGCCTGGGGTCTCAAGGCCGGGCTGCTTGCTTGTTTGTTATTCTCCTCTATTCCCACATAAGCCCTGCCCATCCTCTCGGCTAGAGATTCTGGTACTGCACAGATGAGAGCAACAATTTGATTTGGGAGTTTTATTGCACCCGAAGGGATAAAAGGAAAAACAGCAAATGCTCACTTCTGTCAACAGCCTCACCGACAGGAAAAGCACGACACAAAACCACAACGCATGATGAGGAATCTCCTGTTGTCATTCTCCTGACTGTAACTACGCTTCAAGTAAACCAAAGATAATGCAACTTTCCACTTTCCTCCTGTACCTTTGGCCTGCACCCATATTCGTGTAGAAACCACTGTACTTTCCACATCTTGCTTGTCTTGATCTCCACGCTGCTACTGAATCGATGTCTGATGACCTCCGGTTACCCTCTACTGAGTCATCACCATGTTCCCTGCGCTGCTCAGAAACTGGGTGGGATATTATTTAAGTTGGAACGGAATTACACAAACATTATGTATAGAGAAATTGGGCTGCATCCATTTCTGCTTCTTTACTGGATTTTCACAGGAGTTCAATAGTTAATTTTTAGAGCCAGTACAAATTCTGCCCTGGGTGTCCAAGACCCAGGCCCGGTGGTTGGACATTCTCTCTCCGCGGCCGATAAGGCAGAGCACAAGGGTTTATTACAGCCCATTGCTGGAGAATCTAACTTTTTAGCTCTAACTTCCCAGGTCTGCTCTTCAGTAAGTCAGTCAAAAGCCAACCTGCGTGGGAGTTTGCACCGAGTTCAAAACACGGGGGCCCCAGACGTTCGGAGTAGCCCAGTGGGAACAAGCCAGTGCTGGCATGAAAGGCCCCATCTAGCCAGCTACTTAATGGATTACATATTTGTTTTTCTTTAGTTATTTTACTAAAGATTTTGGGTGCTATTTCATGTTAGTCAGTGATACTCACTATTCTCTTGCCATCCGTCCCTTTTTCTATGCTGTTGCTATTTCGAAACAGTGGAGGAGAATTGTTTGTAGATCTATCTTCACTCACGACAGCTTAGTTTGGTCCTTTCCAGGGAAAATCAAGTCCAGGGACCATATCCCTGATATCTTTGATGTATTGTCTTGTTAGAGATGGAGCCTCTATTTGTTTTTAACAAACCTGGAGCTGAAACTAATGGCTTTAGGAAAGGCCGTGTCTTTGAAAGATGATGTCTCCTCTGGTGAGTTGGCAGTGCTAGGACATGTGCTTGGCCAGGGTCCACATGGTTGAGTTGTTAAGCTGGGACCACGAAGTCCCAAGTGGAGCCAGTGTACAACAAGGAGAGAGTCAGTGTGAGTAAACTCTTCACAAAAAGATGATTGCATAAAATCTCTTCCAGTTTTCTCCTCTGATGTTAATTAAGTGTACACAGATTTTGAAAGCTGTTGCTACAGGTTTTGTGGAATTTCTTAAAGACAGTAATGAAGACGTGGGTGGAGATTGCCTGCTGCTTATACCAAGACTAAAACATTTTGAAATCAAACTGGCAGCCAGTGGCAAAGATTAAAGCACCGAACAGAGGAATTCCCTGAGTTAGAGCCGCTGAAACCGCAGCGTGATGCTCACCTTCGCAACAGCTTCCCTTAGTTACCAACAGTGTGACTTTTCAGCAAGAAGGACTTTCAAGATTTCTGTTTCAGAGACAGCAAAAAAGAATTTCCAGACTGAAATCATCATCGTTGCACATGCAGAATAATATGACTTGGATTACCCGGGTTACTTTGAGAATACACAGCTCTTTTCCTGGTTCCACCTTAGCAAAGCCATTGAGAAATGTTGATTTTTTTTTTTTCTGTGGAGCACACCTTTCACAAAACCCTTACGGTTATACCTACATAGTCTTGTCATCTCCATAACTTCACAAAGGCAAGATTTCACCCACCAGTTCTACAGAAAGTACTGTCTAGGTGTCACAATGCTCTTCCCTGTAGACTGGAATATTTAAAAAGCCCCATATTTTATCTTCCGAAGAACAAAGACAACAAAAATCAAGTAAGTAAAACTGGTAAATACTTTTCTGAACACTTTTAATACTGCTATGGAGGAAGGGAGGGTGTTGGGTTCGTTTAGCAACAGTAAGAAAAGAAACAAATCTTTGCCTCAAAGAATAATTTTATATACTGTGACTAATCACAATGACACGGTAATATTGGGACAGATGCTTCAAAATCCTCAGCCCTGCCTATGGGACCTAAACGTCAGCAGCCAAGCGCGATCCCTCCTCGATGCACAATGGCAGTTTCACCTCCTAGACAGTATTTGTCTGTTGAGACTATCTGCTCAAAATTCATCACAATATTTAGACTGGATTCAAAACAAAACTCCCACAAAATTCCCACAAAATACTGTATTACCTAGAAAAACACTCCCTCTGCCAGTCAAAAAATAACCATACATTATAAATGTGCATTATTCCCATCACCTAGCGGTACCATTTAAGTACAAATCCAGGGGAGTTCCGTTGAGTAAAAACAAGGTTATATTCTGCTTTGGGAGGATCAATCTGTAGCAAGTATCCTGAGGTTTTTCTTTTTTATCTCAATGTTTTTCCACTCATTATTTCCTCCTCTTTGAACGAAACAAGAGTCGACAAATTGGCTTGCTCATATCCAAACCACATGCTGCTTGACTTCATGGCACTTGTGGTTTTAGGGGATTCATTGTTTGCAAAGAGAATATCTTTTGCCGGGAAGATCAGACTTCTGATGCAATCCCATGAAACCCACAAACCACCTCCCTGTGCAGAACTTCAGAGTTGGGGTATTTTTCCCTCTTTCTGCCGAATTCTTGGCAAACATTTCAGATCACAGGCCATGACTAGAATCCTGAAGAAATCTGAAAAATTTGTTTGGCAAAACCTCTGGAGATTGTTCCGCTTAATCTGCAGAACTTTCATTTCAGATCCTTTGCTATTGTGGAAAATGGCTTTCCTCTCAACTGATGTCCCCACCTCTCTCACCAGAGATACGTTTAGGAGGAATGAAAATAGATGTGCGCCTGGAATATCTGAGACTCCAAGAATAATTCTTACCACCTGTATCAAGTACATTCCTCCTCAGATCATTTAAAAGTCAAAGAGGCACCTAATTTCCGCTCCAACATGCCAAACTGAGATTAAAATTCAACAAGTTTTATATTCTCCCAAAGCGCTGGCTGTAGCTGCTCAGTAACGAGCAAGCTTCACCTTGATGGACGTGGGCCGAGACTCCACCGTTCGCAAAGGACGGAGTTAACCCAAGCAAAGTGGTCTTTATGTCAAGGTAACAGATATGGGACAATTTTAGATCCCAAAATTGTCTAGCGCACCCTCCGGCATCCCTGTTCTCCGAGCGGCAAGTCACTTCTGAATGCAAACCTGACACGTCGAATGGAGCCTGGCTTTTAATTGCTGCCTTACACCAGCAGCGCGCAGACAGACAACAGCAGCCATTTCCATGCCATAATCCGTGTCCAGAAGAAAAACAAACCACAGTTCGTGGACGTTTCTGGAGGAAGGCTGCAGATACTGGCGAGCGCAGCCATCTAGGGACATTTCTTTATGAAGCTGGTTATTGGCTCTGCATAAACTAGGCGGTTATATTTTGATTTTTTTCGTGTTATTCTAGTATTGAAAAAGCTCATTTCCCTAGCCAGGTAGAAGAAAGGAAGCCAGCATGGTTTAAGAAAGCAGTGACCCGCGATCGATAACAAATAACAACCGCCAGAGCGCTCCCTTCACGAGCAGCTGCCAGCACCCAGCGCATTTGCACAGGCGCCCTCGATAAACGTCGCCACAGTAGCAAAAATGAAAATCTGTTCACAAATGATTTGCTCACAGAAACCAGAAATGATAAACCTGCATCCAGAGCATTTTAAGAAATAACCTCATGCTACAGGAAACCTCCCAAAATTGTCACTTCCCAAGCCCTACCTGGTGGGTACTGTAAGAAACAGCATTAGAGTGTGGGTTAAGTGAACAAAACCAGAATAGTGGCATGTGAGAGAAAGCTCCTCCTCAACATGGCATCCTTCCAAAACTACATATGGAAATTAATATCCTAATTAATACGGGTTCACAAAGCACAAAATATTAAGGGCAGGCAGAAATAACTGGAGTGCTTCTGTGTCACGACACACTCGGGGCACAGAGATTGGCAAAGACGTGTTAGATGTACAAAAATGTTTGGAAATTTTTCCAGTCTTTCCAGTCCAATCCTCTGTGTGAGGATTAAATGCAAGTGTCTCATAGCCAATTTACAACGATGTGATAAACCAGCTACCAAACCCACTCTGTCTCTCCATCTGCAGCATTCTTAGACGCTGATGAAGCCAGGAAACTAAAGGGAAATAAACTGATAAACATGCCAGAAAAATTTCTGAGGGCTCATAATTCAGATCTAGTGAAGAAAAAAAAAAAAAAAAAAATCTTTTTTCATCCCTGTTTTCTACTTTCCACCAAGAGGTAAAACACCCAACAGGTTTGAACAAAGTCGGTTGTGTAGCTCCTGAGCCAGGTAAATGCAGCCCTTCCATTGGAAACCCACCAAACAGGTTCCTGGAGCTTTCAGTTTCTTATGTGTCCCCATTCCGACTGGTTTTCCACCTAAAAGGAACAATGCCCATTTTTACTACAGGAAGATTTAGCTCAGACAACTCCAAAGTGACGGCTGTAGCCAGACTGTTTGGGGTTTTGTTTGCTTGTTTTGGTGTTGCACTGATCATAGATTGCCCATAGAAAATGTTAATCCTGAAATACTTTTGAGAACGTCATGGTTATAATAAAGAAATTCTATAGCCGCTCCCAACAGTTAAAGCAAAGAACCAGAACTATCCTTCAACAGCAGCTCTGGTACACACCCAATAAAAATTATAGCCGACAAGCCAAAATCATGACTAACGAGAGACTAAATTCACAAACATGTTGTATACACGAACAGTAATCCCGTGGCATGATCCGTCTTCCAAATGAAGATGTGCTTGGACAAAGCCCCTGAGGGCAGGAAGGCTTTGGAGCAGCTGTCCACTCAAGCTTTCAACCCAAAGGCGACGTACGACCACGAGTGGGGACAGCGATCATGGGAAACGTGAGGGACAATGATTGCAACTCCCTATTTTTACATCTCTGTGAGGGAAAAGAAGAGCAGCTGCGAACAGCAAAAATACATTTGCCAGCAGCGCGGCCAAGCAATCGGAACTGTGATCAAACAGCAGGGGTTGAATCATCGGCACCAAACCTGAGCGAAGGGAACGTCCTCAGAAGATGGGTGGAAAAGCTGAGGGCAGAAAGGCTGAGCTCCGCGCCCTGCCATCACTGACTCCCTCCGAGCTCGGAACTATCAGTTCAATGCCCTGCTCTTCAAGAGTCATGCAAGACTAGAATAGTATCTCACGAGATCTGAGGCAGGCAAGCATCAACATACAGATTTATTTTTTTTTGCCGTACTGATGATGCCAACTCCAGATTAGCTGGAGTGGCGCTACATTCTCTCCTGCTCAGCAGGTTAAACGCACCAGGCTCATGACAGGAGCTACTGAACCTCGCAGAACTTAGATCCCTGTAACTGCCTCTAACCAAGCCTTGGTTTATCTACAAAACTTCCTATTTTCTTTGAAAGTGTAGCTACACTTCCTAGACAGATCCCACAACAAACATTTTATTAAGCTCCTTTTCATGCCAACTGCTTCATGCTCATTACTCACTCAGCAGTCTTCAGATCTCCGCGTCATGTCCTACATCATCAGCATCCTCATTTTCCCAAATCTGAACATGTCTCCTGCGAGATGACAGGAATCTGTGGGTAGCTGAGCACGTCCCCTCCCTCTCAGAGCCCTTCAGAAGACAGTGGTGATAAAAGAGTGCATTTCAAGAAGACACTAGACATGTTTATGAAAGAAAAATGCCTGGAGAGCTAGTGCATATGAAGAAACCACGTGCAGTCCAGGAAGACACTGCATCTGAAGGCTGGAAGAGCACAGGAGGAAGCCGTATGTACACTCACCCTGTCTCAAAACTCTTTGCATGCCTTCCTAACAACCAGCTTTGGAGAAAGGACCTTTGATCTGATGTAGACTCAGGAGAAAGAACACGTTCTTATATAGCAAGGCTTCTTCTATGCTCCCTACAACAGCTTGGCTATAGCAGTCACTAACCTGCCAGATGGAAGGATGAGATACAGCAGCCATCAAGCCATCCAGAAATGCTACCAAGAGGCTTCTCAGAACAGAGAAACGAAGTAGCAATGATGTAAAACACAGAATGGCAAAGCAACAGAGAAAACAAAGAAATGTCAAAGACTGCTATAGACAAAGCGAGTGGCGGCTGCGGAGAAGTGTGTCAGATGATATCACCTCTACTCCAGGACTATTTTCTTTTTAAAATTGCTGGTTTTCAGAAAAAGAGGTTTTAAAAGTTTACTGAGCTCACAAGCTATCATGCTGTAAAATGTCCTGTTCACCCAGAACAGTCTGGTAATATTATTTGACGCTGGCAGAAAATCTGGTTTCAACTTTAAACCTCTGGAAAACTTGACACGTCTTTACAATACATCGCACGCTGGATCCCTGAGCTAGTGATGGGTGAACTGCAGAAGAGTGAAGCTGATCTGATGGTGGTTTTCTCCAAAAACCATGCGATACCCACAGGAATGTCACAGTTAATGAGATTTCTGGCATTTGCTGTTTATAGGGGGGTACGGCCCTTCCTGGGATCTCTAGTCTCAGTTTCACAAATGATGCCAAAAAAGGGACTCAAACGCAGGTTTCTACCATACAATGCAGGTTATAGAACAGTACCCTGCCAACACACCCCAACAGCCTGGACAGGACACCGTATGCTTCCATCAGACCCACTTGCAACCCACAAGAACAGCACAATGACAATCACCCGGAGAATCCTTGAAACAACTTGGAGAGCTCTGACAAAACACGTGGGCTGTGACATCAGAAGAAAGCCATTTTAGTATTTCCATCACCAACCTGAGCCTTGGTATTAAACCGCAAATTCTAATCCTCGTATCAACAATAATTTGGAGAGAGGCTGTAGCATTGTGTGAAGACAGGCTGAGGATGGACTTCAGAGAAGAGTGAATTTAGATCCTGTATCACTGCGCAGAAAAACCGTGACCATTGCTGATGCATCACGGACTCGCTACAGCACGGGAACAAATCGTAAGGTTCTACACACCAGGTCTGCTCCAGATCAGCTGCACTTTCTCATTGCAGCTAAGAGTACATCATACTGGTTCCAGCAGAGACACTAAAACACACCCAACTGAGGAGCTCAACACTTTCCAGCCAAAGGGAATTTGCATTTAAGGCTCACAGTGGGTCCAGCAAAAATTTCATGACAACAATAAACCCCTAGCAGAACATTACTACTACTGCTTATGTAGAACGACGATAACAAAAGTGATGTAGAAAGTATTTTGAACCACAGCATCATGCTAATTATTGAACAAAGCGTGGCTAAAACAGCTTTTAGGACAAAGGAATTAAAAAAAACTTCTCCAAAACCTGACTGTAAGGTCAGTTCAGATTTTTCAGGCTTAGGCTGAATTAAGGCAGACAGGAGACTGTTTTAAACCTAACCCGGTTTCTTCACTTCCGTCGCCATATAAATTTTGCAAAATGGTTCTTCACTTGGCAATGCCCCCCCTGGACGCACCAAGGGCTTCACGGCATTTAAATTGCTGTATGTGGCTGGGCACTGCTATGGATGTAGCTGAGTTTCATTCCAGCTATTACAGAGTCAAACCAAATTCAAATCCTTCCCTTCATTGTCTGCAGACCAACGTACAAAGTCTCTTAAATAACGCCTGGCGCTCAGGAACTTCATCCACATGAAAATGCTGTAATGTGTTTGCATTTGAAAGACATTTTCCTTCTCCAGAGCTCAAAACTGGCCAGATCTGGGCCCAGTTGAGTCAAATTTTCCTGACCCACTCACCCCTAATTATTCTGATGGCCCCACAGCTAAGTAGACGGCAGCACTTTTGTAAGCGAATGTGCTTAGCAGACTCCTTCCTCCTTCCTCTCAAGCTGCAAATCTTTTTGACTTCAGTGTTAAAACTCAACAGGTCCAACCTTCATGGATCAAAATTTCAGATAGTGTCAGGGTATTCGGTAGAGCTCAAATATTTTAGCAGTTTCTGAGAGCAAAAGAGACAGCAGCCCTTCTGGCAGCAGTCATGGGAGGATAGAGGTGCAATTTTCATGGCAAAAGGGCCCAATTTTCTTCTTCTCCAACAACTCAATAAATACTAATCGTATCCATTATGCAAAACAAGAAACTCAGAGAAAACAGCTTGTTTTAATAGATAATGAAAAATTGTAGAAATTCAGCTGCTTTTAATTTTTTGGTTGGCCATTTCATAGAATCACCGAATCGTTTTGGTTGGAAAAGACCAACAGGATCATGGAGTCACCCATTCCCCCATCCCTGCCAGAGCACCCCTGAGCCCTGTCTCTCAGCACCACATCTCCACGGCTTGGAAACCCCTCCAGGGATCATGGGGACTCCAGCCCTGCCCTGGGCAGCCTGGGCCAGGCTTGGACAACCCTGCAGGGGAGGAAATTGTTCCTCAGATCCAACCTAAACCTGCCCTGGGGCAACTTGAGGCCACTTCCTCTTCTATCTTGTCCTATTCTATTTCCTGCTGTTAAGGAAGTTTTTTTGTTGTTTTCCAACTGATCAGTGTGAGGTATCTCAAAACAGATTGAGGATGAGATGCAATACCTGTTTTCTGTCTATTAAGAAACAAAAAACCAAACCTTGCATGTTGTTTCTTTTGTTTAGAAATAAGTATTTCTTTGTTGCCTAAAATACAAACGCATTCTAAACTTATCTGGAGAAGTGTTTTCTGCCTCCACTCTTGCCCCATGGAGAAGATGGCATTTAGAAAGAGCAGTTAGAGCTGAAGGGAGAGGGGGTGGGAAGGCACAGAAGAAATGAAACAGGGAAAAGCAATCTTTCCAAGATATCCCAAGTCCTCCACTTCTCCCATTTGATCCTCTCACGTTCCTTCTCCTCTTCACATGCAGCTCTGTTCCCATGTTCACTTGTTTTCTTAACGTGCCACCGCTCAGACGGCACATTTAGTCACTCAGAAATGGAACAGACTGTTCTTCCTCCTTGTCAAGGATGCAGGAAAAATGGTGATAGAGAGCAAGTGATAGGGCTGGTGTGATGGAAACTCTGTGGTTCTATCATCTCAGCTTTTGCCAGCTCTATCAACATATGTTTAAATATCACATGTAAGTAAGGACATCTGACGGGACACAAGGATCTCACCTCTCCCTGAAATATCTTCAGCTCTGGTCTTTCATAAAAACAGAGCCTACTGAGGCTGGACTTTCCTGCCCCTGGACACAGCTTCTGAAGACCTGGCACACCTTCTAGGACACCGGTCTTCATGCTCCCTAGCTCAAAGAAAGTTCCTGTTTTTTGTTTTGTTTTTTTTTTTTAATTATTATTTTTTAGTTTTGTATTTATTTCTGGGGGCTCTGTGAAACTACCAGAGGAGAGGCAGAAAGCAGCTAGCGAGGAGGAAACAAACGCTGGCAGCAGCACGTGAACGTTGTGCAAGAGAAGCTATAGTTGGAGATGGTTTGTAGCACAGACACCAAGCACCCCGTAAAATGTTTCAGATCTCCCGAGCACAGCTCCAACAGGCTTTGAAGTGTTGACATCACATAAAATAAAATGCACTGCAGTCCAAATTATCGCATTGGTTTTTCCCCCTCTCTCCTCACTTTGATGGCTTCTACAAAGCATTTTATACGGTTGAATAAATTCGAGTAACTCTTTACAAGTAAATCAAACCAAAATGGTTTTACCAAAAAAAAAAAAAAATAAAAAAAAAATATTGGATGCTTGCTACTAGCCTCCTCTGAAAAAATAAAGTGTGTTTCCAAATACGCCGCGGACAAGATGGTGTGAAGCAGCCTGATTGGTAAACAGCAATGAAGATGAATACCTCTCAAATGCACCGTGATTCGTCATCCTCAGACAATCACTGCTTCCCAAATTAATCACCAGGTTGGTGATTAATTGACAGCCTCTGTCGAAAAATCAATTGTCTCTCCCCTCACTCACATTCTGCCTTTTTGTGCGAGGTTTGCGAAAATAAAATTTGCAAATTAAGATTAATTTATAACGGGATCCTTGGCCAGATCTCCCTCTATGTTGCAGCAGATGGACTTTTGTGTGAAATATTTTTCCTTAGTTGCTATAGAAACATGCCAACATATTTCTGCTTAAGTGATTTGCTGGAGAGCTGTTTGTTGTGTTGCCCAGCGCTGACAGGAGTGAATCATTTTTAGTCTTCAGTCAAGGCTGATTAAAACCTGGTCTCTGGGTGTCTTACTGCTGTGAACTGCTACTTACAGAGGGACACACTGTTAAAGTCATTATGTCTGGGACATTCAAAGCCTGCCTTGAAGTAAACCAGGCAGGTGGAAGGTTAAAGTCACAAAAATGACTAAAAGCTCAGAAAAACTCAAGGCTTACACACAACCATGTATTACAGAAAAATTAAAAAAGAAAAAGGAGAAAAGTTATAATGACCTTTAAAAAAGAGATTGTAAGATAACAGGTTCTAGCCTTTTATGACTGAAACACACACTCCCCCACCCAAATAATACTTATTAAGCAAAAGAACAGGTCTCATGCTTTTCCAAAAGGTACTGTTTAAAGGAATGAACCAAGTTCATCCACGTCAAGCACTGGCAAGGACGCTACCCACAGCAAGTGGCAGCAGGTTTGGTCCCACCCAAGTTCCACATCACAAATACACAGCTCAGGAGAACCCCACCAGCGACGTGTTCCCTATTAAAACCGGTGACAAAATCCTTTGCTGTTCAGACTACACCAAACTCAACCTCAACAGCATCAGGTCAAAGATGCTGGAGGCAGATGGCTCGAGCTACCCGCACCCACCCTGTTTGGGGGGTCTAGAGCAAGACCCTTTCCGTGAATCTCTGTTCCAGGGTAAGCCAGCAGACGAGATACAGCCTCAGAAGCTGACGTTACAAAGCTTTTTTAGGGAGCTGCCAAGCCCCCCAGTTTCTAAGGAGCTTCTACTGAAGACCATCCCACCCGTTCCTCCACCCTCCTGCCGTGGGCCTCCGGTATTCCACCTGTAAAACTCAACAGAAGACACTGACCACATGCCGATGCTGCGGCACCTACCGATTAAAGCTTTCTCTAAGAAGCTGATCTAATTGCACAGCGATTGGAAGCTCATGGTATTTCAGGAAGCTGCACGAAAAGAAGCAAACCGAGAGATGAGACTGAGGAAGCGATTCCCAGATCCCTCAGATGCAAAACTGCAGATGCTTCCATTCTATTAAATTCTCTTTTTAGATTTCTCTGTTTGGGAAACAATGTGATGTAATTGCATATTAAAAAGTATGTTTCTTAATGAATTTTTCTCCAGAGCTAGGTGCCAAGCCTCCCTCCTTTTGTTAGCTGGCCATGAGATCTGCTGCTCAGCATTAGCACTTGAGCCGTCCATCGGTGAGCCTTCAGAGGTGTTTATAACAGGCTCTTTAACTGGCATTTTCTCTCCATTTTAACATTTTCCTCACTTCTGTCCCTATTTTTGAAGTACACTCCCACAGTGGCAGCTCTCCAACTCCTCTTACCTCCAAGTGAAGGGCAAGCTACCAGCTACCTTTATAGTTGAAGCCAATTTTTCTTCTTGGCCAGCTTGCAGGGGATCTTAGTCCATGGAATAGTTGACTCTCTGCCCGTGGCAAGCCTATGAGTCATCCCTCCAAAAAGTATAACCTCTGCTGTCCCTCACTGAGACGTCCAGGAGGCCTGAAGGGCCAACAGGCTCTCTGGATATGTCTAATGTTATTTCAAGATGCCCAAAGTTGTACGATTTAAAGATAAGTTGAAGGAGACCTGGGATACTGACCTAGAAAGTAGTTGGGTCCTTGGTCCCAGGAGCGTAAGCTTTGAGTAAGGCCGTGAAGTTATCACGTACATACTCTAAAGAAACATAAGAAGAAGCTGCAAGCACTACTCTAACCCAAGTTCCTTCACTGCTCAGCTTGAATCCCTCAATGAGTTACTTGGATTTTCATCATCTGGTGCCCCCATGTCTCCCAGTACACGTAAACTCAACCCTCCACCCTCTGTGTTAATTAGGAAAGTAGACTTTCATGCCTGAGGCATAAGAATCTAACAGCAGAAGACAATATGTTATAAATAAATTATTTGATGTGTCCATCACTGCCTTGCTGAGACTGCACATCTAGAAGAGGATATACTCTTGTTGACAATAACTTCACCTCATTGTGGAGTCTGTAAAATTGTAGTAGGGCTTCAAACTTGGGGATTCGAGTTCCCTTTGTATGGAGGAAGAGGTAAGTTTTGGGATGTTCCACATTTATTAAATCTATTCTCCAGGTGCTTCTAAAATAGTAACAGTAAAGAAGTCAAAATTCCCTTCCAGCCACCATATGATCTCCACAGTTGTGGAGCATGAACTTTTCTGGAGGCTCCAGTGCTGGAAACTGTTATGCCTGTTAATTTGGACAGGTAGATAGTACGATTGAACTCCATCAGACATCCTGCAGATTGATGGAAAACACTGCTCTGCTTTCTTTGGCATTGGGCAGTAGTTTAGAAGTATCCTTCAAAAACTAAAAAAAAAAAAAAAAGTCGGCTGAATTTCCGACTTCTGAAAAGAAATGAAGCTTCAAATGTTCCTCCTCATCAAAGCCTCCACCTCTGTTAGGAGATGGGGACAAGACAGATCCTTGGACTGATCCAGGATGGGATTCTCATGCTCCTGGGGTTCTTCAGTTTGCTACAAATCAATGTGTCTCTTCCTTGGATTTCAGGGAGCCCCTGCATTAATACAAGCGTAGTTGTATTTCCATGCTATTTGCCTTTTGGCACTTCCAGAGACACAGATGACTAAAGACAGGTAAGGGGTGGGTACGAAGCAATGGGCTCCAGATTTCCCCTCTATTTAATAGCAGATCATTTGGAAGGGTTTGAATGCTCCTGTCACAAAACACAAAGCATGGATTAGGTCTCGCTTAAATTCCCACAGGATTCATCTTGCTCATAAAGGCTCTGCTTGTTTCCTATTAAGAAAGGCAGAAAATACCAGATAGACATCTGTGTTGAAAGCTCTGAGGTTTCCCCTTGGCCACAGGTGACAGCACATCTTGTGAAGTCAAGTTCCTCTTGATTCTGTTAACCTGTGCTGATGAGCTTTCTTGGCCAGAGCTGCAGGATGTCATGAACTTCCAGGAAAGCACTAACAATTCACATCTCCAGCTCCCAGGTACGTTACCTGTTCCTAGACAACACCACCTCCTCCTTGCTTGCTCCTGCCAGTTCCTCCCCGACTCTCAAAAATAAAAAACCAAACCAAAAAAAAAATGAAAACCAAACCAATTCATCAGCGCTACACCATCCTAAAAAGACATGTAGTGTAATGACTAGGTAGAGGAGGAAGGATCTCACCTACGCTCAAAGATGCAATAGCCCAAGGAATTGTTTCAGTTCTGGTAAGCCTGCAAAGTGAAGGAGCTCCTTTCCACTACCCCAGAAGTCTTCTGCCCACTATCTGCAGCTCTTCCTCACTAGGTTTCCATGGAAGCCATCCACCTCCTGAAATACCGTTTCACCGCCAAGAGGAATGCCACCTCCTTAGACACAAGGTCTCTGTGAGCTGCAACGACTGTGTCTCATCCAGGAACATTTTTGATCTAGGCAAATAGGAAGCATGCTTCTAGGCTAACTAGACACTTTTCCGTGAACACATAAATTAGAATTTTTCAAGACAAGACCATACCATCTTTTTCCATGTTTGCACCTATCACCGTAACATTTAGTTCTGAAAATGGCAGTGGAAATTTAATTTGAGAGAAATCCATAAACAAGAATGACCTTATCCAGGGCAAAATTACCTAAGTTTTGACGTGTTTTGGAGGTAACTTGGTGACTCTTGACACCTGTAACTTCTTGAAGGGTCAGTGGTGGGTGTGGGAGCACTGTCCCACCTCAACACAGCCCATCAGAGAAGTCTCCCTAGGCATTTAGTGACCAGCAGAAGAGAATCCTCGTTTTGGTCTGGGTGGGAGGCTCTGCTAGAAATACAAATACCAATTGTTAGAGTTTTCAGGTTGACAGTGATGAAGAGGAACAGCGCAACAGGGATGTGGGAGAAGAGACGTTAGGTTGTAACTATCTGATCTGTGAACGGTCTGCAGAGCCAGTGTGACCAGCCTCCAGAAAGTCACAGATGGTGCTGCCAAACATTTCTCCTATTAGAACAAACTCCACGTGGAACTGCACCGAGCCTACACTACAGAATAGTATCAGCTGCAGGGCTGCTCTATCCAGTGGCTGCCTTTAGCCTCTTGGAAGCAGAACCAGTAATAAAACGCAAATAACAGAGGAAAAAGCTATTTTAGAAGTTGCTGCTGAGAACAGATGACACTCAAAAATGCCAGCTTGCTCAGAGTCAAGCACGCCATCGCCTGTGCTGCCACGTGCCGAAGAGCCAGGCAGATTATTAGCAAATAAAATGTAGTGTTGCGGTGACGCTGGCCCAGGTACATCACGACCCGGGAACGGCAAGGCAGAGCTGGCAGCTCCTCGTGGGACACTGTGGGACAGATGTGCTGACTGGTGGCTTTGCAATCGAGCAGCAGTTGGCACTTTGCCACGTCTCTCCAACTAATTGTGATGCGCTTGGACGCAGGTCACCACTCCATTTCACATACGTCATCAAAATGAACACCTGACGATCAAGGCAAGGACTGCAAATATTAGTTCCCTCCTCTCTCCTTTTCTCCAATTTACGACTTCGTTCTGACTGGGCTTATGCTCCTACTGCGTTTATTTTTATATTCACTCAAACGCTCATTAAAAGTGTATTTTAGTTTCATGCACTAATATTCACAAGAAAAATGCTACATGAGATGCAGCACCAGGTTTCCCCAGACATACTGCCAGACTCTGACACAAACAACCCGGACAGGGATTTATCCAGAGCTCTCCCAACAACAATCATGTACATACACGCAATTACATTGTGTGAAAGCAAAAAACCACAAAATTTATTTCGAGCTTCGCTCCAGCCAACACACCTTACATTATTAGCCTAATTTTCCTGGATCCCTCTGGGGAAGATCGTCTACTTCTTTCCCAGTGCCTTCTTCCAGGTTTTTTGGTTATAACTACTATGCTTTATCCAGCCTGGGAGCAATCACCTCTCTCATTTGCATTAATCACAACTAGCCTGCTGGAAAGCAGCCCCATAGAGAAAGACCTTAGAGTCCGAGTGGACAGTAAGTTGTCCATGGGACAGCAACTGGCCTTTGAGGCCAAGAGGGCCAATGGTCTCCTGGGGAGCATTAGTAAAAGTGTGTCCAGCAGGTCTAGGGAGGTTCTCCTTCCCCTCTACTCTGCCCTGGGGAGACCACACCTGGAATACTGGATCCAGTTTTGGGCTCCCCAATTCAAGAGAGACAGGGATCTACTGGAGAGAGTCCAAAAGAGGCTACCAGGATGATTAAGGGACCAGAACGTCACTCCTATGAAGAGAGACTGAGTGCACTGGGGCTGTTTAGCCTTGAAAGGAGACGGTTGAGAGGGGATCTTAATAATGCCTGTAAATATCCGAGGGGTGGGGGTCAAGAGGAAGGGGACAACCTCTTTTCAGTGGTGCCCAGCAATAGAACAAGAAATAATGGGTTTAAGTTAGAACATTGGAAGTTCCACCTCAACATGAGGAGAAACTTCTTTCCTGTGTGGGTGCCGGAGCCTGGCCCAGGCTGCCCAGAGAGGTGGTGGAGTCTCCTTCTCTGGAGACTTTCAAAAGCCACCTGGATGTGTTCCTGTGCGGCCTGCCCTGGGTGATCCTGCTCTGGCAGGGGGGTTGGACTCGATGATCTCTAGAGGTCTCTTCCAACCCCTACCAGTCTAGGATTGTATGATTCTAACCAATGTATGTGAAATTCCAATCGCAGTCTGAATCCAAGCAGCTATCCTCTCAGAAAAATCTTTTCACATGAGACAGAAAATGTGCTTTAATTCACCGTGTACTCGTACAGCATTAGTGGAATGGGCCTCGCCGGGTTATAAAAGGGATCTGACCGGCCAAACACCAGGGCAGTCCCTGCACCAGAGTATGCAGATGAGGTCATCAGTGTTGCTATAGATTCTATAGGTAACCCTCTCCTGAATATGGACTGAGTAATTGTTGCCAGGCTGGCAAGGGGAGCCCACAACGATGGTGAGGGGAGAAACCCCAGAATCTGATCCACTGTGGTAAGGAAAAACATCTGCGACAACAAACCCTGGGGAGTTTTACTGAGGATCTCGGCTGGAGTTTTGTCTTCAGTACCTTGGGCAACTGCACAACGTCCAGCTGTATCCTCACAGCCGGTCCCCTTCCAGACGTCAGCCTTCCCAGCCCGAGCTGCTGGGAACCACTTCTGCATCAAGCTACAAGGTGCCGTTCCTGTTTTTAGATTTTTACAGCCTAATGCGACCTGCCGGTCAGGCCGACCCACATTGGAACCACTTCTGCTCCAACTGGCCAGAGAGCGGTCGCAGCGCACGTGACGTGCGCTTCGGTGCAAGACGCACAGGCGCCAAGTAGGAGCTGGTGGCTGAATGTGTGTTGTAGGTGGGCTTCTGGAGATAATTTTCCTTTACACAACACAGTTTTACTTCAGACAGGTCAATGGCATCTGCAATGCTGCACCTACACTTCTGCACAGAGAAGTCCTCCACTGAAGACTCATCTTGAGATAGATCAGTTAGCCAAGCGCTTCCATTTACTTTAGGTTGAAAAGTTTTGCATTAAGAAGCCATTAATTCATGTCTAACAACAAAAAGCAACAGTAAATGCTCTCTTCCTCATCTTATGCTTCCACTTGCCCCCCGCTCCATTTTTTTAACTTCAGTAACTTCTTGACCATTGCTGCTAAGAGATTAAAACTGAGACATTGAACACATATTCTTCATATGCTTTAGGTGTCTCCACATATTCAACATTTCACATAAGAAATCTGGGTCCTGCTACATGCTCAACACTCCAAAATGCAGTCATAACAAATCTTTAGAAACCTGAAGCCCTTAGCAATTAGTTTTCCTAATTTTAAACTCATCTTAAACTATTTTTAAACTATTCTACTGCAGGAACCACCTTCAAAAAGACAAATGTAGTAGCTTGCGGTTGTTGTCCACTGCTATGTACAAATACCCATTGACGAACAGAGACCAAAATGAGGATGCTTGTACAAGGTCTGAGGAAAAAAAGAAGTCTAACAAAAAGCCCTCTTTTGGAGGTAGATTGAATGAGGTCATGGTGGTGGCTGTGTCCAGAAGGAGATTTAAAAAAAAAAAAAAAAAAAATCACAAAGAGGTGGAGTATGTCAATGCCCTCCTATCCAACGGGCCTCAACTCCATCTTGAAAGAAGCAGCTCCACAGACAAGATGGGTCTCTCTGTGCTAGTCAAGTTTTTCTGTACAACAGTAGTTAATGTTTGGTCACCACTAGTGTGCTAGAAAATGGGGTTCAGAGTCTCTCCCTGTGGTCCACAAGAAACACTGCTGACTAACTATAGAGTTAGCCCCTGACCCACCCGGCAGCGCTTTGGGGACAGTCCGACAACTCTAATTTCCTTCACAGGCCAACAAGCTCAAAGTCACCGGGACATCAAGCTGTGCCCTATTGAACTACTCATGTTTTCTTTATTCCCACATGAGTTTTGTCTGGGCTTAACAGAATTATTTAACAGGAACACAGGATCTCATTGCCTCTGGCTCTCATGAAAATATTTAGAAAAGTGGATTATTTCCCTCCTAAATCCCTCCCTTCCAGCTTCAGCAGATTAAATCTCATGTACCAAATAAACTCACAGCATCGGATGCTCTTAAATACTCACTGATCCCTCCACAGAGTGTCACACTTTCATGGAAGACTCACTGCCTCATGGTCTCGCTCTCCTAAAGCCACTCCCTGAGAGTTTCTCTGCCTCTTTCATCAAGGTATCTGTGGTGGCTTCACCCTGGCTGGATGCCAGGTGCCCACCAAAGCTGTTCTCTCACTCCCCTCCTCAGCTGGACAGGGGAGAGAAAATACAACGTAAGGTTCATTGCTGCACAATGGGGTTTACATTGAATGTGGAAGACGAGCTTGAGACAGATCCTCAGCTTGTGCAGGTGCCCCTGGTTCTCCTGACTCAATTGCCTCCCCTCTTCCAGCTAAAGATCCACCCCATCGCTTCAGGAAAGCTCAGGGGTCCAAGCTGGTGTCATTTACTCTCCAAAAGCCAGTACATCAGCTGATGTAAACCACTCTTCCACTGGAATAACTTCTACCAGCAGAAATCTGTCTGCCTTCAATTTACAGCTCTCATACAAAAGAGTTACCTATGTTACCTAAAGCTGACCCTTCAGAGCATCCCAAGGTGTTAGAGAAAAGCTTAGAGCGAAAGCAGTAGAAAAAAAAAAAAATAAATCTGGTTTTTCATACGTCTCCCAGTTCTGTATTTCTGAGTGGTGCCTGAGCCCACAATCTTCCACTAGTTTACAAAAAGCAGTAAATTAAAGACGGTGACGATACAAATATGCTTCCTTCAGTCTGGTCCTTAAAATTCCTCACGCCATCCTTGGAAAACTTGAATGAAATATTATTTATGAGGTTCTGCAGTAAGCGCACAGTCCGGGAGTAATAAATTACTAGCAGCAAGCTAACGTTTTAATTTATTTTTTTCCAAATGCAGAATCCGCTCTCTCCTACTAAACTCTCCCTGCTCCACGGCTTTGTGGAGAGGGCTGTCTGCAGGAGCGTTTCCCTCCATCGGCCTCTCCTGGCTGCCAGCAGAAGATGCCAACAGCCATGAAGAGATGAGTCACAGTCTCAGGGGAGCACCTCTCATAAGAACATTATGAAAATGGCTTCAGAGTGAGAGGGGTCATAAAGCAGCGAGGGAGCAGGCACCGGGATGGAGGGGAGATACTAACTCCACTCGGAAAAAACTTCTCATAGGATAGCTCACTATATCCCTGAATCCAACCTATAGGCAAAATGCAGAGGTAATAAGCACATCTACGGAACAGATTTTGTTGGGCACGGCCAGTCCAGCCGCCAAAGAAGCCGAGTTTCCTGAAAGCAGCTCGTACAACAGGAACAAGCGAAGTGCCAGGATCCACATGTGCCAACACTTCACTGTTCCCAAAGGAGTTATGCCAGCTTATAGTCACCAAGGACCTCGACAGCATTTCAAATCGAATGCTAATATTAAAAATATTCTGAGTTCAACACAAATACGAAGCTCTTCTTTGAGAAGCAAAAGAAAACTGAGGGCCATAAAGAGTAACCCATTTAACACCACAAAAGCATCCATAATTCTCAAGAGACGTTCTCCCCGAAGCATTAGCACAAGATGACAGCCAGAGCTAATATTGTTTGTTCAGTATGACCGCAGGAAGAACAATTCACCATGGGGAATGTTCAAAATTAAAGACTCCTGCCACCTCTGCACTCATTTTGACACTTGTTTTTCTGCCTTCCATAAATTCAAAGTTTCGTTTCTTCGGGGGTTGAGTCACGATTTTCTTCCCTAACTAAAAAGAGTTTTCATTTTTTATTATTTTAATCTGTATATATAAACTATGAATCCAGGTAAGAAAACCAGGAAACCTTCCCAACACAGACAT
Source organism: Baryphthengus martii (assembly GCA_013396935.1). Classification (NCBI taxonomy): domain Eukaryota; kingdom Metazoa; phylum Chordata; class Aves; order Coraciiformes; family Momotidae; genus Baryphthengus; species Baryphthengus martii. The sequence continues at coordinate 114,906 of VWZK01006938.1, forward strand.
ACTTTCTATTTCCTTTATTCCATGTGGTTACAAAGTGGGATTCAACAGAAAGCGCACGGGAAGGGAAAGCGGCGCACATGTTCTGCACCGATATAATTGAGAAAATGTAGGCCTGGAAAAGGACAAATCAGACGTATGATGTTTACATGTTCTTGTAATATAACTTTGTCTAGAGACTATAGAGTTGCACAGTTCAAGTTCTCAAGAAGTCAGCTTAAATTCATTAAGCTTGTTAAAAGTTTCATGTGTCTAAGAGAGCTCTACTGCAGGGCAACCCGCTGCTTCTGGAATAACCATTCTCCTCCTCCCCCTAACCATCAGAGACTGGGAGAAACAAACTCCTAATTGAATAATATGTAATTGGCATCACCTCCAGCAGGAAAAGAAGTGGTTTCTATCCCTTGAACGATGCAGATGAACTGGTATAAGAGGATACGATGTCCTTCGGGTCTGACATGGGACAATAGAAATGGAAGCAGGAGAGTTTACACGTGAAAGCCTCTGTTCTCACCGAGCCTGGTGCTTCGTCGGCAGCACAGACGGCTGCTGGGCTGCGACTGGTGAGAGACTCGGGAGGAGAATCAACCCCCTCTATTACCACAAAGTTTAAAGAAATGACTTAGTCTTCAGAGAAAAAGGTACTTTTCTAGGTGGTCCCTTTTACTCAGACATCGTTACAACCCTGTTTGGTCAGTAAAAAGGTCAAGTCACCATTTATGCTACGAGTACTTTGAGTGAGCAGCCACAGGGGAAAACTCGAAAGCTGAAGACAGGAGTTACACAAGTCCTGCTTGCACAGAATGTGAAGAAAAAGAAAGAAGACCTCCTTAGTAATACCTAAGAGGTGAATGGAAGCTGCAGAATTCAGCTTGGCAACAAACTAAACTCTCCATTGGAGCTGAAGAGACAGACGTGGAGTCTCCCGAGGCCAAGCAGACCCTCCTCATAGAAGGGAAAGACAGAAGGATGCCCTTGATGCCCTCTGGTTTCAGCACAACTCCCCTCGCCCTTGTCTGCGGCGTCAAGCAAAGCCCCAGCTCGGAGGCAGAGCCAACCGCCTTTTCTCCAGGCATCTTACCTAGAAAGGCTTCACCTCTGCCAAGTCACCTCCCTGGCATACTGTATTCCTCTAAAGGAAGCCATTGTCCACAGACACGGAGCTCTACTTAGAGACACTCTGTAAAAGAAGGTCCTACCCCGACCCCTGATATTCTCATGCATGGTTCGGATTCCAATAGCCCTTCTCTATCAATGTAGAGTTGATCATCCTGGGTGAAATCTTTGCTCAAATAGAACTGGTTTGCTCCCAGAGATCGACCGACAGCTTGTCTGGGAATTAATCTTTTCCTCTTACGCCATCTGAGAACCACTGCAAAGGCTCTCCAAAGATGAAATACCCTGAACCTGTAAACCTCACTGGATAGCATGACGATAGCTCCAAGTAGTAGCTGGTGCTGGGGAAGCCGGCTGGGCTGATGACATCCTTGGAGAGGGGGGTCCTCTGCGTAGCTACACGCAACACCCAGCGTGAGCAGCCGTGATTCACGTCTTCTGCTACGCTCCGCCCTAACACTCCTCGCTCTTGCCCCGGTGGCTCAGTACAGGGTGGAAATTACTTCAAACTATTTTTATTAGCCTGCTTGTTGTTACACAACATACCCATCCATTAGAAAGAGGAACGTTGTAGTTCCTCTCATCCCCTTCCAGAGACTTTTCAAATAGGTGGAGGTTTAAATACCGCAAGTGAAAGCTACAGACATAAATTACATATTTGTTTGTGTGAATCCGCACATGGCTAACCTTACAGAATGTAAACCAACCCCTAATAACGGGACCCAGATTGAAATGGAAACCAGCTCTCCACAATGAGATACAGATTCTCATGTCTGAGAAGCCTGCAGTCGGCTACAATAAAAATCAAGAGCTACAGCCCGGCCAGCCCCCAAGTCTCCATAAATATCAATTTTCCCTTTTTTTATTGTTAGCAGAAGCAGCTTGGCAGCGCATGCCACCACACTATTAGTAAACACACGTTATTATAAACACGGAACAGAGATCATAACCACCATCAAGGATAAAAAAAAAAAGAAGGAAGAAATTACACAATCGGCCGACTCCTAAGAAAACAATTTCAGGAAGAGAAAGGCAGCTCTAGCTGGAAAGGTCACTGTGGTGCCCCGCACCTGATGCTTTCTGCCACCCTCTGCTGAACTTTGATGCCAGGTGTGAAGCCAGGAAAGAAGCTGTGAAAAGGACCTGGGGGGGTTTCTGTTCTCTCTGAAAAGGACTCCAGACCAAGAGATAATTCCTTAATTGCCAGGCTGTCAGCTGAAACCAAGTTTACAACAATCAGGTTTTGATCTTCCTGCCTTTTAACTACCACAAACAACAGCGAGATGTGTTAAGAGAATTAAAATAAGACGGTGCTTCTACGGGATCCAGCCGCACAGAGGACCAGGAATTCGTGGCTATCCAAGCATCTGAAAGAACCTGATGCTTCCTGCCAAACGGGATTTCAGTTCAGGACTCCAGCGAACTCCCCCAAATTTATAAAGGCTAACACTGCGCATTGCTGATGCCGGTGAGCTCTCCTACCCTCACGACGGCACCACTGCGAGAGGAAGGTCGGGGCAGGTGGAGGCAGCAGCACTGTCACCACCACTGCACCCACCACAGCCCTCTCCTGCAAGATCACCCCCCTTCTCTCCACGTCTGAACCATCGAGTACAGACGTGTCTGCGGGAACGACACAGACCCCACAGGACCATCTGTAATCCTGTACCCCATGGCTGTCTTCATCATGGGCAACAGCTGCACTCTACCTTGCCAATACTAAATGAAAGGAAAGCTTCCAAGTCGTGGCTTGACTTATTTTAGGAAGGGCTACACGTAAGACCACAGACAAAACGCGAGTACACATCACAATTACAAGAGACCAACACGAACGATGCTACTTGCCGCTACAAGCTGCTGCACGGTGCACTGATAAACATTTCTAGGATTTTTGTAAGCACCAAAAGTGACTTTCTGCAAACAGAGTAAGTGTGAGAGGCTGCAGGGTCCTTCAGGGACAAGCAGGGAAGATCCTGACAGCAATCACCGTATGGCTGGATCAAAGTTCAGCCGAGTAGGTGCCAGGCAGTATCTCTACCATGAAGATGCTCTGCAGAGAGAAACGGCGTGATTTTTGACAAATCTAAACATGCAGAGCTGGAGTGAGAGGAGAGAGCAAGGAACAAGTCATGGATGGTGAAGATGGATCTCTGATTCCGAGTTTCCTCTAGAAGATATGAGACTGTACAGAAGGAAGTAGGACCTAACTTGACAATGCCCAGAATGAAAAGGAACTCAAAAAAACAAAAAAAAGTGTAAGATCCAATAAACTCTCCCTTTGCCCAAAGGAGACCAAGAAATAAAACTGTCGTAGCTAAAAAGAGGGCAACAAACTGGAGCCCCTGTTTCTGAGACAAGAAAGAAGTACGAGAAACTTAAAGCTGGAGGAGAGATACCCCAAAGAAAAGAAGAGATTATATGGTATTTTTTCACTTTTCTTTCTATCTATCACTAAGATCATGAATAAGAAGGACAGGGCAAAAGCAGCAAGTGGGAAACACCCAAGCGTCTGGGATGATGCAGGTGGAAGCTGTAGAAAGACATGCTTGGGAGGAAAGTCTACAGTGATTTTCAGATAATTAAGAGTTTTTCCTGATAAATAAAAATTAGTTCTAAGGCCAATACAGGTGGTAAAGCAACTTGCTCTCATTTGGCACCTGATGAACAAGAAAATAAGCGTGCTCCAGAGAGTAAGCCAGGGCTAAATGGGAGCGTAATGGAAAAAAGGGCACGTGATTTGTACTTTTGGTACCATTTAGAAAAGTTTATTCCTACCTACATGTTTCAAAATCCTTCTGGATCTGTTTTAAATAGGCAGCCTTGCACAGACATTAAGTCAATGCTTGTCTTTTATTTCTACAGAAAACGAGAGGAAAGTATGTCTGAAAATTCTTTCTCTGCCTGGGGGCAAAAATATTCCATGACTTGTTAAAGTTCTCAATATTGGATGCAGATGAGCAAAAATTGCTCAGCAATTTTAGCAACATCCCTATGGAATCTGGAAAAAATGGTCAGAAGTGGTAGCTCACACGAGGAATTGCTGGAGACAGCTTATAAAGCCGACACCTGCAGTTCAAAAAGAATCCCAGTACCGGCCTCGACTGGACTGGGCCAGCCTCTTCCCTCTGTCCTGCTGCCGGACCGTACCGCCGGCAGCAATTTCCTCTGGAATGTCCACTCCAGTGGCAGGAACATCTGGTGTGTCCATATGGGGCTGGACAACAAGTGCATTTGCTGGACATACTGTAGCAGGAGAGGTTAACACTAAGCCTTTAAGTGGCCACAAGTAGACTTTGAAGTTAACGGTCTATTAAGATGAAGACAAAGGGGGAAAATTCACACCTCTTGGTGCTATTGGCTTTTTTTTGGGGGGGTCTCCAGCCTCGGGAACGACAGCAGTGGGTTGATTTACATTAAGAAGCCTACAGTCAACCAAACGAGCTACTAACTTACAACAACAACAACAAAAATAAATTCATAATATGTAAAAATCGAGCAAGATTGGCACAAAAATGCAGAATCCTCAGGATCCATAACTTTCCCAGTACAGTAAAGCAGGTTGTCCTCAGTCTCTATAAAAAAAATAAAGCCTAAATAAAGCCCACGGTTGTTCAGTGCGTGATTGAAAGTTGATACAACGCCCGCAATGAAGTGGCTGTTGCAGCATCTGAAGTCAGAAAGGCAGATGGCAACGGATTAGCAAACGGTTTTTACTACTGAGCAAATGGTATATACTCCTCCAAGCAGCTCAAGAAAACCTGCCGTTTTTTTCAGTTTCACATCACCTTCTTTTCTTTACCGGCAAAGAACGTCGGACTGTCAGGGGAGGGGACACATTTGTAGGGCAACGATTCCTCTGAATTTGGATCAAGATCTCAGACCCTGAGCATATAAAAATTGATGAATCACACGACTTGAGCCTTGAGAAACTACTTGTTGTTTCATAACGCGCTTAGAGCTGTTCCGAATTTTATATCAACACTCCAGTTGGACCTTTAGTATTAATCCTGGATTCAAAAAAATCTGAGTTTTTCCACAGTTTTTCACAGATTTAGCCTTAACTGTTTGGAATGGACACACAGCAGAATTCAAGTGATGGTGTGAACAGGGGACAACTTTGGATGTGGTTTCTCTCAAGGGTGGCCACATAAAAAGCAGCTGGCCCCGGAGATGCTCAGAGAGCAGGCCAGAAGAAGAACAGGTATGAAAATACTGGGGCAATTAAGGAGAAAAAGAATAGATCGGTGATTTAAAAGGAACGTATATTTGGATTTCCCACTGTTCATGGTGTTGGTGAATCACCCAGAATAACATACCCAAGGTATCACCAGCGATGGGCAGCACATGACCATCATTTAAAACTCTCGATATAGATACAGAGTTAAGTCGGACCTGCCTGCCTTAAATTAAGTCAACATACCCACTTTCACAATAATTTGTGATTTTACAATGTACATTCTGCACACACTTCCCATTTAAGAGAAAAAAAAAAGATCCACATCGAATACTTTTTCCTATACTAAAGATCCTTTCCCAATATTTTCATATTCTTCTTGCTACCGCAGAAAATGTCAAGCGCTGGAAAAATTATTTCTGGAACACGAACATTCTGCCCTTTTTCAATAAAGTCCAGATTTCCCAAACACAGTCTGTTACCAGTGATGCCTCAGGACTTGGGAATTATGAGCCCGGCTGGCACGGGCAGCTCCCAGCTGCTCTCACCACAGGGAAGGTGTTTAGCGCCTTGGGACAGCAGAGCCAAGAGAAAGATTTTCGGATAGATCGGCGCAATTTCATTTCTACAAGTGATGCCGAGTTCAGCTGAGCACAGGACTGACTAAAATTGCAACCTTCTCACACCCTGTCCTTTCCTCTCCTGAGGTCATGAACAGCATAAGGATTATTGAGATTTTTATTTGTCCATCGGCACCAATTTATTATTTAGTTTGTTTAATAAAGAGGTTAAGGTACTAGCAAAAAGCTGCATTTCTCTCAAGGAAAAAGGCAAAAAGTTAAAATAGAGAGATGTTTGTGCCTGTGGGGTTAGGAAAAGCCTGGCAGAGCCGACAGTATCTCTAATGCCATAATGAAGATAAGCAGATGAAAAGGGCCACTGCGGGTTCCCACCGGCGCGCAGTTAAGTGGTGGGTTTGTAAAATAATTCCTTCTGATTCATTTTCTGGTTACATTATGGTTCTTCAGTCAATTATATTACCGCATAGGGTTTTAAACCAGATTCCTGCGTAAACAGCGAGCAGCAGACAAATGAGTTGGGAAAGCCAAGCAACGCTCTTTATCGCACAAGTTTTGATGGGCATGATGATCGCGAATAGACAATCCCTCTGCTTCCCACTGGCAACCCCTGCCCCTCAGATTTACAAAAGCTTTGTAAGGATTTTTTTTGCAACTATTCCCAATATGTTGACTGCTGCAGAAAACCCCGGATAAATAATAGGAATTTATTTATTTATTTCAGTGTAAATTAGGGAGCGGCGGGGAAAGGGGAGACACGCAACCGTCAGCTTGTACAACAACTTGTTTTGGAAGAGCTGGGTTCTTCTTCACGGGGGAAAAGCAGCGAGACCTCAATTCTAAGTCCATAGAGATCTTGCCTGTTTCCCCCCCCAGAGAAGCCCTTGTGTCCATTTGGCCAAGGGCCGTTGTTTGTCCCTCTCTGCAAAGGAGTTTTTTTCAGAAAGAGAAATGATCTCAGGATTATAATTCACTTTGAAGAACTTTCTCTTGGCTGGAACTGGGATGTTTAACCTGCTTGGCCTTGCCCTGTGCAGGCTCGGGAGAATGAACAAGCCAGGACTAAGGGTAAGACAAGGAATGCAGACTGAGGGAGAGATCTCAGCTGGTTTTTGTTTAGCCCCAGGGCTACCGAGAGAAGAGACCCTGGGCACCTGGGCATGTGCCAGCTCACTGCCTCCAAGCCTTGAGCACCCACATCCTTTTGGGGCTCAGACAGCTCCATCGCCCGCGGCGCACCCCATTGCCCCCTCTTGGTTACGGGTGTTTGGTGGGACGAGGAACTTGCCCTCACAAGCCCTGCCCGTACAGAAAGAAAAGCAAGCACAAGGCAGCTCCTCCAGAGCTCCCACGTAATGCACTTAGCAGCACTTCCAGATCAAAGCACTTGGGCTTTGCACTGAAATATTCTGGTTTGCAGCCGAAAAATAGGAGAAGTTTATGCTGCCAGGCTTCTTCTGTCTATGAAGAAAAGAAACCAGAAGGCAGGCACACAAAGTGAAATCTGTATTATAAAACCTATTTACTAATCAAGGGAGATGCTGCTTCTCGCAAAGCCTTTGCCAGAGCAGCAGAGCCACGGTTTAAGCTCCAGGAGCTCTTCTCTGCAATCGGAACTGTGAGCTGAAGCCAGGCACACGCACGTTCCCAGGAGGGATGAGGGAGTACACGGGGCTGTCCTGTACGCACAACCCCCGGGGAACTGTTCTAACAGCATGTGGGAATCTGCTCAGCGGTTCTCAGATTTTGTTTTGCGTATTTTTCTTGTTCCTCCCGGGAGTTAACATCTCATCCTTACTAAGAAAACCTTTTAACATCTCGTTCTGTAGACTAACGAAGCAGGGAAGCGCCAGTGCATGCTCCCAGCTTTCATCCTGCGCTTCATTTAATTATTAAGAAGGGGCTGCCCTTTGGTGAGTCATAATTAGATGAATCTAGACCCAAAATGTGACACCATCAGGCATCCAGCCTCACCATGGGCAGGATGCGCTGCCCGCCCAGCACGCAACGGCCGTGGGCACACGTGGAGATGATTCTTCAGTAGAAAGGTTTGCTGCCTGGGGCTCTGCTCCCTGCTCGTTTGGACCCAGCAGGCTCTGCACAATTTGGCCTGACAGTTTCCTCGATGGGCTGTTTAATGTTTGAATTTGTATGAAATAAAATCTCTTCAGGAAGCGGCAGAGAGGCGGAGGGAGCTCCCTGTGCCAGCCCTCACAGAGTTAAACCGCGACACACCGAACTGGTGCATCATTAACTTTGGAAAGGGCAGCTTTTCGGTTTTATTTCCTTGCAAAGGACAGGCCTGGGTATTTTAAAATACCTGCCATAAACTCAAGTCACTGAAAAACCTATGGGGCTATTTTATTACGCTAGTGAACGTGATGCTCGGATCCCTTTTCATTAAATCATTTTCACTGGAAAATATGAGTTCATCAAAACAGAATCAGACGATCACCACTTTTAATGCAACTTCTAATGTGTTTGAGGTTGGTTTTTTTTCAAGTTTCACTGGGAAATTTCTCATTATTGCAAAAATAACGACAGGTTCTAGAATGAGCAGCTGCCCAGTGGTTGCGGTTGTCACCTAGGAGACAGGACATCCAACTGCAAATGGATTCACTGCTGTGCATCCAACAACCAGGGTGAAACAGCTCTGCTGATACTCCAGGACCAACACTCCCTAACTCAGTGAAACACACTGACCCACACTGGCCCCTAAAGAGAACGACCGTTCTGTCCCCTGGATGCCAACAACATCACCGTAAGAGCTCAGAAATGATGGCAGGACTGCAGTGCTACCCCTCTCAGGAAGTTAGAAAGCTTTCCCAGATTCCCACAACCAATGTCTCATTCAAGCCTACTCTACAGATCAGAACCCCAAAGCTTTCTTCTCTCTCATGACCGAGGCTTCAGGCCATTCAGGAGGGTTGCTGTGCTCATCCAGGCACTGCCAGAGGGGATAAAATAGACCCAAAGTGAAGAGCAAGGGTGGGAACACATGGATGTAACCGCCTTATTTGTAAGTTAGTAGGTGACAGAGGCCACCCGTTAGCATTTAGTCCCCAATCACACCACATAGTCTGAGCTATCTGCACATTTACATCAACTGTATTTTAAATAAATGGCACATCTTCCTTATAAATCCTTTCATGCATTGAACGGTAGTGAAGAAATACAGAGATATCTGTATTCATGTAAATTATTACCACTTCTCCCTCCTCATCCTTGAAGCAATAACTCAAAATAACCCCCCGGTAAAACCAAGAATCTGTTTTTGCCATTTGCCTGAACAAGAGGTGTGTCACAGGGATAAGACACTCGGACACCTCCACGACGCCAGGAACTGATGGCATGGCTCACAGCACGGAAACCTGCTCCACAACTTACCCACACCGTGCCACAGCTCTTTGTAAATCTGGGGCACCGCATCCACATGGTGCGCTGCTCCATGGCGGTGCCGCTCTGGGCTAGCACCAGCCCACAGGTGCTGTGCTCCACAGAACGTCCCACAGCCTCTTTTCCCTCATTTACATATGCTTTGCATGAATCTGGATGAAGCACACACACAGATCTGTGCTCCAGCCACTGCTCCTAGTAGTAAACAGTGATTATAACCCCAGCCCTGACATCCCGCTCAGGGGTCACAGTCGTTACCACCAGAGCCAGAACCTCTGATGATGTGATGCACTTTAAGATCCACGTAAACCCGCCTGGGAACCTCAGCACAGTGTCCTGAAGGACCACCACACTTCAGCCACATACCCAGGCGGTACCACGACATACTGCCCCACTGCTTGAAGAAGGTGCACAGAAACCAAAATTCTACTTTCTAAGATTTACAGGTTTAAAGCTTTAAAGAAAGGGGGTTACATTCCAACTGCAATTTTTATTATTCTGATTCAAGGATGCCAAAGAAATAAAAACTAAAATAAGAGGGCTTAGGGATGTTACCACAAACTCGCTCTGACTTCAGCTCCCTCAGTAGCTTTTCCACCATCCCTGCAGAAATTGGTTTTTCTGCTGATGCTCTGCCAGGCTGAATGGGAGGAAAGGGTCAATCCTTTGCTGCCAGCACTGAAGTAACACATACTCATGATCTGAACACCTGAGATGATCCAAGTGCTATTCTAATGGAGAAATAGTCACCGCAGTGGGACAAGCCAGCACCGTGCAGATTTACGGGTGAAAATGTATCGGTCGTTTGGTAGTTTCAGTTGGCCTGAAATTAGTGTTGGCTGATGTTTTCACTGAGGCAGTCAGGGGACTTCTGACACCTGGATAATCTAGTTATTTTATTAAGAAAAATAACCCCTCCCTCAAGGTTTAGAGGATAGGGCTAGTGAGAAATTCAAACTTGTTTCTCAAAACACTGAAATGGGTCCGACAATGTTTTTCTGACGGCTGATGGCTTGTGACAGTCCTCTGAGCGAAGGCAGCAGCGGGGGCAGGTAGGCTGCGACTGGCACCGGGGACTCCTTTGTCCTTCTTCTAGCCACCTCCTGATTTTCTCGATGTTTTTGAGCCCATCACATCGAATTCCCTCCGCTTCTTTCAGACAAGCAAATTCTAGGCAGCGTCTTTCTTAAATAAATATTTTTCTTTCTTTGTAGAGTCAACGTTCCCTTCCTCAGCTTGAGGTTTTGCGACTTGTCCGTATTAGCCTTTTTACCAAGCCAAAGCATTTCATCCCCCTAAGGTTATATCTGAATCCTCAAACGTTAGGCAGGAATTGCAGAGTGCCTCTGTCATTACTCCTCTGGCACAGCGACACTCAAAGACCATTAACCAGCCCAGCCTTGCGCCTAGAAACAGCATCTAACCACCTGGAAGAATTTGGCGTTCTTAACTAGACTTTTCTGCCCTCAAACGCTCAGCTCAGAACTCGTCCTTACGACAGGAACGTACCTGACAGCGTCAGACGCTCTTGGCAGCGGGAGGGACAGGACACGTTACAGCAAGATCATCCAAACGTCATCCCCAAGCTCCGCAGCCACGCAGCTCGGGACTATTCTCAGCCGCATTTTGGTGTACCGCTGGAGTGCAAAACCGATGGGTTTTCTCCCTCGTACCCACTTGTCCTGGTTTGAGTTAGAACAGAACAATTCTGTTCAGTTCCTTGAACTAACTGCCCTTTCTGAAATTACCAGCCTGTTTTCGCCAGCAGTGGCTGCTTCTGGCAGGGATAACGCCCGATGTTTAGAGTTAGTACCAGGGACTGGTGTGCAGACCAAGGCCACTGCTAGATCCTGTGTACCACATTGGGGAGTGTAGAAAAAAGCTGCACCTGNTGGGCGACTTCTCCTACGTTCGCAAGAGGCCGTCTAAAGCCAACGGTGGACAGGGGAGAGCCGTGTCGTGGTCACCAGATAGGAGAGAGACATTTTAATTGCTATTGGCTTCTGATAGATCTGAGTTACTCATACACACAGAGTTTATTTTCCTACGGCCCGTACTTTTCTGGCGAGCTGGCTGATGCCGAAGGGAGGCCGGGAGAGATGAGGCCAGGGAGCCGTCGGCTTTAATGCACAAATGAAAGATGCTTTCAGTCAGCCGCAGCCTGGGTGCCAGGTTTTGTTTTTGCAGTGCTCTCACTTTGGGGCGGAGAGGGCTGGCCCTCTCCTTCCTCATGCTTCCTTTGCTCTCGCACAATCTTTGCGGAGCTGCAGAAAAGAATTTTCCCATAAATAAACAAAATATTGAGTTACACACCGTGTAAGTGACGACAGAAGAGAGCCCCAAGTCATCTCTTTAATTTCTATGCGCAACACAACGTGCCAACTCTCAGATAAAAGATGCATGAAAGAAAAGGACGTTGCTTCCAAGTCCACATAGTTTCGAACTAAAATCACCAAGTCGTCATTTTCCACGTGCTCACGCGCACGTTGGGGTGCAGGGTTCAGCCATCTGCTGCCTACCTCCACCGGCTGGCTCCGCGCGCCTTCCCCTTCGCTCCCACCAGCCCAGCCTGACGGTTCTTCGAGACTTTCACGCGCTCACCGGCCTGCACACCTCGGCATTTTACCTCTGCTGACTAGTTTTTAAAGGTTAGAAAGCAAAGTGCTAACCTGAGATCTGGTGCAGGCAACACCCACAGCCCGCTGAAACGGCAGCCGCAGCTTTCCTTCCCTCGTTGGAAGTCAGAATTCTGCTCTAGAAACTTGAACTGGGGATTAAGTGCTGCAAAGGGCTTTCTAAAGGCCTTTTGCACAGAGGTGGGTTCTTCAGATTCCTCTGGGTAATCTGTTTTTTTAAAAAGTAATTTGATAGTAGAAACACTTTACTGAATAATTCTAAGGCTTGCTACAGGAAAGTGATTCAGAATATTCAAGACACAAATATGACACGACCCTGGTGGATTTACCTGTCTACCCAGGCCTCGCTGCTTTGGGACAGGAGACTTTAACATCATTTTGCTGTAAGCTAAAGGTCAACATTTTGTGCAGTCAATACTGTTCTTCACAAACCTTTGTGGCAGAGGGAACCTCCTGGGTTCCAGTTGGTGCCCGGTGCCCCTTGTCCTGGCGCTGGGCACCACTAAGCAGAGTCTGGCCCCAGCCTCTTGCCCCCTGGGGGCCCTTGAGCTCTTGCTCAGCCTTGATCAGCTCCCCTCTGGGGCTGCTCTTCTCCAGCTGAACAGCCCCAGGGCTCTCAGCCTTTCCTGGCCACACAGATGCTCCAGGCCTCTCCAGCAGCTTTGGAGCCTCTGCTGGACTCACTCCAGCAGTTCCCAGAATACATCAAGCAGAAATAGGAGCAGGACAGTTCCCTACATTAAACTGCTGCCTGCGATGGGACTTTCACACACTTTCCAAGGCCCTACACAGAGATGAAGACAAACTCTGGGCCAGAGACAAACACATGTGGTTTATCATCCCCCATGTTTACCAGTAATTTTTTGGGTTGCTGCTGGAGTTTCAGTAACATTTGTACTCATGTAGTCCCCTCCACGCCACAGAGCTATTGGAGAAATACACTGTCTGTGTCTCATCTCCAAGTGACCACAGGAAACCCTCTTGGTGGCATCAGCTGGAGGGGACCGAGCGGCCGCACGTGTCCCCGGGGGGTGATGCCCCATCGTGCCAAACCCAGTAACTGCTGCCAGCTCTGAGCGCTCCTGAGCCAGCCTGCAAAGAGCTTGTGACTGAGGAAATATGGGAAAGGAAAAAGAGGAAAACCCAACATTTTTATTAAGATTTGTTCTAATGGTTTCTGAGCTTTCAAGACCTATTTTTGTTTTTTTTTCTTCTCTTTAAAACTTTCCTTTACAGCAGTGAGGAATGAAAACATGCATGTTAGGGGGAAAAAGGAAAATAAAAAAAAAAAGAGAGAGATTTGTTGATAAACACATGAATCCAGGAAGTGGGAATTAAAGGTGTGACTTTAATGAAACGGTGCTTACTGTACTTTGTGCAAATAGTCCCTTTATAAATTGATATTAGAGAAGCAGCACAATACACTCATTTTTAAGGATCCTTTCCGTAGTCAGTCAAGTATAAAAAAAGGACCCAGTGTGAATGAAGATCAGTCTCCTTCTGGTTTTTAACTGATCACTCCTGACAGCTACAGGGGAATCTCTGGACCTAGGGAGGCAGATTCACAAGAAAAGATTAAACAACAAAGAAACTGGGCCAAAACGGTGACTGAAGAGTTTGATTTAGCAAGCTCCAGTGATTTTGGTCGCACAGCCACCCAAGACAGAGGTGGAACTGTTTCAGATGGTTCAAGGAATTATCCGCAGCCGTTACCGGACTCAACTGAGTCTGAGTTTCCTACCCAGGAGGTCGAGTAGACACTGAAATGGTTTTTCCAAGTACAAGGGAGCAGAAGCACCAGGGCTTGAATTATTCAAAAGTAGACAGGATCAGGCTCCGGTGAGAGCATGGCACCGGGAATAATTCTGTCAAGAGCCAACAAAACGAATGACCTAATAGGTCTCTTTTCCACTTCTGATTTTCAGTGCACGAAAGGCAGTGCCACGGCTTCTGCGGCTCACTGCCCTGCGGCCACGTGCTCCAAGACCCAAAAAAGACCCCCCCCGTAAGGCTGTTTTACAGTACAAACATTGTTTAGGAGCAGTCTCCATCACTGTAGCGATGCTACAGTCAGCTGCATAATGGTGGATTGTTATTAGTTCTTTGTCTAAATTGTTTAATTGAGATCAAAGTCTCACTGCAGTAGGCACCGTGCAACTGCACACCGAGATCCTTCCCGCCCCGGGCAAACGGTAGAGATAAAAGAAAATAAAAATGACTTCTCATGTAGCATATGAATTGAGAAGTCTGAGAGAGAACCAAAGCCTCCTGAGACTGTGTCTACCTCCTTCATCACTCCAAGTCACTTCTCACCACACCAGCCATTACTACCAGAAGAACACCAGGGCCACGCTCTCCAGATCCCCAGCAAAGGGCCTTAATGCCACAAGCTTGAAGTTGTCACATCCACGTGGAGCTGCTGAGCACATTTACTGTAAATACTGGTCTTTCTTAGCAGCAACAGCTTTTCAGAAGTGGGGTTTTTCCCCCCCAAACAATGGGCTTTAGGACATTTCTCAACATACACAAACACGCGTGACGGTAACTCAAGACACCACGTACATTCTGTGTTCTCGTAAGGGAACTGCCTGCATCCGATACACACGGTCCCGGTAAGGCAGGTCTGATATGTAAGCACAACCATCAGCACACGTCATGACAACCCCTCGTTTCGGTCTCCCAATGCCATGGAAGCACCAACAGCCTTGAAGGGTCCAGGGCGGCACCCCAACAGCACCCACCACTCGACAACCTGATAGAGATGATCTACTGGTACAGATCCGTCCGGCTACATACGTGCATCCAAAAGAGCGTACAGGTGATGTTTCTAGCTATAAATCAATGCCAACCACCCCTCCACTGGAAAAGAGAGTGGAGAATGATTAACACGAGCTTCTAAGAAGTCTTATGCAATGTTTGGTGCTCTCCAAGTCCATCCTGGACATCGCCCTTATCACTGCCACTCAACCATCATAGCTGGGTAGATAACCAGGGTACTGCAGTCAAACCGACTTTCTTAAGGCCTTTTCAATATTTAGGCCACCTTTTAGTTTTGTTGGGTTTTTTTTCAAGGCAAGGTTCTACAAGTTGTTAGGTCTTTCAGCAGAACACAGGTAATTGTTGGGAAACAAAACGATAGGCAAATTCTTACACTTAAAAGAAAGCTGAAAACAAGATTAAACATACAGAATATACATACAATGTTTTTCCACCCACTCTTGGACGAAAGCTTAAAACTGTTCTAAAATCTCTTACTGCACAGATACTCCATGTATCAACAAATAGGCTCCCTAACATCAAAGTGCTGTAAAAATGTGAAACATTTCAGAACCCGTGGGTAATAATTACATACCAAAAGCGCTCACCCACATTTACAGATAGGAAAATTAAGATATATAGGGCCGTACACTTCCTCATTGCCTATATCAAAAGGAATTAGAGGAGCAATGAATCTGGCTCAGAGCAGTTCAGAATGATTTGCTTAAGGTCACAGAAGAAAGTCCAGGATGGAGCCAGAGCAAGAACTCAGGAGTTTCCAGTCCTATTTGTAATCCACTTGATCATACTGACTTTGTAATTTGTCAGGGGGACGAATGCTCAGCGCTTCTGTTAGTCCTCAGAAAAACCTTCTGACATCTATTTCCTTTGGAAGAGCTGAGACTACCCCAGACCACAAACCAAGCTCAGCAGACCCATGGTCCCATCTGGTACAGTCGATCTCACTGAGTGCTCGTGTTTAAATAAAAGCTCCCTATTCTCTCCCAAATTGACGCTGTTTCTTAGCACGCTCATCGAGTCTTGGCACCTTCTTATTTAGAAATACATCTTTCCCAGAAATTACCTGCAGAGGAAGGTTATAGGTGCAAAATGCTTCATAGTTAATGGTCCAGCAAAGTGACACTCAAATGTCATTAACCGAATCAGCCCCACACTTAGAAAAACGAAGGTACCAGCCTTGACAGCTGTATTCCATGTCTGATGATGCCCTCATTACAAATGCTGAATATTCAACCACTTTTTCCTGGCAATAAAACCTTGACACAAGCTTAGGAAATCTACTGTACTTGTGAGAAAAGTGAGGTAAGAATACGTTTCCATTTACTCTCTGAAAGAAAACAAAAACAAATGACCTGCTACTGAATGTCCTTTTTATTCAGAAAAATAAATCAGCAGCGGTCGTTCTAATTTATGTTTCGTTAACTTTTCCTTGAGATTATTTAGAAGAAAAAAAAACATAATGGCCGTTTCTATGGTTAGCTGGGAGAACATGAAGGTTTTTCTGGTCCTGTTTGTTCTTGTTAGGGGCCATAAACTTCTTCTTCTTGTTGAGTTCCAGTCACTGCGGGCCCTTCCAAATTTCAATCATATTTCATAAATTAAATTTACACAGAACATGGCACAGTATTAGTGACAACTTCACAGCAGAAGAGAAGGGGCAGGGAGCTAGCTTCATCTGGGCTTCTGACTCCTACTCAATCAATAGAAAAAGGAAACTGAAGCCTATTAAGTACAACCAGAATTATTTCTCCTCTTTTTAAGGAAAAATATGAAAGGAGACAGAGGGGATAGGAACCCCCTGCTCCCCCATACATCCCATTCTGCTGCTGATGTATTGTGAAGAACGTACGACAATGAGAGCACGTGAACAGGGTGCAAGTGCCTTTCCAAAGGAAACTTTGGGGAGGCCAAGCCAGAAGGTGGCGATGGAAAGGAACTGCAGCAGAAGTCAGACAAAGAGAAGGAAGAGATCATATTTATCAAGATAAAATTACATTCCAAACAAATAAAATAAAAGTAGTAGAGAAAATTAAGTAGCTTCTCCACCATCATACAGGAAACACCTTCCAACGGATGGTTTGAGGCGACCTCCTCGCTCCCCTCCTGCCACGTACCAACCCCACGGACTGGAAGACAACCACGCACATCGCGAAACACAGAACAAGGACCAGCCAAAAGGCTCAAACTGACAGAGGAAACCCTGGTTGCACGAGCACTATGGAAAAGCAGGTAGCTCAAGGGAACAGGCAGACTACAGCTCCTCACGCTTCACCCACAGCCGGGTGAACGGTGACCCCGACCAGCAGCCGACGGTCTGATGTGCGCGTCACCTACTAGATTCGCAGACATACCATAGCTGGTCCTAACGCTGCTAACAGCAATTTTCTCATAGCTTCAGGGCTCGGGGTCTGTGTTTTATATCAAGGCCACGTGACTTCCACCGCAGTGACCTTACGGAGGTTAGCAAGCAGCGGGGCGGCTGCCAGGAGGGAGCAGTGAGGTTGGGTCGGGACTAAACACTCATTAGGACACTGGAGTCTAACCAGAAGACTTGTCCCTCGTTCCAGTGTAATGGGAGCCATGCGGCTTTAATGAGAACAAAATATCATTATTCACCGGGAGGACTCTTTAAACACATTGTCTTGAGGTAAAATTATTATAAATGTGCAACTGTTCCACTTCTGATATAACGGAATGTCCCGTTCCTTAGAGACCTACCTCAAGCCCTCCAGTTTACGTTCTGCACAAAAACTTTCTTTTTTTATTCACTTTTTAATCTTTATATTTGTCCCTATACTATGGACATGATCTAAAAACATCCAAAGTCAGGAAAAACCTCTGTGACTAACCCACAGTCACTTCTTTTTGACATTTTTCTACTGATAAAAGACCAAATTATATGAACAAAGTCCTTCAATCAGAGACCATTTGGGTAAGAATGTTTGAAGCAGCAGAATTAGTGCATTTGCAACCATATGCATATCAACCTGTGGTGGGTTTTTCTTTCCTTCTGGCTGGGGTTTGGTTGGGGTTTTTTCAAAAATATAAATTAAAACTTATGCAGCTACAGGAAAATAAATTCTGTACAATGCAGCCTACATGTTTTGGATATTTAAAACTGATCTGTATGAATACAGCTTGAATCTTCAAACTCCTAGTTTAGGGTTCATGTCCCAGACTCCCCTGCCCTGCTCTGTGATCACCACATTTCTGCTTTTTGGTGTCACAGATGTGAACAGATCATCTGCAGTGGCATTTGAATATGATGGGACTGAACGAGGCCAGAGGTGAAGTGCAGCAGGGCAGCCTATGTATCGACACACAGAATTTTTATAAAGAAACCGGAATGTTGTGTTCTAGTGCAACAGGCTATTCAAGAGCCAGCAGCTGGTTTGAACAGAAAAACAGCATCATATTGAAGAACCTCTCCCAGGCGACATGGACAACTGGATCATCTTAAATATTCAAATGTAATTTTTTTCATCTGAAAATATTAATTTAATTACAATGAAACATTTGCCTTTACAAGAAACCATAACCTTAATGACGAAGAAAACCCCTGCTTGCTTCTACATTTTTCATGTAGGGGGAAAAAATAAGTCCTTATTGGTTCTGTTTATCAACTACATGTGAGGTTGATTAATTGTAATTAATTGTAAGCATTCAGTGCAGAACCAAATTAACAACCCCTGTACTAAGGGGGAACTCTGGCAGAGTGGTGCGGTACTTAAGGAAATCTCCCTGATTTTACTGGAAAGATG
This sequence comes from Baryphthengus martii, assembly GCA_013396935.1. Classification (NCBI taxonomy): domain Eukaryota; kingdom Metazoa; phylum Chordata; class Aves; order Coraciiformes; family Momotidae; genus Baryphthengus; species Baryphthengus martii. The sequence continues at coordinate 133,342 of VWZK01006938.1, forward strand.
GTTTTCCAGCCCAACTTCCCACCTCCCAGCCAGGCCCTAAGTCTCATTCTCAGACCTGAGCCTTGCTTAGGCTTTTAGAGAACACTAAACTCCAGCAGAGTCCTATGTCTAGCTCTTGTAAGAAATGCCAGCTTGGGTGTTACATCCTCACCAGGCGAAGCAGCAGGAACAGGTTGAGGAGCAAGAGTCAGAACATGGAGAACCTCCACTCACCACACAACCATGTCTCCAGCCTCTGTTACTCTTCGGGTTCCACGACTCTCGTGTTTCTCACGCACACCTAAAGCTTTCCGAGGAGGAACATCCTTTGCCAGAGTAGTCAAGTGTGGGGGTAAGTGGCCTCTCCTACGACATGGATCCAAGCCCACGTGGGTAAGAGGCCTCTCCTGCAACACGGATCCAGGCCCACGTGAACACCCTAAGAGGGCCAGATGGCCTTAGTTATAATGAGCACGAAGTCATGGAATGCCTTCTTACAGTCCTACATGTAAGAGAGGTATAAATAAAAAACAGCCCATCGAAACCAAGAGGATTCCTTGAGTTTCACATTCTTTGTGCGGCGCATCTAAATTCATTAGAAAAATCACATCTCCAGTATCTTGGTTTGGGCATGACTGATGCCCAAGCTGGCCAGTTTTAGAGCACCACCAGTTTTCAACGGGACACGCCACGCCTCAGGCACGGATTGGAGCCGAGCCACGGCCGTGAGCAGGAACATGGGCTACAGGCTGTCATACCCAGCTTCACAACCCTCTGAGGACCTTTCCTGGCCCACCAGCCCCGGCCCGGCCCGGCGAAGCACCCGGTGCACGATTCGTATGCTATCCAGCCGAGCGTGCCCGAGGAACCCTTGCCACGGGATGTCAGCTGGCCACCTGCCCCACCGCTGGCTTCTTCCAGGGGAAAGCACTGCAGGAAAACGGCAAGGCTGACTTCATTTGTTTTTGTACACGGGAACAGATGATTTTTGGGAAATGGCCGCTCAGAAACGTTTCGAGCGAACATTAATGAGCCCACCGTGGTGATGTACAGCGTGAGACGCGGCCCCGCGATCGCACGCGCAGTGCTGTTTATGATCTTAGGGCATTTCCCTCTCCTTTCTTTCCTCACCTTCGTCTTCAGCCTATTTTGGAGCAGAAAGCAAAGGAACGCCCCGTCCCCCAGGCCCCTGACCTTTAAATTGAGCTCTCAGCGGCGTTCCCCCATCACAGCTCCGAGGAACGCTGCATTTCCGCTTTGAAGGGGGAGATTTGAAAAACAGAAAATATATTAAATGGAAAACACAACTGGTCAAAAAAGCCATTCTATAAATTATGGGCCTGGGCAACAGAGATATTTTTCTTTGGGAATCAGTCACTCGCAGTCTCCAGGCTACACTATGTGTAAGAAACAAAAAAACCAAACAAAGGGAAAAAGTGGAGGATTTTGAAGCTGGCTCAGGAAAGGAATTCTTTTTTTTTTTCAGAATCAGGGAGAGGAAATTTCAAATGCGAGCGAAAGACCAACAGCCATGGGGGACCATCTGGCTCCTGAGACACGGCCACCAAAGCGAGCGGCCCTTGGAGCTGTGGGGGACACGGGGGGATCTCCGTTCCACTGCTGCTGCTTTGGTTGAGATTATCCAACTATAATCCAGCTGCCTCTCCTCCTTAAACCACGCTTCTGCTGATACTAATGTCACCTTGTCGCTAGGAAGGAGATCACCATCAGACCCAACACCGTTACCTCTACTACACACTGGCCACGTCCGCTTCCTGCGGCAAGGAGCGGAGCCCTCCAACCCAGGATACATCCGCCCCTGGAGTCCCTACCCTCACACAATTTTAACCAAAATGAGTTTTGCGTAATACCAACATTAATAAGCTCTGCCAACAGCAAAGCTCATTCTTTTGCGTATAATCCTGTGTGAATATTGCTAGACAGCTCTGGATGGGAGGGAACGTGTGGACAGTCTGCTTGGTGCCTCCGTAAGCGTGGTGCAGACAGTCTCATAAATATAACAGGCCTGAGATTTCCAAATGACTTCAAGGCGGTCAGACATTCAATTTCCATTAGATTTTGGTGTTATTAGGACATGTAGCCCATCAGGCTTCTCTAAATCACTTTAGCTTAGTATTTGGCTCCTGCAGGCCACCGCATCAGCTGAACCAACCGGCAGATGTTTCAGAGCAACTCAAGACACAAGTTACTCCTCAGCCTTTCTGCAGGAATTTACTCCTGGCTTTTGAACGTAGAGACACCTGAACTGTTCAGCGGTGATCACACTGACGCAGGGACGGAGACGAATCAAACGGCAAAGGAAGGGAGGTCTGGCTGCGTGTTTGGTTTGTGGTGGTGACCACAGCAGGTTTGTCTCCAGGGCAGGAAGCAAAGAGCATACCCCATTTACAGCTGGAGGCACCAGCTAGAAGCCGCTCTTGGGCAGTGACTGATACCACCCTCCTCCTCCGGTGTCCTCTCACTTTGGTTTATGCCGCTCTACAAAGTCACCAGTATCAGAACAAGGCTGGTAACGACCCAGAAAATCTGACACCTATATAAAAACAATTTCCTCACAGTCCCATTGCTGAACACTGGCACCAGCCCGCAGTATTAATTATTTAGCACTAATATGCACTGCTTTGGCTATTTTTAATTAAACCTCACTCAACAAAGGTAAGAATTGAGTTTTTCTATCAGGTCCAGCACACAGAACTGAGTAAGTACGAAGGGTTCCAACACCCTGCACCTGCCTTCATGTAACCCCTGTTCTCCTGGCATGATTGTCAGAGCAAACTTCCAAATGCTGCTCAGGGATTGCACTCTGGAAACGCTCTACAGCTGCACCCAAGGTTTCTGATAAAGCCACATCAATTTGCTGCTCTAAAACAAACTGTTCAGTGGCAGACAGTATGGCAATGGGTCTGTACACTAGGACACCTTCAGTCTCTACCAAAACGGCTGTTCCTGGTGGAGAGAAACTATTTCTAAATCATTTCCTGGTTGTTTTTAAAGGAATTCTCAATTATTTTCTTTCCCTCTGACTTAACACATCTCTGTGATTTCGGATTTCCTGGATACGAAGACAGTGAAGAGCTGATGACAGCCTTGACCTCTTGACTGGGTACTCCTGGCTTTCCCTAGAAGATCAGTTCTCACGGGTCGGGCTGTGCCGCAAACACCGGCAATCACAGCCAGGTGAAGGTAACAGCATCCTTCCCGTGTCAGGGACCTCCAGAAGCCACGCACCTGAAGTCAGCTGAAAGGTGGACTATTGCTTTCACTCCTGCATCCATCGGCAACATCATCAATACCAAGGCTTCCTTCTCACGGCTGTCTCACTCTGTGTATTTATCAACAGGACATAAAGAACTTGGAACGCTTGCGGTTGAGTTCCCTTCCCCATGACAGTCTAGCTCCTCAGAAATCAACGCTGGCATGAAACTGGAGTAACACAGTAAAAAAAAAAAGGCGATCCCCTTGAGTTGTATTTTGTGTCAGTTACCCCCCTGGAACCTCATTAACTTCAGTGAAGCTGCAGAAAAATAACAGATTGCAGAATTTGGCCTTATTTTATTTTTGCAAATGCATCTTTTAAAATCGCGCATCTGGAATTTACGTTCTCTTCCAACTGCTGCGTGTGATTTGTTCTTGCCAGAGAAGCACACCTGGGACTAAGAAGGGGGTTTAGATAAGTGCCTTTCCATATGGCCCACTGATAAATGATTCATTCTGCACAGCTTAACTTTGAAAATAAATTCAGTATCGTTAAGATATTAAGATACCAGCTTCATATTTCACCCCATAATTGCACTTCACATATCACAGAAAGAGCTGGTCTGTTGTTTTCGCGGCTGCTGTTTGCAGATGCAGCCCCACAGCCCCGAAGGGGAGCTCCTGGGTATTGCATCACAGCCTTGCTCCCTCTCTCCTCACATTCCAGCACACATTTTGCTCTTCTTCAGAGGCTGTTTTATGTGGATTAATACCAAGAAAATAAGCTTTTTTTTTTTCTCCTCATGAAGTTACAGATTTGGTATTCTCAGATGAAGAAACAGATAAATACAATTTTTAGGATTATGTTTAATTAAATATGCTGATGTAATTAAAGATCACTCGGGATGAAAACGAGATCAAACAAAGCAAAACGCTTCCTTGAGAGGCAAGGAGCTCAGTAGTCCTCAGCCCGCCCTTTTGGCACTCAAGGCAGCAATGACAAGCTTGTAAAACTGGTCCTCTATTTGCCACCCCATGCTCACTGCACGGTTGGCACCTTCGCCCTCACAGTTCTTTTGCCCACCAGCTTCCAGCTTCACCGCTGGCACACTGCAGTTCTGTGCTGGAAGGGTCAAACTGATAGAAGATTTGCCAGGCAAAACCAGAACATCATCACATTTTGCATTTCCCCCCTAAACACAAAGGAGTAGCTACATCCAGGCCTAACAGGTTCAGGACTGAAACACTCCTGGTAATACAGCAGGTGATGCTCCTATTTCCTTTTTAAGGGAACCAGAAGGGGAACCAGTAGACAAAGTGAGAGACACTGGCGCAAGAACCTCCTTCTCCTGCCAGTCCACCTCCTTAGCCACCAGAACAGCCCACCCCAGCGATGGCACACAGTACAACACAGTCCAGGGGAAAAAAAGGCATTGTGAAAACACAGATGACAGCAATCATTGTGCTGCTCCTCTGGGACCACAGCTGAGCGCCACCATGATGAGTACGACACGAAAACGGGAGCCCTACATCAGATTCCAAAGAGTAGTTGGTCGATTGGTCTCAAGAGAGTGCCTGGGTCTTTCCAGGCAGAGTTTACCTACCGTACGTAGGGAAGGACCACTAACAGACTCCTGACAGAGAGGAAAGGGCCTCAGTGTAACTGGCACAGCTCAGGTGATGTCAACACATTTATACTGGTTCGTGTTGTGAAGATCCAGTTGTATACAGCATGGAAAGCAGGGGCACCACCCAGGAGATGGGATGCTGAAGGGCTGCAGTGCAGGCAGAAGGCTTCTGCTTTCTCACCAGAGTTAAGAGCCAGATGAGTGGAGTTTCCTTACGGGAAGAAGAGACAGTCTCTTCCAAGTCCTTATGGATAGCAATGTCTCCCAAGGGTTTGTTGTTTGGTTTCTTTTTATCTCCTTCAGCTATTAATTCTTTTCAGAACCAGTGAAAATACTTCCTTTGGTCCTATCAGGCCGCAACACTTTTACTTAAATGCATCTTATGTGCAAACCATACTCAAAAGCCACTGGGCACAGTCAGCAGCAATGGAGGGGGCGGGGGGGCAGCTCAGGCTGCACATCTGGAAAATATTCCTCCTGGTAAGTTCTGCTGGAGCAGGGAAGGGGCTCCCCAGGGAGCGAGACGCGACCCACAGTTGGCGTCATCGTCGTAAACTGGACGAGGCCAGAGCCTGGAGGGAGCCGTGGCGGGAGCAGGAGCGATTTGATATAGTAGGTGCCGTCTCCAGCTTTGCTGGGGGATTAGAAAGCTGCCCACGGCATTTTTCTTGCCTAGTGCAGAGGGACGGGTACAGTTTCCCCCGTTAGGAAGGATCATCTGAAGGAAGGGTCAGGAAACAAAAGGCATCGTGCCGCAGGCACCCTGGCTCGGGGCGCAGGAGGGATCGCTCGGGTCACAAGTTCAGCTGACACAAACCAGTGGAACCCCAAGAAAGTGGCTCTGGGCTGAGAGTACCCACAAAGGACGGTGTTCCGCTTCTTGGGCAAAAGTGAGAAATGGCTATTTCGTACCTATTCCAACTGTTTACTGTAAACGACATGCTAAATATTGCGTAAATTGCAAACAAAAGCCCAAGGAAACAAATACACGACAAACCAAAGTTTGATCTTGAGAGCTCCTTTCAGGGACAGGCAACTGAGAAATACCACTAGAGCCGAAACCTCCTTTCAATTCCAGGTGCAGCCTGTAGATATTTAGGCACACGATATTTTTTTTCTATATAAAAGCAGTCCCAGGTGAGAGCTCATAGATGATATATCTAGAAAAAATACCAACCACAAAACAAAAAACCCAAAAAAGCCTTGCTCCCCGTTCCAAAAAGCTGTCGTCTTTCTTAATTCTATCCATTTAAATTTATTGCTGCTGAAATTCCCAACGTCTGCCAAAATGTAAGGCAAGTTGCACACACACGAGTGTTACCAGCACAACAGGGGGAAGTGTTCAGAAAGGAGCCAGGGAAGAAATCCTGACAAGGACAGATCCCTCATTCTCAGCGATTACACCAATTCTGGGGAAGCAGCTTTTTGAATGACCAGCACTAAAAAGAAAAACCAGAAGGCAAACCAAGAAAATCCCTGCCACAAGAGAACGGATCAGGCCAGCAGACGCCCAAAAACTCTTGCTCTCTACTTTCAACATGCATGGAGAAGGAAACCAAGAAGGGAACAGCAGCAGTGAAGGGATGTGGCCCAGGGAAAGATATTTTTCTTTAAGGGCTACCGGCATCAGGCACAGCCGTGCTCCGTCTCCTGCTCCCTCTGCTCCTTCCAGGCTCTCCGGTGTCTAACCTCCGGCTGTGACCTGTTTTAATGAACCCGGGAGTTATCTCCATGATGTCTGCTCCTCTCTCTAACTTGGCTGGAATCAGCCAAACGGTTCAAAGGTCAATGGGATAAGGACAAAACGGCCGAAGATACTTCCAGTATCTGAAGGGGGTCTACAAGAAAGCTGGAGAGGGACTTTTTACACGGGCTTGTAGTGACAGGAGGAGGAGTAACAGCTTCAAGGGGGAAGAAGGGAGATTGGAATTAGAAATGAGAAAGTTCTTTACTCTGAGGGTGGTGAGACACTGGAACAGGTTGCCCAGGGAAGCTGTGGATGCTCCATCCCTGGATGTGCTCAAGAGCAGGATGGACGGGGCTTTGAGCAACCTGCTCTAGTGGGAGGTGTCCCTGCCCATGGCACAGGGGCCAGAACTAGATGATCTTTGGGGTCCCTTCCAACCCAAACAGTCCTACAATTCCATGAAATGGCTGATGACTTTCAAACACAGAGTGCTCTTGTCAATCTCCAGTTTTCATTTACCAAAAAAGTCCAGTTGCAATAAGGTGTTAAAAAAAAAAAAAGAGAAAGATTTTTTTAACCCTATTAACACTTAAAAAAAAATCCCAAATGCTTTGCTGGAATAGCAAAACTTTCCAGACGGAGATTTCAGAAGTACCTGAAGATCGGCATTTTTCAGAAGGGCTATGTTATAAACATATCCACCAGTTCTGCTCTACACTAAAAAAAACAAACCACCACATCCCATAAAAAGCCAGATAACAGACAATAACACACCGTGGATCATTCTGCAAAGCTGCATCACAGATGACCCCATTTATTAAACATACACTGAGAGCGATGAGCATCTCCCTACGCTCGCTGCCGCAGCTCGTTCCGCGCGGCTTTTCAACCACATTCAGCGGTTGAAAGAATTTAGCGAGAGCTCCGTGAAGCGCTTTTTTCCCGGATGCTGTAGTTCCAGGAATCAACGGGCATCCAAGCAGGTGAGGGAAAGGCAGCAGAGCCAGAGGCCCCAGTCGAGTCCTTTAAGGAGGACGCGGTATCCATTTCTAGGAAAGCCACGCGAACAGGAAATGTGGGGGTTAGAAACAGCTCTCCTAGAGAGGCCTTAAGACTCTTAACGCAGACGCATCTGTATTTTTCCGTTCTGTCGAGAGCTTTGCCCATATTTACTGCTTGGGGATTGTTTTTTCTCACTGGTGTTGTCCTGCCAGCAATATGTACTTACGGCCGGAGCCTCTGCGGTCCGTTGGCACAACACTTTAGACTTTGCAGTTGGACCTCGCTCCACTTCTGCGCCTCACATCGTCTCTCCCGCTGACATGCTGGGAAGTGGGTGCTCCAGCACGTGGGTCTGGAGCTACTCTGATGCTGATTTATCTTCCACGCTGCTTTGTCAGGCATTTTAGCGGGAACGGAGGATGCCCCAAACACCCTGCAAGCCCCAAACACCCGAAAAGAAAAAGTCAAGCACGGAGGACCTCAGCACGCTGGGCACTGACCGTTTACGCTGGACACCAAGTATGCATATAATCCCTGTGCTCACAGGCCAGAGAGAAAAAAAAAAAAGAAAAGAAAAGAAAAAGTCTGGCTGAAAGAGAGATTTCCAGGCTGCATGATGCAGACTGCCCACCTGAGCAGGAATGCCTTGCTGGCAGAAGGTCACACATCGAAGTCTTTTCCCAATCATTATTCAGGGAATTCAAGAGAAATTTTGCTTTAGCTGCTAACACAGGCGGCTTTTTCTCACACAAAATCTAAGCAATGTGTAGAAACTGATTCAACAACGCTAGAGGGGGGCCAAGCTATAAGGCCAGTAGTCCCTAGTGGCCCTCAGATACGTGAATTGGTGAAAATCAGAAAAGTATCATAGCACTAGAGTAAAAACTCATTAATAAAAGTGACAGAAAAAGCTCCGAGACAAAGGAGGTTACCCAAGAGCAAAACTCCTTAGACTCGGGAACAGTCTCCTCCAGGAAAGCAGCAAAGTCCTACTACTGGGATTGTTTTATTACTAGACACATCAATATTCTTAGGAAAATACTTGAGGAAAAGTCCTTCGCAGGCAGGGAGGTGGGTAAGATGACCTAAGAGACCATCTTCCATCCTTCCATCTCTCCAGTTTGTGAGTCTTCTCCATTTACACCAAAGCAGGACTTTGCTTTGTGTCAAATAACAGAAGAGTCAGCATTGCCCTCTGCCTCCCTGGGGAAGTGTCAGATGGATGCTTCACTCAGTAGGTCCCCAGTGAAATCTTTCTTCATGCAAGAATTTTGGAAATCGATTCTGAGCACAACTCGTACTAATGTTTCTCAGTTTCTGATGAAGTCTCCATACAGAGATGGTCACTGCATTCCCTTGCCCAGATGGACATTTTCATCCTCAGATATCCAGCAGCAATTGCAGGGAGCACAGAAGAAATTAAGTGTACTGGATGAGGGCGCAGAGACCCAAACCTGGCCCCAACAAGCCACACGCTCCCTTTGCGTGGTGTCTACCAAGCCTCACAAGCCTATCTGATGCTCTGACCTAGGCCTACCAAGTTAGCTTTTACCTCTTGACAGAAACCACACTATAGCCCAGGGATTCGGGCGAACGAGAAGGATCCTGCACGAGGTTAAATGGAGGAATTACTCCAGCAAACCCATGGAATTGCTCTCCAGGGCTTAACAGACCAACAGAGATGAAGACCAGGCTGAAACACACACATCCTCAGCAAAGGCACAGGTGATGCACAGCCCTGTGCATTTCAGCCAGGGCTGAAAGGACCACATGTCCTGTACCTCTGGAGGGATGACCTCAAAGCATCCAAGAGGAGCTGTGCTAGAAGCTCCTAGTAACACCCTGCATCTCCCACTTGTTTATCTTTTAGAGAAATGTGTGAGCAACAAAACCCAGGAGCAAATTTTCAGCATTAAATTAAATACAACCAGCTTTGTTACCAGCCATCATCTGAGTCTAAGGCCTGTCCAAATACGAGGGAAAACACTGGACATGACAAGATGCACCCACACAGAGTTTTAGAAGCTCTGGAATTTCTGGCAAGATGGAGTGACAAGTCCCACATCTCAGCACCACAGGCCCTCACTTCTTGAGCATCCCGGCCCTAGTACAACCCACAGCTCCGGGGCAGAGGCTGAGAAGATGCAGATAATGGGGCTGCTTGTGGCTTCTGGACTTGGGCACTCAAGTCCCACTGCGGAGCCGGCCCCAGCTGCCCATCCAACTGACTGTGCATCGCTCAGCTAACCCTGAGCGCCGACTGTCATGTTATGGCTGGATAGAGCTCACCTTCCAGGCAGCCTCCAGTCCTGACTCAACAGCTCACCGGCTGCAGAAAACATCACTCCCTCGGGTGATTCTGCCAAGTCAGCTGCTCTCGACGTGTAAAGAAATTCTGAACGTTCTGCATCATCGTGCCGCCCAAAGGAGCCAGGGGCACTTCGTCATTTGGATGATTTAGCTCACAGAAGGACTCCAGCTGCTGGGCTACAATAGAACTTGACTATTTTCCTTTCCCAGACTTTGCTGGTTTAGAGGCTTGCAAGAAGGCGATGTCAGGTATAATTACGCCGGAGTTTGTCTGACTGTCCGTGCCATTATTTGCACATACTGTCACGCGACCTCACACTTCTGGCTGCGTGGCATAAAATGGAGGGGAAACAAAACAACAGAAGAACAATGAAAATACCATTTCTCCCTTTCTCATGGTGTCATTTTTGCCATCTCTTTCACTAATTACTTCTCAAGTCAGTATTTGACATGGTTATCTGCTGTTCCCTACAACGGCAGAATCTTTCAAGCCTCAACTAGTAGATTAACAAAAAGCTGGGATGTCTTTTATGCTTGAAAACTAAGTTAACCAACCGCTCAACACTGCATCTTTCTTCAAAACCAAGTATTTTCTGTCCCATCCCAAAGATCTGGAAAGGTCTGCACTTGCTCCTGCAGCTAAAGGAGTTCACAACGACAATTTTATGGTCGTTAGAAGGAAAGAGGCTGACAGTGCCAGAACACGACTGTGGTATTCGAAAGTCGCTAACCCAGTAATTTGCTGACTAATGCAAATCCCTGCTTGGAGGCTGTAAGAAAACACTGGAAAACTTCTGATTAAATTAGTTGGAGACCCTTCTTCTACTGATGTAATTTTCTAGAATGGTAACAAGGAATCACGCAGCGCAGGAGGAAAGAGGTGGTTTTCACAAGATACCCAGGAAAGCTATAAAGCTCTGAATTTGCCCGTGCTCTCCAGCACCAGAGTCCAGCATGACCATATTTTTTTCATCTGTATTTAAAACCAGTCCTGCAATGACCCATTGGACACTTCATCTTTTTCTAACCCGTAGGTCATGCAGAAAACAAAACCGCGCATCACTGCACACCAAAATCTCCTTTCAGTGGTTGTATGGCTGCCACCCCTGGAACCGTGGCTTGAGATAAAGCCAGGGAGACCCCTCACCAATTACCACCACGGGCAAAACCGGCTTGACTTGGGGAAAATTAATTTAATTTATTGCCTGTTAAAACAGGCACTCCTTTTTCCCCTTCCTTCTCTGCCCACCCAGTGGATTTGCCCTTTCTTAAACTTGCTCTTCCAGCGGTGCCACCAGCATCATCGCCCGGGCTCAACTGTGCCCCGTGGAGCCAGCTGGAATGAGCCAGAGCCGTGCGAGTCCAGCACGGGGCAACCCTGACCTCTTCTAACCGATCTGCGCATCCCAGCCTGCAAACTGGTTCAGCAATACTAACTGAGAACAGCTTCCTTTTAGCCAATCATCCTTCACATCCTATTGGAGAAATGATAAAACTAACCAACAAAAAGACCCGGAGCATTTCACCGGGATTATAAGCAACCGAAACATCCCTTTTATGCCAATAAGATGACTTGAATACGCTTCCACATATTAAAAAGACCCATTAATATTTCTCCTGTCTGAGTGACTTGCAAATGGATTTCTGCTCTGTGCCTTTGGCAGCAACATTCGATGGCCAACATTTTCATAAAGCTGAAAGTTTTCCTGACTTTTCCTGCAGCAAGAAGTCACCAACTCCCTCCTGCTGTGTGTTTGCATAGGCAGGGCTTTTAAGCCAGCAGTAGTCAAAGGAGCGTTTAGATGTTGTGTCCTAGAGTGTATCCTTACCCAAGAGGTGAGTCCTACAGGACTTCCCTCAGCCAAATGCCTTAGAACCTGGAGATTAACAAAAATTTTGCTTTTTCTCACATTCCTTAGCCTTTCGTAACTAAATTCAACGTTGTTATCACCTTTAAATGGAACTGGTGGTGGCACTGGGGTGGCAAGAAGAAGACTTTGATCATTTCAGACCTGTATGATGAAGTGTCACAACTACCAGCCTCCCGCAGCTGATGTTCCTCAATAAAGCTCCGCTATGGATATTCCTTCTCTCACATCTTCCAACGCTACCAGTGCTGAGATGCAAACTTCAGCTAGGTCAGCACTCCCTGCTAACTTCCTCTACCTGAGTGGTCTGCTCTTGGCTTTCTTACTTGCCTAGAGCCCAGCCGTGGAGCATTGATTTGTTGCAGCTTTTGTCATTTATAAACAGCTATTTGCATGTTTTGTTCGCTATTGCAGCCGCTGAGTCATCTACCAGTCTAGTCACTTCTAATCATTCCTATACTAAACATTCAACTGCTTAAAAGAAAAACTCAGCCCCATGTGAAGCATTCGCTGGTCACTGGGGTCGTAAATCACCTTGGCCGAGCTCTCAGAGGCGGTTGGGCAAAGAGAACTTTCCTAGCTGGAAACGCTCCCCCACCTTCTTGCAGACTCCTGGGCTTTTGATAAACATGAGCAATTAGCACTTCTGCAGACATCATTTTCCTTCCTCACCGATGGAATATTGGATACCCAGAAGGAAACAGGGCCTTGGAGAGAGGTTCCAGGAAGGTCTTTGGGATTGTGCATGGGATTTCCTAACACTGCTTCAACTCATTCACGGAGCGATGTGTTAACACGCTCCTCTCACCCACACCTCCCCGCCCCTCCAGTGACATGTGCTGTGACAAGTCCATTTTTGTTTGATGGGAAGAAAAACAAACATTCCAGTGAATAATCAAACAACTGCAGGCTCTTCAGCTCTTGGATGGGAACTCGCTATTAGCTAATGTCATAAACCATGGGAAGAATGCTCTTCTCTGGAAATATTTGACTAGGTTTGGGATGAGCTACAGGAACAACACTGAAGTCAGCAGCAGTAAAGGTTGCATGAAACTGAGACCGAGGGATTTTCATCAAAATTTACACCTGGGAGAAGCTGGAGGTAAGATGCTGTTAAATTAAGCAGAGGAATTGAGCGAAGGATTATACACACACAGACACACACACACACACACACCCCCCCCAGCAAACCCGTATTTCCTTCTGTTTACCTCACGGCAACCGCTCGGGGGGGAAGCTTTATCTGCAAAGAGGAGGCAAGTTTACACCTCTACAGCCGCTATCACACAATTTCCATCTTTCCAGTGCAAGGCTGGGCTCCTGCTTTCACATTGTCTTTCCACCATCTAATCTTTTTGTAGCCACGACAGGAGCTGAGCTATTTTCAGGAAAACCACGGACCGTTTTAAGCGATGCCGCGATGTGTGGTCTGCAGCAGCCCTAACAACGAAAGCCCAGGCTGGAGACCTACAGGCAACCAGATGGACATTCACAGGGTAAATTAAACCACTTGCCACCAAAAAAATGCTGTCAAGAAGAAGGGCAAGCTGTGAATCCTAACAGGGCACAGAGATGGAGGAAGCTGAGCCCAAGGAAACGCTGAGGCTGTCCAGTTCTGGATCCCAGGAAGAACTGAGCAATGCTCCAGCAGCACGGGGAACACATGTGGTCGTGTTTTGAATTTCCACACCAACAGAGTAGCATCTCATGTGGGCAGTACTGGTTCTGCCTGTAGATTATAGATGGGAACTGTGAGCTCCCCTTCTTCCCAGTCTACCTCCATTACACATGTCCTCTGTTCATCACTAATTTCCTTCCTCTCTGCATGACTGAGAAATGGGCATTCCCCATCCTTTGCCTCAATTCATTCTCCTAAACATGGATCCCCCTCACAACAGTCTCAGAGGCCTATGTTCAACCTACAAAGTCTTGCTTGTCCAGGACAGGTTGCTCACGGTCCCTCACGCCTGTCAGTCCCAGGGAACCAGACCAGGATGGCACACACATCCAACAGATACCAAATCCTACTCCACTAGATATGGCAGACAGATACATTAACATATTAAGTCAAGACTTGTAGCAACAGGATGCTTAAAATAATGCTATGAAACCCAGACTTGCATGGGCCACCTTTTAGAAAGTCTTAAAGAGCGCACAAAACTCACTGAAAGTTGTGAAGGGTGACCGAAGGCGCCAGACAATTCCTGAAGACCATTTCCATTTCACAGTTTCTTCTGATTTTCAAAAACATGAAGCCTTCTCACTGAACTGAAAATCTCAAGAATGAACTTTACTTTTGGAAAACCTTTGGTTTCGCTGAAAAGCAATCTAAGTGGAGAGGGAAGGATCAACCACAAATGTTATGTGAAGTAGGAAGAGGTGCAGAGGAAGAAATACTAGCATTGAGCCTACTAAGTGCTGAGCCCTGTTTTAGGTTACAGCTCTATCTTGACCAACACCAGCTGAGCTAAACCTTCTCTACCTCCATTTATAACATGTTTAGACGGATGAGCATTAAGTAAATTTGCAAAATGCCTTGAAGTCTTTTTAAGGAATTCTAAATTTCCGACAAGATTTTCCAGAGCTGGTGATCTGCAAAGATTCAAAGCCGGTGCAGAGCGGATGGAACAAGGGGAGTTACAGCTCCCATGGCCATCCAACCCTGCCAAGGTCACACATCTGCAAACTCTTTTAAAAAAGAGATTGAAACACACAGAAGGAACAGTCTCTTCTTGCTGGAGTCAGGTGAGCACCCAAAAGAAGTCTTATAAAGTCATCTGTACAACTTCAACAGGTTCATTAGGAAAGACAACGTCAGACTCGCGCTCTTGGAATGATTTTCCAACTGGATGGCAAAGCAGACAAAACAATAAAAAGAATACAAGAAAGCTGACGAGGTGACCAACCCCCAGCATACTTCCCTCTTGTTTTTGAAATACGAATCTAATTTGTAAACTAAGCGTCAAATACCACTGTCAAAAGACGTAATTCTTACAGCTGTTAGACTACGGGAGAACGCCTAAGTGCTCGACCAAAGAGGAACACAGTCTGTATTGGCAATACTGCTCATTACATATTTCAAAGGAAAAAATTGAAACCACATTTCTAGACTGCAGGGTTGGATTACCAGAAGGGCACTGGCGCACACAAGGCCACCGATCGCTCTGCCCTCCCCTCCTCTTCCTCCCGAGTCTCCCCTCCTCGCTGCTCCTTCCACGCAAGTCACCCAACAGCCCCTACCTACTGTAGGTCGGGGGTCTGCGCATCGGTTTGAGAGAATACACCCGTGCCGTGAAAGGGTTAAAGAGGACAATAAAACACAGCAGGTGCAAGCACACCAGAAAGAAATAAAAGCAAAATTCTCTCCTTATGGGAGCAATAGAAATGATTGAAAGCACGGATTCCGTAATCTGCAGAAACTGGGGCGACACTGTTGAGTCAAATTAAATGGAAAAATCGTAGCCCGACACTATATCTGTGTCACGTGTCTGTGAGTAATTTACTACTGCAGTTGGGAGTCTGCCTTCGATAAATCTGGGGGAGAGAAATAACGTGTGGGGCTTGTTTCCTTATGAAGTACGGACATGTGCATTCAGCTGCAACCATGCTGAAGAGTGATGAGCAAGACAGTAAATTTTTTGCACTCCTCCCATCAACCCCATCACGATTAAGAGCTGTCTGCACCCCGTCACTCCAAGCACTGCGTCTTCTTATCAGGAGACAGTGAGAAAAATACACAGGGTGAAGCCTTGTGAGACAGGTAATCACTCAGGACAGGAAGGGGCAGAGAGGCAACGAAGCCCCTAAAGGGATGTGCCCTCCTGGGAAGCAGCCGAGCTCCTGCATTCCCACTCAGCAGACACCACCACCACCGGACCCAAGCCCAGTATTCCCCTCCTGAGCCCCTTCCCCAGCCTCCTCAAGTGCTTCATAATTTTGACCAAACCAGCTTCTGTAAATACAAGTAGAGTGATGCCGGGGCTCAGGGAGATGAGGCGCCCGGGATGCTCCCGTGTTCTCCCAGAGCGGGGTCAAGAAGCAGGGCACCAGTGCACCTGGGTTGAAGGCAGGGTAAGGCAACTTCTTCCTGCCTACAGCAGCTTAGGATGACTTGAGAAAAAGAAATTCCCTCCTCGAAGAGGCAGAAAGGACGGGAGTGACCGCGGCAGCAGCGGCTCCGCACAGCCCTGCCTTTAACGGGAGTCGCAGCCAAAGCTCCCGCTGTAACTAATCGGAGAAGACAGGTCCATATTCCGTACCGCACACTTTTCAGACAAGTCCTGCTCCTCTACAGTGATTTCCGCTACCACCCATCGGGCTTTACTTTGCTGTCAGTGTTGGATTTCAGTTCAGAGATTTGCACTGCAGCTGCTGGCCGGCTTCAGCTCCTTATGAGCGGCTCTAGGAAAGTTTCAGGGTGAAACACAAAACTGGGTAGAGTTTTGGTGCGTTACCAGCCGTGCTCTGGCCTGACGTCTGGATATTCATTAATGCCAGGCAAGTTTCAAGCGTCCCAGAGCTCGGGTTTTTTTCTAGTGGATAGATGCAAAGCAAGAACCGCAGTTTGTTTCCTTTTGTTTTTGTTTTTTTTTTTCTTCTGACATACACACAAAACTAAGCTTAAGGGGCTTGATTACAATTGATACTTCACTGGTATCAACTGTAAACGGCATCAAAGCTGTGGAGCCACAAGCATGTGAGGAGAAAGGCCAAGCTACAGCAGTTACAACTCCTGTCAGAACAGATAAACTGGTTTTTTCAGATAAAATGACCCCAAAGAGTGCAGAGCCTCTAGGCTGGGTCCTGTGCTGCAGGTTGCAGGGTTCCTGCTGGCAGGATGCGGGGGCAGGGCCCGGGAAGAGGGGACCATGCCCTAAACACACAGTTTCAAATTCTTCCACTTTCCAAGTCTTTCTTTCACCTCCCTTCTTCTGTTGAATTGTCATCAGTTTGGAGAGAGAACAGCAAACATGCCTCTTTTTTTTTCCTTCTTCTTCTCCCTGTTAGTAATTATTGGATTTAGTTACCTGCCAGCAGCAATCCATGCAGCAGTGGGAGGGGTAAGTAAATATTCCCTGGCTCCTTTCCAGCACCCAACTATTATTTCATACTCTAGTAATCACGCAGAAGCTAATGAGGTATCTAAATAGGCTGGGATTATTTATTCTATTATTTAATGGCCTGATAGTTGCCACGGGACATTTCTTTGATGCTGCTTACTTCATTTTACGGTCTTTCGACAGCAAATTGTGCTCTGCCGCCGCTGTCACGGTCAGCACGACAGAGCAGGGTAGGCTTCCGAGGGGCTTCAGCCCCCACAAAGCTCCCAGCAGGGCAGAGGGTTTCTCCTGGAGACACTGGGTCACCAGAGCCCACCTGAGCGTCCCCATCGCTCGCCACCTGTGCCCCCAGAGGACGACAGCCAGGGCACGGGGCGGCTGCGCTGAGGGAACGATGCTGGAATAGGAACTCCTGAAAGACTCCGAGAACACACAAGCCTCCTAATGCTGAAGATTTTTTTGAAAAAGAGATAATTCCTAAAGCCTGCCCTTATATCTGTCAAAGATAAGTGTCTGGAGAGCAAATGCCAGTGCAATTTTATCTAGTGTTTTCATAACTTACTGTTAGAATTTTGGAAGCAAAGCGGTGTTTCATTTTATTTGCTGCCTGCAATACTAAAAGAATATCAACCTGAATGAAGTCAGGCTTCATTAACAAATGTACAAAGCTCAAAAATGTCTTTGAAAGGTGTCGTTCTGTTTAGCAAAGTGGAATTTCCAAGTATGTACGTACAGAAACCTAACAGAGGAGAATTCCACTGGCTGGCCTGCGTTCAGAAAGTCATTCAGGAAGGGAAAAATACTGTAAAGAATTATTATTAAAAGTATTTACAGGAATTTGGAAAAACTGAATATAGACAAATCCATTTCTCCAGACAGAAGCTTCATCTTCTTAGAGCCCAGAGTCATTTCTCTGCCCCCCGCTGCCTCCCCAGCAGCCTCGTCCCTGCCCTTCAGCAGTCAGGGGAAGGTGGCACCTCAACAAGACCTTTCCATGTGCCAGAGCTACGTGATAACGTCTTGAAAATCATAAACACAAGGTCAGCAGAGTAAGGCGCTATTTAATATACACGATGTATGTATTTTATATGACGTACCATGCCACGTAAGGCACAGAGCACACAGGCTAAATTCCACATTCCCACGTTAACAAACCCGTGTTGGGTGAGGGGGATGAGCTCATGGAATCAAGACACACATTTTAGCAGATGCGGGAAGAGCTCGAGCATCCAGACCCTGGGGGACTCTGCAGCTTCGGAAGCGTGTCAGAGGACACCCCTACAGCCCACAGCAGTCCATTAGGACATAACTGATGACCACAGCGTGTCAGGAAAGGCCAACACCGGGAGAAGGCCGTGACCCTAACCACAATGGCCTGTCCTACGAGGCGAAGCGCGCACAGACCCAGGTCCTCTATCAGCTGAAGGACTGACACCAGGATGAACAGTGTTTGCTTGGACAAGAGGTCTTTGTTGGGCAGGCCATCGAGGGGTTTTAGTTTCAAGTCTAAGGAGGTGTCCGGTTACTCTCCCACTTGGAGATAAGGTACCTGAATGTCTTGTGCAAACACGGAGAGGCCAGAGGGAGAACAAAACTTTGTGGAAAAGGCTCTTGGTTGCACATTGTCAAAAGGAAGAATGTTCTAAGGAAAACCCAAACAATTCCCTCTGACTTTTGTTAGCGCTGATGGAAAGTGGCAAGGTATAAAAATGAGCTTTACGGCTTGCCAGAACGTTGCTGGGAGTGGAACAGATGGCCAATTCATCTCCACCGAACTTGGCACCTCTAACAAAAGAAACAATATGTGTTTGGCGACCCTAATTTTTCCCCCAGGTATCCCAGCAGGTGACTGGGATGTCTGATGACAAGAATGACTTGACTTGTGCTCCCCAAGAGCACGAGCTGCTTGTTTCTGTGGCCTTGCCATTGTTTTGCCCAATTACCCGCTCCTCTGCAGCGCTCTGGTGAGGTTTCTCCAGCTCCAGAAGACAATAGCAAACCTGGATCTCACACACACACACACACTCATGTGCACAAATGTCACTGCTTCCAGGGGACTCGGTTTCACATGGAGCTTCATTTCAGTGTCCTGAAATGTATCAGCTCTTTTCTTGCACCGCAGTTGCACACAAGACATCATGGGGATGCTTTCCAGAATGGAACTGGCTGTATAAGTTCCAAGATCAGACCGAGGGATCCAAAACACAGTTGGCCACCCCAGTGTGTTTTCACATGTAATGTTAATTCCCAAGTAAAACCTCAATTTCAAGATCTCTATTTTTTTACAGAAGGGATAAGCTGCTCCGTTTTCCCACGGAAAGGGCTCCACCAGGATAGCTTTGCCATCAAAATTAAGGTGAAGGAAGGAGAAAGAGCCTTCTCCTGATGACGCAGCGTGCACAGGGCACACGCCCATAGGCCCAAAGGAGAGTGCCATGATTGAATGGAACACAAAATGGCCCGTGTCTGGATAAAATGCATCTTTTCCCAGCTCTGACGCTACAGCTGAACTGTGGTATGTACCAACATCCTCCAAATTGGCAAGTTTTGTGAAAACAAGAGGGAGCTGTGGATAATCAATGCCTCTAATACTCTCAAGCACAGGCAATTTATGTCCACTAACTACTGACACGACTTTTAGGCTTGAAAAGTGTACTTGGAATATTCCCTTATCATAATTTTTCTTCGTAACTTTGGTAGATGAAATTATGAACCAAGTTCAAAAGGCACGGGAGGTTGCCTGGCTGTTCAGGAACAAAGGATGGGTGTTCCTATGGCTTTTGTAAGATTAAATACATTGAAAAACACACACTACAGCTCTACAAGTAGTCCACACTCTAACTAGGATTTGTCTGGCCATATGAACAATATTACAGGTTAAAACATTTACTTGAAATATCACAGTATCACACAGAACAGTGAGGGCTGGAAAGGATCTCAAGGGATCATCTGGTGCCTCTCCCCTCCCTGTCCCTGCTCCAGCAGGGTCACCCAGAGCAGGGGGCCCAGCAGTGCAGGGTCCAGGCGCCTTTGGAATCTCTCCAGACAAGGAGACTCCATAACCTCTCTGGGCAGCCTGGGCCAGCCTCCAACTCCCTCCCACCAAACAAGTTGCTCCTCCCGCTCCAAGGGAACCTCCTGGGTTCCAGTTGGTGCCCGGTGCCCCTTGTCCTGTCACTGGGCACCACTCAGCTGAGTCTGGCTCCAGCCTCTTGCCCCCTGCGGGCCCCTGAGCTCTTGCTCAGCCTTAATCAGCTCCCCTCTGGGGCTGCTCTTCTCCAGCTGAACAGCCCCAGGGCTCTCAGCCTTTCCTTGTAAATAAAAATCATCACTGACGATTAAAAATAATTCGCTGGCAACCTTCTAGAGAAATATTATTAATAGTAGATCAAATTCAAATGATACTTTAAAGAAACTGATTTTAGTTTGTACTAGTGACATGTTATGAGAACCTCTAATGGGTTAACTACACATTTCATCCATACACTATTATATTGGAAAATACGTTATGTTCCCCAGAGCAAAAGGTTGTTTTGTCTTACTAGTAAACATTGACTAAAAAAATCTCACTGATTAAATGAGTGTTCCCATCATGCTGACTCAACCACAGCAGTGTTTGTTCCCTTCAGAGAGCATTACACACACCGAACATACGTACAGGGGCATCAATCATTAGACATATGTTTAGGAGATCATCTTTTCCAGCCGAAAAGGAACCAAAAGCCAAGGCAAGTTGTTAGAAGAGCTTATCTCACAGAAGCACAGCAGAATAGGTCCCAGCCCTACAGAAACACACAGCCACAGTCAGAGATTTTGAGGCATTTGTAAAGAGAATCATCTCATTTATCTTTCCTTCTCATGTCATTATTATTATTTTGTGGCTCTCTGTGGGGAAATGGAATAGTCTTTGCAATTAAAAATACAAACTTCCGTCTGTGTGACTGTAGGCAAAAAATCTCCAGCCTGATTTTTAAAGATACTTAATAAAGATGCAGAGCAGGGATATTTTAGACCGTGCCTCAGTGTCTCCCTGCCACCAGTTTCAAGGGAATATAAACCTATAACCTGTCTCACTTCAGTCTTGCAGTAGTTGAGTGGAACAAGGCCTAAATATCTTTAAAATGCTTGAGTTGGACAGATTTTCAACACAGCTCAGCTCAAATTTCCCCTGCTTCAGCAGGATCCGCGCACGTGAAGGCAGGACAACGGGTCCGGGGCTCGCCGTCGTGCACGGCTCTCAGAAGGCTGCTGAGCATTTTTGGGAATCTCGCCCCTTTCTCATGTTCCTGAGTGAAAGATGAGCTCCTTAAAAAAAAAAATAAAAAAAATCTTTCTTCATTTCTGTGAACTAAGGGTTGCAACACGCTGCTGATTCACACAGGCTTGGGAATGCAGCAAATGTAAAGAGCTCAGACATTTCAATAGTACAAAAAAAAAGATGAAAATGCGGTCAGTCTGTCTTGCTACACGTTGTATTCCACCAAGTCACCTTTTTCACTCCTTATTTCACTGAGGCACAGTCCTCGCTATTTTTCATACATGTTGGCTTCTAAGACTATGCAATAAATTCAAAATATTTGTAACTACTAAGGGAGAAAAGCTGCTGCAGACCTTGAAGTGACAGGCTGGGAGCAATCCAGCAGTTTTAGCAACTCTACAGTAAACTATTTCAGATTATTGTGAACACAGTGGGATCTAAAGGTTCTCCCATCTACTCCCAGTTTGGAACCATGGAGAACGACAGCTGTATTTACATGGAGTTTTTCTAGCCTAAAATTTCTCTGGGTGATCCTAATACTGTTAGTTCCCAGCAGGCTTTTGACAAAAAAAAACAAACATAAATGAGTACTGAAAATGGACAGTAACCCAGAATTATATTCTTGGTTATGAAAAGCTTAATGGCCCTTACTTTTGAAGCTTCTGACATGTGATGGACCAAAACCAAACTTAAGAAGGGAGTGCAAGGGGATTTTGACAACAGTGGATGGTCTGAAGAGTAAGCTTATTGCTGCAGCCACCAGATGTGCGGCCAAAGAAGAAATATCTCATCCAAAAGAGCTAGTGCAGCTAAGGTTAGGTGCTTCTCCAAGACTGGAGCAAGACCCAGAACGTTGTTCAGGGTGTGATACTCTTGCTGTAAGTGATCGCGCAAGGAAGTCACTACGGACAGGTCCTGTGTGTACCCTGGGAATTTTGCTTGTAGAGGAAGGAAAGCTGGTCAGCTCCTGGAGCTGCTTTCAGTCCTGGTCCTCGGCGTCAGAGCGATCACCACAGACCCCAAGCGATGCTCCGGCAGGTGGGATAAAGGTGGGCTGGGCACAGCTCCTGCCTCAGCCAGGCAGCTTGTCCATCACAGAGACCACCAGATCAGGTCAGACCAGCGGTCTTCTCCCTTGTTCAACCCCAAGTCTTGTGAAGTTGCCAGTACAAACCTCAAAGGCCGCAAAAACTCCACAGTGGGTTTTGTTAGGACGATTGTGCTGTCATCGCCCAGACGCTGCTGTAGGCGCGACACGGGGTAATAAATGAAACGAAATTAGACAGTGTCATGCAATGAACTAGGCAGCCCACGCTGGCAGCTCTCCCAGTCAGATGGTACCCAGGTTTGTTAGATACAGCACAGATTATTTCACTGATGACAATACAACTCATCACATATGTGCCTGCCCGCTGCTTTTGTTCGGTGAGGCCTAGACAAGGATCTGAGCCACCACCCGAGCTCCACGCTTCTGATCCAAACGTTCATATTCTAGGTTTGGTTCCCTCCTCATTTACGTTAGAGCAAGGAAGGACTGTGCTAACAGAGGGAAACTGTTCCAAACCCTGCGAGTACAAGGAGCGTCAGTCTTTGGAATCAAGAGTGTCACGGCGCTGCTTTGGGAAACACCACTAGTGAGACAGTAGCCATCGAGCCCTCTGCCTGCAGGTCACCGGAAGGTGACTCATCCACAACACAAAACCGGCAGCTCAGGACACTCTTCCACTCCGAGCAGAGACATGAAAGAAACTGCAGTTTGTGTGCTCTTCGTTTAGCTGCTTTGAGCCAATTCTCGTTGGACAAAGGGCTGGGCCTGTCTCCTACCCTCCTCGCAAGCAAAGGCTTTGCTCACTGGTCTGTGCATTCGAGCACCACCCCAAGAACTAGAAGAAACAAAGCCCGAGCGCTTACGGCCCTCACCTACGACGTGGAGGACCCTGCCGTTAGTCCCGACCACTGCTCCCGCAAAACAGAGACTCCTCCAGACCAGGCAGATTATCTTCCTGCTTTTTTCTTACATGAATTCTGGGGAGCTCTGCTTACCATTTTGGACTTGGGAAACTTTCAGGTCACTCATTTTTGTCACTACGAAGATTTCAGTTCTGTTCAGAGTAAACCACGTCAGTTTTAGACTTTTTTTTTTTCCTCGAATCAAACAAGAAAACATATAACTAAAAATTCCACCACTAAAAATTCCACCAAATCTGGAAAATTATATTTAAAATATGGTAAGCATTTTCCAATGAAACCTAGTAAGAACGCTCCTTTTTAGACTACCCAAGCAATGCTCAGCGGTCTCTCAACCACATACTCACACAGTACCCCGTGTGCGTAGCCAGGGTGGCAGACCCTGTCTAGCTGCCTACAAAGCAGAAACACGTTTGTATCGCTCGAACACAGTCACAACAGGCCTGTTTTCCAGCTGGTGTTACCTGCCAAGGCAAGGAGCTGGGTTAAGCTGCAAGACAGGGCCTGGCGAGGGAAACGCCGCCAGAGCCAGACCCTGCGCGCCATCGGCCGCCCCGAGGAGCCAAGCTTAGCTCACTGCTGCTGAAACGTGCTCGTTACTGGCCTCGGGCATAATTACAGGAATCCTGGAAACGTGATGGAAGTGACAAGTACAATCCTCTGTAAAATATGTCCCAGCTGGAGCATGACATCATGACCATAGATCAGCCTGTGAATGACCTGGAGCCCTGATCTAGAATCTTGTTAAGAATAAACAGTAAAAGGAATCGAGTCTGTTCTGGGCTGCCCACAGTTCAAGAGGGACAGGGAACTACTGGAACGAGTCTAGGGGAGACTACAAAGCTGCTGAGGGGCCTGGAGCATCTGTGTGGCCAGGAAAGGCTGAGAGCCCTGGGGCTGTTCAGCTGGAGAAGAGTAGCCCCAGAGGGGAGCTGATCAAGGCTGAGCAAGAGCTCAAGGGCCCCCGAGGGCAAGAGGCTGGAGCCAGACTCAGCTGAGTGGTGCCCAGCACCAGGACAAGGGGCACCGGACACCAACTGGAACCCAGGAGGTTCCCTCGCAGCAGAAGGAGCAACTTCTTTGGTGGGAGGGGGTTGGAGGCTGGCCCAGGCTGCCCAGAGAGCTTGGGGAGTCTCCTTGTCTGGAGAGATTCCAAAGGTGCCTAGACCCTGCACTGCTGGGCCCCCTGCTCTGGGTGACCCTGCTGGAGCAGGGGGGTGGCACCAGATCATCTCCAGAGGTCCCTGCCAACGTCCACTATGCTGGGATTCTGTGATCATTCCGTGAGTTCTGCACCAAGCTGCTGTAGGGAAGTACCTGCCAAGAATTTCTTCTTCAGGGAGACTCAAGCCTCCTAGAACTTTTCTATAGAAAAACCGACAGAGCAGCTTCTCTCCCAGGGTTTTGCAGTGCTTTATGGCCATCAGTCTGCTAAGTCTCCAGAGCAGCTCCTGCAATAGCTCATCACTGATACGCTTCTGTCACAGGCAGACAAACTGAGACACAGAATGGATCAAGTGTGCCGCTTGAAGCTGTCCCCAACTATGGCAATTGCCTTTTTGTATACATGTAATTTTTAAATAAGCTGGGTAGTGGAGTTTGTTTTCCATATATCCACCATACAAGCAACCATATGAACAAACTTCTATAATTAAATATTAAAGGCTGCAAAAATACAGGGGGAAGTAAATCATAAAAGCTACTGTACTGCAGACCCAGGACAGAAAAAGCACCACCTGACTAACTGCAGCTAAGCTATATAGCTTAGAAGGTTTCATATCCATACAGCAAGCCATAAATGAAACACACACAAAACATTCAGTGTTTAAAAAACAAATTTCAGACCATTCAGATTTCCTGAGCTGAACTGGGGTTAGAAAATGTGTTTGGAAGTAATTAAAAAAAAAATACAGTATCTCGTCATCACTTTGAAATCTCTGGATTAGTAAGAACATTAAAAAGAGGATCTAGAACTGCAGAGCTTTTTGCCCACATCAGAATCCCCCCCGCTACACAAATGCCCCCCACGTTCTCCTGCAGTTTCACCTCTCTTTCTCCTTTGCACTTTCTCCCGTGTGGTTTCTCCGGCCCAGGCAGGAGTTTGGATGCCCACACAAGGGCAGCGGTGCCTGCACACAACGGGTAGATGCACAACCTCCCTCCTCACTTCTGCAGAAATCTGCGCTTTCAGATACTCCACTACCATTATGCGGGATGCAAAAGAGAACAGTGTTCACTCTACAAACTCCCATAGTCGTTACCAGCCTCAGCTCCATGGTCTCAGCAAAAGGCTGAGATGGTGTGGGATCAGATGATGGGTCCTAGATACCTGTATCTACTGGAGCAATGTAAAGTCCTCCCCCATTGCTCAGATTTCAGCTCTGGGGCTTGCACTCCCCCCACAACCCGCTCCAGTCACGCAGGGACTGAGTTTCTCAACCTTCCAGTAACACTAAAAAGCGAGATCCAGGATTTTTTTGCAAGCTACTCACCTCCCGATCAACCTTAGTAAATCCCAGTTTAAATGGGATTTAGGAACAAGAGCTTTGGCTCTTCATTTTAAAAGTTTGTTGCTTAAGGTAAAGCACTGTAATGACCTGTAGGACACAAAGAGAAGGTTGGATGCAATATGAAAATCATAAAACAAAACTTTGAAATGCTGCAAGCCCAAATAGGAGCCAACACCTACGGGTACGGGAAGCCGGGGGTACGTGTCCGCCCCTGCCTCCCGCCGCATTCCAGTCAATCAGCAGAAAATCCCACACTCCCCTGCGAGACGTTATCCTCCGCGTGCCGCGGTAGTGGCAAGGTCCGTGCACTCCGGCAGGCATTGACAGACGGCAGGAGATGATGTAGAGGTGCAATCACGTCAGCCTACGGTGCGTACAAATCTATACAGCATAAGGAGTCTTCTATTGCATATATCAGAGCTTTGAAACGGTTTCTATTTCAATATACAGTCTGAAAACTTTCTGCGTATATCATATCATCGAAACAACAGGCTTCCATTGTTCCCGTCGCATAAATCTCTCCGAGTCTCCTAACAGCACATGACTTCCACCAGCTACAGGCTTTATATATTGTGGCAGAAGTGGCGAAGGTTTTGTACATGGAAAATCGACTTACGCCGCAAGAACAAATTTTGCATTGTTCCGTACCCTCAAGTCCCACGTCTCCACGATGACCAATGAACTATTACACAGATTGCTGGCGAGGGTAAATCACCCTCCAAAATCAGATGTGTTTTGCCTGGGGGGGGAGGGAGTGTCTGCTCCTTCGAGCCGCGCCTCGGGGCTATCGTGGCGACGCAGCCCCAGGAGAGCAGCCCCATCCGCTCCTGGGCGCAAAACTGCAGCGGCAGCGCAACACAACTGCCCAAACTGGGATGATCCCACCCCACAGAGGTCCCACTCCATGGTACGCTAGATCCTACCTGCCCCCATAGAGCTCACCAGTCCCAAAACGGATTCATTGGTGTTCTCTCAACTCTACCAGGCATAGAGGGACACTCTCTTGGAGGAAACAAGGATCATCTACAACTTAAGGTGCTGGGTCAGGGTGAGCAGTAAACACAGGTAAGGCATTTAGTGGCTTGGTACCAGGTAGAAGATACGTGCTCATCTGGAAAATATCCACGTTTCACCTTTGCTAGCTGAAGCCCCACAGCTGGCTGGAGGACAGCTGGTGAACTATGGCCAAAAAGAGCTTGATGTTAGGCTCTTCAAAGGAAGGTTCCCACTGCTGGCTAGTGATCCCAGCCAGGCAGCCTGCTGCACTACCTAGTGGGTGCTTTCGCCAAGGGTGCTCTTGGGGCTGAAGATCTCTGTTTTCCACCAAAAAAGATGATGAGATGCACAGCCCTACTCTGCAAAAAAAGATGTCCTTCTGCATCACAACAGGCTGGCTGGAGGTAGCTTCCTTCTCATACTAGAAGTCAGAAGTGCTTCTATCTTAAAACAAGATATGTTTATCCTCAGCCTCCTTCCCTGTCACATACCTTCGTTTCTACTCCCATACCCATCCCTGGTCACTATTCTCTGCAGCTGTCTTCTCACAACGATGACATCACAGAATCATAGAATGGCTAGAGTTAGAAGGGACCTTCAAGATCATCTAGTTCCAACCCCCTGCCATAAGCAAGGACACTACCCACTAGACCAGGTTACTCAGAGCCTCATCCAACCTGGTCTTAAACGCCTTCAGGGATGAGGTGTCCACAAGTTCTCTGGGCAACCAGTGCCAGTGTCGATCACCATGACTATTCATTCCTCCCCCGGCTGAAGTCAGGCATCATTTTCTCAAGGCTCTTGTGGCAGCTCTCAAAGCATGCAAGAGAGATACTGCAGCAGATGCCAAACCTGCTGGGAACATTTGGAAAAGCCACCCTTTCATGAGAGGGTGCTGCTGCAGAGGCACCCTGCCCGCTGCAGGTGCTGCTGGTCAGCCTCTTGGGCCAGGTACCCATCTCCTGGCCTGGAGTGCCCCCAAGAGCGGGACCGGCACATCACACGCAGAGGTGTCCAGAGGTCACTCCAAGGGCAGGATGCTCTCCTCCTCCCCCTGAGGATGTAACAGATGGAGCGCTACGGAGATGCTCTCCAGGGCACTCCTGCAGCCAGGCAGTGCAAACATCGACAAATTCGCTCTCAAAGACATGCCCGGAGACGAGGCGAACGCGGCCAGAGAGCCCAGATCGTAAAAGGGAGATAAAATACGCTGTGAAAATACTACCTTCCAAATCTACTTGGAGAGGGGATTAACATCTCTCTGCACTCACCACTGAACCACGCCCTTGTACCTCAGTGACTGTACGGAAGGAGATGCCCGTAACACACAGAGAATAAGTCTACGGGACGGTAGGAAATGACTCACTTTCCAGCTTGCTGTCGCAGGGCTACAGCATAAAATACTGGCCATGGGCTCCCGTCATACCACACAGGCAGGAGAATTCCTATCAGCGCACAGAGGCTATAGAATTACATTTTCTCATCAAAGCCCAGACGTACACCGTCGATTACAGGCCCTCCGCTGGCAACACGCTTGGCTGAAACCGGCTCGCCAAGCGAGTTCAGGAGGAGATCGGCTTCCAAAGCGCACGGCTTGTGTTTTGCTGTCACTTTGCCCTGCTTTATGAAATTTGAAAACAAGGTCACAAACTACAGCTGAAGCAGGAGCCGGACTATAATCATCATCTCCCCGGCCCACAAGCTGTTTGGGTTAAGGAGCAAACTGTAAATACAGTCAACAACAGGAGGAGGAACTGCATGTGCTGGGCCACCATCAGGAGGTCATACAGCAGCATTACCTCAGTGGCTCCCACATCTTGTCGTACTTAGCACTAGGATTGCTGCCTGGAAGCTGAAACTCCATTAGCACGGACAAATTAATATTTACACCCAGAGAGTGTGTGTTACTCTTGGTCTCACTCTACATCCCTACGAGACGGGGATTGTCCTGCTACAAGTAGTCAAGGGAGTAACTGGTACATGAATTAACAGCTGGTTGGGATATTTTATTGTTTTTTATTTTTATTTTTATTTTTTTAAATCCCACAATGTCAAATCTAAAATTGGCTGGGACAAAATCTTTACCTTGAAAAACTTTTTTATGGTTAAATGACTTTGTTCTCTTTCAACTATTTCAAGTACAAAAGCCTGTTAATGTTATTTTTGCTTAATATTATCACAGTCAATATATTGCATGAGTTTATAGCTGCCAATGAATTATTTTAACTCTGTTGGCTTAATGAACCACTTTTAGATGTAGCTGTCAGTAGATTTAGATCTCGGTGAGCGTCCTCACTGCATGACTTGAAAATTTGAACGGGAAAGGAAACAAATTCCTTACCTAGTACAAGCATGACAAGTTCCCACGTAGGAGTCCTAAAAAAAACCGTACAGAAACCAGCCGGAAAATGTCTAATCTACATCAATGGGTCAAAAAAGGAAGAAGAAGAACTCTAAACTGCAAGACAGAGGTAACGCAGAAATACAATCCAGTTCATTCCCTGTATCCAAACACCTCAAGCTTGGCTCCCTGAACCTGTGCTGCTACACATGGTCTGTTGTATTAGCATTGCCTGCATGTGACAGTTTATTTGTCCCGGCACTGCTGCCACCTACACCACCTTAGAGCCGCTAATCCATGTTATTACCCGTGCTCCGGCACGATTCTCGCACCACACTCGAAAAGTTTGCCACGGTGATATTAAAATCTGCATTTCGTAACGTGCTTCGCGACAAATTCTACGTCATATAGGAACGACGCTTAATTTACAGTTCTTTGATGTGCGCAACACGGACGTTAATACAATTTTCAGCACACAAAAGGGCAGTGAGATTAAATTTGCTGTGTTTGAAAGTACACTGAGATCCTTGGGAGAGGGGCAAAACATTATTACCCAGCAACTGTCATACGATAAGGTCAATGTATTGTCAGCTAATGAAATGCAGACTTAATACATTTTCTGATGGATATGGAAAAGGCAGGGCCTCGGCATATTTTATTAGAATAATGCTAATTTGAAAATCAAGATATAAGAGGAGATGGCCAGACCAAGCAATGTTTTTTAAACTAACCCAAGAGGGATAACGCATGCATTGAACGTCTCAGCTCCAGACACCGACATAACCAGAGCTGGAACACCTTTCACAGGCTTAGTCATCCTGCCTTTTAACCAGTAACAGCTACAAACATCCTCAGAGGTTGAATACCACTCAGTATCTCATTATATTAAACATACAATAAGCATCACAGCGCACAGATTTTCCACCCCTCTGGGTCGATGAAGCACTGATGAGAGCAGTCCTTCAGAAAGCACTCAGGAAAGCCAGGAGAAGGCCTTTAATAGAGGTTTTGATCCGTGTTTCCAGAACAGACCCTAAGTGATGCTGTGTCCTCATCTGAATGAAAAATGCCACTCTGTGAAAATGCAGATATTTAACGCTAAAAGGAACCAATGCTCTTAGTCATGACTCATTAGAGAAAAAAAAAAAAATCTCATTTGGTGCATTTAAGCTCTCATTTACTTTCCCTGTTGATAACAGCTGATTTCTTACTGCTGTTACCAACATCTCTGCGTAGCTGTTCCTCACAGTCGTACCTGGGTCGCCTGATGTTGCCCAGGGCTTTCCCTCAAACACTGTCACTCATTATTCCCTGGGTTAACCATCTCTTACTCACTCTCAGGCCATCCCTTTGATCTGGAGGTAGCTCCTAGGTACAACTGAGGGAAAGAAAAATTACAAATAGTTGAATATTTCTACCTTCATATTTCTTTCCTCCTTTTCTTATTTCTACTTATCTGCTGTTCCTAACACCCCCTGATTTCCCTGCTTTTGCTCTGTCCTGGGAACTAGAGGCATACATATTTTCCATCAGAATGTTGAAATCAAAGGTTCTTTTTGAGCCCCTTTTCCCCCTGGACCAATGTGGATATCAAAGAGCAGTGTTTGTATGCACGCTACAAACCAAACACAGAAGAGCTCCAGCTTGTTTTTGACACTAAGAGCTGATATTACTGACTGCAAGATTATCTGCCGTGCAGATACTCTACAGTACCTTCATTCCCAAAGAGTCTACATCCCCTAAAAATCTCTCAAGACGAGGACTTTTTTTTCTCAACTAGTAATTGAGGAGCTCAGGCAATACCACTGGGCAAAACATACGCTGAGGTATTTCAGTGAGACAGAAGTAACGCAGGCACAAGCACCTGACCCAACAATTCCATGTCTACAAAACACCCACTGAACCAACTTATCCCTTACCTGGGTTGACAGAGTCAGTGCTTCTAAAAACAGGAGACGTGGATTAACTAAATTCCTGAACACAGGCTGACAGCAGCCTACCAAACCCTGCCACAGCAAACCCAAAACATTTGTTTGAGCTATTCCGTATCTTTAGTTGTGATCCAGAAAATTCAAGAGATGAAGCCTCTACTGTGAGAAAGGGGAAAATAACCTGTTGAACCTGCCCAGATCCTCGGTGGGCAGATCCCTCACCAGTTTCACATCAGCCACAAAAGCTTTAGCTGGACGCGTACCTTCCAGCCAGCGACATCCATCAGCGCCACTGCGCAAACCTGGTGGAAACTGGGATCTCGTCGCTCCAGCTCTACCGAGAGGCTGGAATCGCATCACCTACCACCGCAGCCAATGCGCAGGGGTCCTCTGATGGTTTCTGGACAAGCTCCCGTCCAGGCCCCCCATCATCTGCAGAATGAGCACGTGCAGAACTCCATGGGGGTAAGTAATGAGATGCAAATGTATTCCTTCAGAGGTTGATCCAAAGCCCAGAGAAGTCAATTATTATTAATGTAATTAGGACCGTATAAGCAGTTCAAGACATATTTCAAGTCAGGGCTCCATCAGGCCATGCTGTGGATATATGCAGAACAGAATTGAAGGGTTTACAATCTAAATGAGTGTGACAGGCAAAAAGAAAGAGAGGTAGGAGATGTGAGGCGTTATAAAACAAACAAACAAACAAAAAAAGGCGGATAACCTGCCACAGAAACCCAATCTTAATCCTGTGCTTTGTTTGTCAAACCCTGCAGCCTTCAGCAGAAATTGTCAATAAACATTAAATCAACAATATGTTGGTTAAACAGGATTTTGAACCCGTATTTGTAAACAATTTCATGTCTCCTTACATTGTCATTAACGTTACCTTGCCTTCAGCAAACATAGACACACTGCTTATTCCTACGGCAGTGGAGATATATTCGGGGTCGTTCAGGCCGAGTCAATGGAATGACCCTGTAGTCACAAACCTGAATGAAGAGCTGAACAAAAGCCACCACAGGTTCGGCTTTATTCTCTATCAGTAATTAAAAGCACACCGTGCACTTTCCGCACTCCTACGCAGCCTCCTCCAAAGGAACCGCTTTGCTCGAGCCTCGCAGCCAGATGCCAATTCCCGAGCCCGTCGCTGCGCTGGCACCCATCCAAACTCTGTTTGATTTTTTTTGGGGGGGATTTTTTGTTGTTTTTTACCCCCAGTCGAGAAGGGAGAGTTTACATTTGCAACGGGTGGGGCCGAGGAGAAA
This sequence comes from Baryphthengus martii, assembly GCA_013396935.1. NCBI lineage: Eukaryota > Metazoa > Chordata > Aves > Coraciiformes > Momotidae > Baryphthengus > Baryphthengus martii. The sequence continues at coordinate 165,364 of VWZK01006938.1, forward strand.
GCGGCGAGGAAGGGAAGGCGGCTCGGCGCGATGCGGAGGAGCTCCCGCTCCTCCTTCGCTTTGCTCCATCTCCCCAAGCTGGCGGTCGCTGCGGTGAGAGCACCCTCTGCTGCTCTCCTCCCTCCTGCCAACAAGCCCTGGGCATCCTTCAAAGCCTAGCCGAGCGCAGGCGATGGGATGTTCCCAGTAGCCCAGCACTCAGCCTCCACCAAGGCTCCCCTCCACCCCGTGCACTGGGCTCTGCGAGTGCCGAGGAAGCACCGGCTGAGAATGGTGCTCACCTCCAGCACTCCTTCTGCAAACCTGCTGGTTTCTAACCCACAGGATTGAAGAAACCAACCCAAAAGGCAGGAAACTCTCCTTGTTCCATAACTCCAGTGTCTGGGTGTGACCAGGGATACAGGCTGCATCAAAGCCCTCGGCGACGGCACGGCCTTTATCTGGAAATTTTTGTAACTGCCCTTGCTATTAGACCATATGAATGCAATTATAATATTCCAATCAAAATCAGCCGAGTATGTGGTAAACCAAGGGAACATACAAGGGAATGCGTGTAAGATAATCTCCCTATCGTGCGCAGACGAGGGCACCGGGATTCCTTCCAGAATCCAGCCGTTCCCCACACCTCCCCAGTGCTCCGGGGGGAGGCCGGCTGAAGCTCCACTGGTGGGGCTGGAGGACTACCAGGTCACCTCTGAAATGGCAAACCAGCCAGCCACGCTGGGGCAGACGAGGAAGGTCTTTTGGAGCTGGAAAAGGCAAGTCAACATGGAAATCCTAGTTAAAATATCTTTATTAGCAGCATTTTAATCACTTGTAAAATCTGGACCGGGATCAAACCAAACATAAGGCAGCAGCTGCTGTAAACAGTCGTCGTTGAAATGGAAAAATGATTAGCGCCGAGGGAAGGATGTCAGGCGTAATGAGCCTGACTTGAATGCCGTTGGAGCCGAGCACCGGGCACGGCCGGGCACTGCTGGACACCTCGACGTCGCGGCTCCTGCCCTACAAACCTTTCCTGGGTGCAGAGGTCCCCAGACCTACAATCTCTCTACCTATCAGGAGAACCATATTTACAGCACTAAGGTGCTTTTTGGCCTCTGGCTCGGAGAAGGGAACAATTCCACTGGTATAGGAGCCTCCTCCCTCCTTCCATCACACCCTGCACCCTAACACTGAAAGTCAGTTAAACTACTGCAGAATTAGAAAAGAGTAATTATCTGCCAAGACTTGAATCGAATCCCAGACGTGTATTAGACGTATTTTGGCTCTAGCTGTGCTATGCTATCTTCCCCTCCTCCAAAACAAACCACGTTCCAATGTGTTACCTGGTGCAACTGTAAAAGCCTGAGATTTATTTTCTGTGCTGGCGAGAATGAGGTCTACAAAAGAAGTTTTACTTAAATTGACCCAAACTAAACAGATTTATTTCAAAAGACCAACAAATGAAACGTAAAAGAAAAAAAAAAAAAAGAGTTATCACGCCGACAGCAAAAATTCTCAAAGGTGAAAGATGCTTTATATAGGTATTTCAAGCTAACTTCACTAACTTAATACCAATGGGAAAACCGTGCTTCCAAACTCTATAGGCAAAGCAGTCTGAATGTCAGAGCTTTTCCCATCTCTGCAGCATGGGAAACAGGTGGCAAATCTTAATTAAATGGTCTTATGACACTAAAACATTGCTGAAAACAAGGAATTGAAAAATCAGGTAGATCAGAAGTTTCATACAAATGCTTTGTCCTCTTTCAGCTCTCCTCCCGCCTTCAACTGCTGAGGCAGCAGGTAAAGTTATAACACGATGCACACAGCCAGCAGTGGTGTGGATTTTTTGTTGTTTTAATAAAACCCCCTCGATCTGCCTTCCCTGCTCTTGCCGCTGCAGGAAAGGTGCAACTTTTACCCTGATTTTCAGGCTGAACTATTCTATATAACTGCGTTATGCAGGCTATATTCAGGTCACCCTGAAGAGGAATTCAGATCCAACGGCTGCTCTCAGATGCTGCAGGCTCAGCAATGTCCCTTCTGTGCCAGCCACGCTTAGCACCATGTTCTTGCTTTTCATGTTGTGCTGATGCCCTTTACATACTCCCTTAAAAACCAGCGGTCCAGCTCTCCCCGTCAATCAGAATCCCTGAGCGTTGTTCACGTCACTGCAGTGCATGCTGGCAAGACCTAGAGAGGATCATCAGGATAGCAGCTCTGGCCAGAGCATTCAACAGCAAAAAGAGCCAACCGGTTCCTCTGGCCACGCACATTCCCTGGCATTTCTGGCCCCACTTTTTTGTAGCATTCAACTTGTCCACTAAGTCCATAAAACGGGTAAGGTAGAAAACAACAAGCTACCTTCAGCTACCCCAGACCACCACAAAGAAACAGCTTCTCTGTCCACTTCTCCAATGCAGTTTTCCCCTTTGTTACCTTGAATACTAGTAAGATTATTATTTACAAAGATTAGTACACAAGTTTACTGATCACATCTAGGTAATGTATGAGCCCACAGGCATCATCTCTTGTCCAAACAACTTAAAACGTCTTAACCGCTATTAGCTAAGGGTGAAATTCCACTGTCAGGATCCAAATCAAAATATGTTATCGTAGTGAGTCCTCAGAAACAGGTATAAAAACTATTCCAAAATTAAATTATTGATTTGTTCCTCATGAGGCAGAGGAGGGTAGAGCTACAACTCTCACTGCGACACCTCAGTCCCTCTCACTACCCAAAGAGCCTCTCTCCCCTTTCTCATTGCCAGGATGCCACAAAAAATTCCAACCTCGAAAGCAGCTCAAATCCTTTGGATTATAAACACGTACAGAAGCCGTCGTCGTTCCCATGTGTCATGGGAAGCACAAGCCAGTTCCTTAAACCATCTGCACTTCAAATACTGAGTCTCCAAACCCTACTGTAGTCAAGAGAAGTTGCTTCATACTAATTCAGCTCTTATTCCTGTCCAACTCGGGAGGAAAATATAAAAAAGCATTGTTTAGTATTTTTCATTTCCATAAGGGGGAGCTTGTGCACAGAGGATTACTCTTGGTGACTCTCCAACCCCTGAGACTTCACACAATTAGAGTTCATGGAGACCTGCTTCTGTGTTAATTACCCGGCTTGGTCCCACGACCCACGCTCTCCCCCGGCGCCTGCCCAGCCACGCTCAGGAGCTGCCATCTCCCAAGAGCGAGGACGGAAACATTTCCGCGTTAACCAGAAGTATCTGACCCGTGCTCAAGTGTGAGGTCTGTTTACATAATTATATTAGCGGAAGACTAATGTTTTTATTTAGCTAATGTATAATTCATACCTCCAACAATGCAAAAGACTCTCTGCGGTCTGGAGGTTGACTCTGCCTAGTAAATATTAACATTTGTGGGATGAAACAATAATTGCGAGGGTTACGTGTCAAGATCTGCATCGGGGTTCTGGAGTAACAGGCCATGAGCTGCTAATAGGCAGGCTTGAAATTAAAGATCTTGCTGCAATCAGTGTTTAGGAAAAGCCACCCACGTTCAAAGGAGAACCAATAGGTTCTACCTGTGATGGTAGCAGTTGAGTTAAAATTCAAACGCTTCCCACTGGAGAGGTGGAAAAATGTTCAATGTGAAAGGCATATGCAAATCACGTAATAAGCTACAAACACTGAATTTCCTACACAAGACATAAGAGCTCTTGTTGGATAGGAAGTTAGGAATGAAAACCTAACACCGCAAAGACCTCTGAGGTATAATTTTAGAGCCCTACTTCAAGTTCCCTTGGAAAAAAAAAACCCTGGTCTTCGTGCTTAACTCTGGACTATTTTTGAGAAGAGCGCAGTGGCCACCACTCAACAGCATGTACAGCACCTACTGAAGTTCTCTCACCTTCATGATCTTCCAGGATTTCTGAGGTTAAATCCAGCTCCTGCACACCGCTTAAGGCCTGCTGTTTAAATGATGTGAGCCACCTCTGGGTCAGCCAGAAGCAATACTCCTTTCCAAACTTTCCACTTACAGTTTTATCGATGCTCAATTTTTAATTTCTGGTCTGTCATTGTTATACGGGAGCTATTAAGACAAAATCCCCCAGTTCTTGCCTGTGTACCTGTAAATCCATAAAGGTGACATCTGAAAACACATGCTTTCACTCCTGGTATTCCATACGGCCCTGATTTAGCATCCCTTTGTCACAAGCATCCCTTCTCTGCAAAGATGCATTTCACAAGAGAGCAGGGAACAGAAAACATCGTCCCCATTTCTAGCTTCATTTCCGGTCAATACGAGTCATGAATCTCTGTTGCAAGAGGAGCAATAACCCACAATAATCCACTGATGAGATGGGTGTGGGCAGTTTATAACCGTTTTTGAGAGAAGAACTGGCTCTGAAGTTTGGTGCAGCCCATGTAACATAAACAGGTATTTTCATTGAGTCAATTACTGTATCTCATTTCAAATCACCGAATCAGTTAGGTTGGAGAAGACCTTCAGGATCATCGAGTCCAACCAGCAACCTAACTCTACCAAATCCACCACCAAGCCATGTCCGTCAGCATCACATCTCCACAGCTTTAAAGTATTTCCCGCGTGATACCTTTTGGCTTCAAACATCTCTGCACCTTGGGGGAGTAAATGAGCTGCAACGAAATGAAGTCCCTTTTTTTTCAGTCAAATTAAAATACATCTACAATCTGAGGAGACAGAGACCTAGAAGATATGATATCAGACGGCAGCCCCTGCTTCCTCTGGTACGAGACTAAGAGAGATCAGTCCAAAGAAAACTACTTAGCAGATTGAAGCAGCCAAAAAAAGAGTACATTTACTTGTTAATGTCTAAGAGTCTCAGATGTCTACGGTACAAAGGAAAGTATTTGAACAGCTTAAAAGTTTTATGGTTAGAATAACATTCAATAAAAAAAAAAAAAAAATACATTTTTTGCAGGACTGGTTAAGAAACCGCAGGCAGGCGGGAATTCCGGGAAAGCCCCCGTTCCTCCAGGGAGGAGTCAGTGAGGAGTGGGGAGAGGGCTCCCTGTGCTGCCCTGGTACACCAGAGAAAGACAGAAGGAATGTCTGGGGTGGTTTTTTTTCCCCTAAAATAGTGTATCTATCTTTGATCAGGCAGGTGGGCTTGGTCTCAGAGACACAGCTTTCTGCCAGGAAAATCCCAAATCCAAAAGCTGGGTGCTATCTCTACAATCTCCCCAGAAATCTGACACGCTCCATGTGTCACTGAAACCCCACGTATCCCTAAGCTTGTTGACCAAAGTAGTCATGAACTTTTGGAGCAATGCTGACTCCAGACAGAAAGGTTCTGGGCCAAACTTCAAATACCAATCTATAAATCATGGAGTGGGTGTACCAAAACCAACGCCGGAGATTTACTGTTTCTTGTGATTTAGAGAGCTGAAACCAGGTGAGATTCCGTGTTTTTTAATGAGTTTGACCTAGAACTTTAAAATGCCTTTGATTCCCAAACTCAGAGAAACGAGCCCAGATGAACCAGACCCAAGAATATATCTCCACAAAGCCCTGTGAAGTGAAAGCTCAGCCTTTGAAAACAAGTCAGCAACTTCTGACTGCCCAAATGCAAAAGTGACCTCACTGCACTGCTCTCAAATGGGCTTCAAAAAAAAAAAATTCAAATTTATAGATTACATGTGCATTAAGAAAATGCATCGTCTGGCACAAGCACCTTACGAGATTTCCAGGAGTTACCTTCTCTCTCTGCCGGCATCAGTTGATGCCAGTGTGAATTAAAGGGGTTTTAAGGTGGAGATGAGAAGGGAAACACAGACAAAAAAATAATGGAATGCAGACACCTGTATAATATTTACTAGTATTTCCCTGACAAGTCTCTTCCCACATTTGAGAGCATCAAACCCACCAGCCCAAGGTGTGCTGCACAGATGAAGTGGCTGCGCCCACCCGTGTTGGGTGGGTACACCCGTGTTTGTGCCGCAGTACTAGAGACAGGGACGTTAGACACACGGACAACCATCCTCACCAGCTCTGTACAGAACTGGAAGATAAATCAGTGCCCTCACACTCACCAGTTGAAAATATTCCAGTGAAAGTGCTAAACAGCCAGGCAACTACACCCCTACAGCAATTTCTGGACTGCTGCCCACTGACACGTTCTCTCGATCCTCCAATCCAAAGAACTCACAAACTAGCTGTAGAAGGCTGCTTTTTTACGTTTTGAATTAAATATACCTATTTTCTTTTTTTACCATAAAGAGCCGCTGGTCAGCAAGGCACGCAGCAGCCTCTGAATTTATTCTTCAGGTCACAGAACCACAGAATGGTAGGGGCTGGAAGGGACCTCAAAAGACCATTGAGTCCAACCCCCCTGCCAGAGCAGGAACCTAGAGTAGGTCACACAGGAACGCATCCAGGCAGGTTTTAAATGTTTCTAGAGAAGGAGACTCCACAACCTCTCTGGGCAGCCTGTTCCAGTTCTCTGTCACTCTGTCCCTCTATATGAGCAGCAGAGCAGAACTCCAGGTATCGGTGTGTAATTTTAGCGTGACAGTTCACAATCCTACGCAGGCACAAGCGTGTTTTGAGCACACGGCCCTCAAACACTGACCCTCCAGCTTCCTGGCGCAGAGTAAAGTCTGCAGTGCTGAAGTACCAACCAGCAGACAAATTTTCAGTGGTATGTTAGAAAATGTGATGCGTCTTCGTTCTGCGAGTAAAATTCCACACCGCTTCCCATACATGGAACACTTGGCTACCTACGCTGAACACGGAACTGCGTTCCTGGGTGACCTGCCCTAGATTCTTTGATCCTGCTCTGGCAGAGGCGTTGGACTTGATCTCCAGAGGTCCCTTCCAACCCCTAACATTCTGAGATTTTGAGATTATTACCACCTTTAGAACCTTGGCAGGAAGACCCTGCTGTGTGCAGTATTGGGGAAAAGTTACCACCATCATCATTATTTATTATTCTTTATTTCATGATTTCTGCTGTAGTTTTCTAGTTTTCCTGCTAGGGTTGTTAAGAGGTTTTGGAACTCACAAAACGCCAGGCAGATAGCTTTACAAGTGCTGAAACCAGAGACAGGGGCTTTGCTGCGCACGTCTAACTGCACAGCAACTGTGAACCCTCCTCGAAGGGTTTTCCTGCAGCTGGGGCAATCTCCTCCTGCGTGGATTCCCTCTTCTCAGCAAGAAAATAAGGCTCACGACTGTAAGCTCTGATGTTCCCACAGCTGTGGCTCTGGCTGGGTCTCCGTCCCACTTGGTCTCACGAGAAACTGGTCACCCTCCTTCTCCGTCAAACCCAGCTGAAGCTGGCCAAAAGCTTCCACAGGTGCCTGAGAACATCCTCCCTCCACCCGGACAACACAACAGCGTATCAACCATTGCTGCCACTAGTAAGAGACTAAAATGTGCTATCTGTGTTCAGATTTTACCTAAGGCATGAAGAATAAGTCAGGGTTCCCTGGGTCGGCTGTCATATAGGCAAAGCTATACGGTGAAAAGCCTCCTGAGAAACTTCTCTGGTGTGTGGCAGGGTCAGCTCACACCAGTGGAGTTCTTAAAACATCCCACACAGGCTTCCACTTTACTCAAAAAAAGACTATGCACAATTTCTGTTTCTGAGAACTAATTTTCCAAACAGAAGGTTCATTTTCTTACTCAGGACAATTCCTCCTTTGAGCTGTGAAGTCTAAAATTTACATTTTAAACAGCTTCAAAATTTTACTAAGTCAAAATCAAGACAACTGTTCCAAGATGATCATTCTTCCTGAGAGCATTTTTCCTTTGTAAAGTTAGAAACAAGAAGCTTTTATTGCAAGTGACAGCTCATCAGGCTTACAGAAGGAAGCCTCGTCCCTTGTATCAACCAATATAAACCTAGTGACTCCAATTAAGTTTTATTCCATTTATACGGAACGTAGAATCGGGTCTTTTGAAAGAAAAGTCAAGGGGCTTCAGGCAGGAGTCGTGACAGGGAGACACCACACGAAAATTGCTTTTATTCATGCTCCCGAGACATCTACTCGAAACTAAAGGCTGTAGGTGCTGACAAGCTTCAGCACTACAGATTAAACCAAGACAGGAAAAGTAATTAAGGGCGAAAAATAAACAAAGGAATATTTCAGTTATCCTGGAGATGAAAGGCTCTTTTGACTGACGTTATTCATCTTCTAACACAAACCTTTAGCTTTGCTTGGAAGAATACTAGGCTCTCCACAGGATGTCAAGTCATGAATCCATCAGAAAAATCTATTTTTGAAATCTTTCTATCACGCCACTAAAGGAAAAAGTGGTGTTGACGGAAGTGCCCGTTGCATCCGACACAGCCTTTCCTTGTTCGTCGTCTTAAGAAACACGAAGGAGGTTGGGACTAAGGGATTTTGTAAACGTTAAGCAAACTCCCTCCCTTTAATCCAAAATCTGTCTCGCTCTGCCCTTCAGTTGACATTTATTGTTTAAAAACCTTGAGAAAAACGTCCCGAGGAATTGCCCGTTCCCATCAGTTTAAGTATGAAATGTTTAAAGCGCGCACATTTCATCTAGTGCCAGGTCCAGGATCGCAGCCAGGTCTTGTTTGACAACCAGATGACTAACACAAAGGGGTTCCCCTCATGAAAACGTTTAGATAAGTGAGTCGGCAGAGGCCAGCAGATCCCACCAGAGCCTGGCGGGAGCCAGCGCACGGGGGCACACTGGCACCGCTGGAAACGCGATGGGCCGTGCCGAGCCGGGAGCAAAGAAGCGGGTAGGGCAAGCTGAGGGTCATTTTCTATCAGGCTGTAAGTCGGAGAAGTTGCTTAAGGGCCTAAAATGGAAACAATTTCAAGAGCAAAAATGAAACCTGGAGGTTAAGTAACACTGATGTGCAGGGTCGGGATTCATCCATACGCACATTGCTTGTGCTTTTCAGCTTTTCCCCAATAAATCTCTGGCCATGAAAAATTAACAGAAGAGGAGATGAATGGTATTTTTCCAGGGTTGTCTTTTTTTTCTAGCATTTCATCTAATCCTAAATTTTATCTTCAGCTTGAAAATAATTTGTTCTAATTAACAGTGACATGAAGTTGTGTGGTGCAGTTGACACCCTTAAGGGACAGGATGTTATTCAGAGGGATAAGCTTCAGAAGGAGGCTGTATGAACCTCATGAGGTTCAACAAGGTCAAGTGCAAGGTCCTCCACCTGGGCTGGGACAACCCTCAGTACTGACACAGACTGGGGGCGAAGGGCTGGAGAGATCCCTGCGGAGAAGGACTTGGGGGTGGTGCTAGGGGCGAGGAGCTGGAACTGAGCCGGCCCCGGGCGCTCGCAGCCCAGCAGCCCCTGGGCTCATCCCCAGCAGCGTGGGCAGCAGGGCCAGGGGGGGATCCTGCCCCTCTGCTCCCAGGGCTCTGGGTCGACACCCCCTGCAGGGCTGGGTCCAGCTCGGGAGTCCTCAGCCCAGGAGAGACAGGGAGCTGTTGGAGCGGGGCCAGAGGAGCCCCAGCAATGCTGGGAGGGCTGGAACCCTCTGCTGGGAGGCCAGGCTGGGACACTTGGGCTTGTGCAGCCTGGAGAAGAGAAGGCTCCAGGGAGACCTTCTGGGGGCCTTTCAGGGCTTCCAGGGGCCTGTCAAAGATGGGAACAGACTTTGGAGCAGGGCCTGTTGGGAGAGGATGAGAGGAGATGTTTTAAACTAAGAGACAGATTTAGACTCCACAGAAGGAAGAGATTTTTGACACTGAGGGTGGTGAGAGCCTGGCCCAGGTTGTCCAGCAAAGCAGTTGCTGCCCCATCCCTGGAACCATTCCAGGGGAGGTTGAGCGGGGGCTCTGAGCAACATGCTCTAGTTGCAGATGTCCCTGCTCTAGTTGCAGGGCGGTTGGACCAGATGACCTTGAAAGGTCCCTTCCCACCCAAACCAGTCTATGATTCTAACTTGACACAGAAGTATATTTACACCTTGTGGGACTGAGATAAACCATGACCTCAGGATCCAGATACAAGATTATCATCAACGAGAACCTGAACAGCCTCTAGACCACCTCCCGAGAGCAGCACTCTTCTCAGCTAGGGCTCTACCATCAGGTCCCATGAGTGACCACCAGGCTCCATGGACAGCCCCTATACCCCCACCTCAGATTTCAGCATTTCTTGGGCTTCGAGTACACACTGACTTCCCAGATCTTGGAAAAGACATAGACAGAGCTTCAGCTTTTTGTGTTTATTGAGGGATTTTCCAGGTTTGTCTGAAGGTACTTAACAATGGCAAGTATTTTCTTAAATATATCAAACAGATCATATTTAAAGCTTCTACTGACTATGACCAGCATCTATTTAATGATTTATTTTTTAACATGAGGCTCATATTTAAATTTTTGACATTTAAAAAGGACCAGAAACTAGGCACAGCGGCTAGAATGGTGATGCTAATCAGTATCAGAGTCTACATGAGCGATAAAGTCCAGGATGTTTCAATTAGATGTACTTAGTGGATTTTCAAATATTGGTATCTTCAACAGAATTAAGAATTTCTTTTCAAAAGCGAGGTTTTTAAATTATAAAAAAAAAAAAAGACACATTGGGGAAGGAAAGGTAGAAATCTGAATTAAAGTAGTTTCTCAGATGGAAGTGACGTGTTGCTCACTTCGCTTTCACTGAGGCAACACAAGAGCATGCCCAAGGCCTGCCAGGCAGCTAGGGCTCCTCTTGAAGTCACTGGAGAACCACCACATCATTCCCGTAAATTAAACGGCGGTATTTTGTTCTAACTCCGTAAATACTTTGCACGAAGAGAAGGTAACGTGATCACAAGGAATTTCTTGGCACGGGCCCCTCTCCCAATGAATATTTACCAGGCATCTCCCTGGCACTGCACCACAGCATGTCCAAACCCCTCAAGGCTATGCACGTGTGGCTCTCCAAGGATCTGTTTGAGTGAAGGGGAATCTTTTCCTGCAGGAGAGGAGGTTCAGCTGTTCCTACAGCACCAATCGTAGCTTTGCTTCCCCCCTTTCACCACTGCCTGCAGACAAGGTGGGGCACTCGTACGCAGCGACGGGCGCCGCAGAACACGACACGTCCTTAACACAGCCAAGCATCGACCTTCCTTTGGAGTTCCTCACAGGAAGGTATTGCTAAGACATTCTATAAGGTCTGACAGAAGTAGTGATACAAAATTTTAGGAGAACCACCTGATTCAAAGGCTAGCAAAAATTCTCCAGCCAAGCAATTTGGACTCTGGATGGAAGGGTGCGTCACCAGCTTTGGTCACAGCCTGACCCATCGGAAATTAAATTTAGAATTTCTCAAGGAGAATCCCCGGCCATCACATGCTGTTCTCAACACCAAACACACACTGCAAGACTATTCTTTTAATTACCATATTCAGGAACTTACCTGTTCCTTTAGCAATTAGGAACCAGTCATGAAATCCTCTGATCACTGTCCAGGATACAAGTGGAAGCAAGAAGCATGCTTCCTAGCGAACAACTCCAATAACACTCCCAAGTTTGAAGCAAGCTAGATGTACCAATCCACGCAGAAACTGTCCTAAGCCGCATTTGTAGGTTGTCATCTGTATCCCACGGATGGAACAAAATACAAGTGCAAAAAATAAATCCTTGCAGCCGTCAACAGTTACTTAGAAGTGCTCTAGAGATACAAATTCATTGGCATCTGCTCTCTGCTCTTCAACTATTTACTGGCACTAAGTTCACAGGGTCTGTGACAGAAAAGGGCAACAATTAAACATTTTTGTCTCTCACTGGAGAACTTGTGAGCTGCAAGGGGGTGGCAGGAGAAAAACTACTGGTATGACGCAACTCCAACGGCATTGTAACACACTGTCCACAGGAGGGCCGAGACCCCCAAAGCTGGGACTTCAGTGGTTTAAATGGAAGGTCGGTCAGGGTTTGCTGTGGTGTAACTATAAATACCCATGACATGGACGCTTGGCCAAAACTCCTCTGATGTCAGCCCAAGTAACTTGGTGTTGACTCAAAGGTCAGAGGGGGCGGGCTTCTGACAACCTCCTCTGCCAACTACTCTTCCAATCAATCCCTCCACTTTAAAAGAGAGCCTACTCAGGAGATCATCACAGACAATTCAGGTTGGAAGGGACCTTAGGAGGTCCTTTACTCCAGCCTCCTGCTCAGAGCAGGTCAGCCACGAGAGCAGACCAGGTTGTTCAGGGCTTTATCCAGTCCAGTCTTGAAAATGTCCCAAGGGTGGAGGCTAAAGAACCAATCTGGTGACCTTGTTGCAGCGCCATGTAGTGAACTGGCATAAACCCACGGCTATTTCCCTGTGCCCACTCTGTGGCCCCATCAGAACACTTGGACAGCTGCCAGCTGTCTATAGAATACTTGGCAAAGACTAATTTTCAAGTGCCCGTCTTCCTATCAGCAGCCTCCATCACTAAGGAGTCGTTGAGTCTCATCCTAAGAGAGGGATCGTGTTTGGAGCCTTTCTGCCTACATGTGGAAACCACACCCAGCGCTTCTGTTGCAGAACATCTCCAAACCTGCTCCCACATCGTTGCCCGACTATTCCGCTGCATCTCGACACCACTGCGAGAGCTGAGAGCAGCCAAGAACTTTGGAGGTAAGATTGCAAACGGCCTTCAGAAAACTTTGCATCCCTACAACTTGCTGAAGCATCACAGGGATCAAAGGCTGATAAAGCTGCTTCCAGGGACAAGAGCAAATCCAGAGAAGATACAACTGAGACTTCAACAAGTTATGTCCTTCTCTGTGAAATCCCGGCAGGCGATTTCACACGCTTACAAACCGAACGAGCAAACTCAGCGTTCAATACATTTACACTGTCCCTCCTTTTTTTTTTTAAGTGTAGCGTAACACTTTTTTTTTTTTCCTCTTTCAGCATCGTTCAGAACATGATCCTAAACTGAAAGCCACGGGGGCTGCTGCATTTGCTTCGATGATTTCAGCACTGAATCAAATTAACGTGCAAAACCAGAATAAATCTACCTTTTCCCAGCCAAAATGCTGTGCATGAAGTCATCTCCACTTAGCAGGGCAGGGTACTCGCTGCCACTCTTCAACATAAACGTGTAAAAAACCAAAAAATATATAAATGCACACTGATTTCTCAGACAGAGGAGAAGAAATTACTTAATTTCAGAGCTGTATTAGAAACACTGTAAACTGAATGCATCGTTTTCATCCCCAGGACTATATTGATTGCCAGCCTTACGTGGTCTGCAGGCTTCACTCTCATTGATCCCTGCTGATACTGGGGCAGCGATGTACAAATATTGCCACCTCCGGAGCCCCTCTGCTCGGGGGCTACCTACAAATGGTGAGATCTGCTCCTGGTTTAGATCGGTTTGGGATATAAATGAGGTGTTATCGCTTTATCTTCCCGGTAGCATTGTCAGGTCAGCGGTGACATCGGCAGAATTTCGGTTCTGACAGGGTGGGAAATGCTGAACAGGGAAAAAGGCAGGTTTTCTGCCCTCAGCTCTGTGCCCTGCTGAGAAAAAGCTTCCTCCACATTCCTGTCTGGCACTCAGCACTCCTACTACTGAGCTGGCTGCCAAATCAACAGCTGTCAAATAAACTGTCCTTGTTCATAAAGAAAAAAAAAAAATCAATTATCATCCTTGCCTTACTGAAAACAGCAACGTGTCTGGAATGACACCAGTAGGAAGATGCCCTCTGGCAACACCAGGTTCTTCCCATATGGAAATAACCACCTTAGTCCAGAGCACCTTTACGCTGATCTAAAGTCTGTGTTATGTGGCTGTTGTACGGACAACAGTATTCTCAAAGCCAGATAGGATTGGGAGAGTGTCAGATACTAAATAAAGCCTTTTTCTGGATTTTATAATGTAGCAAATACAACACGATTTTCAAATTCAAATAATATCCTTTGAGCAGCTGAGTCCAAACCCACACACTGAGATCAAGGCCCAGGTTATTTGGTTGTAGGACCCAAACACCAGCTTGTTTTTATGTAGCTTGCACCATTCCAAAGGACCCCAGAGCATCTTAAAATGTGTCTGAACTGATGTACATCCAGTTTCTGGACAGAACTGGTAGCACTCAGCATCAGACACCAGTCCTTACGCCATCAACATCCATGTTTAAGCAGCTGTATCTTTTCTGCAAATCTTACACAGCGACCGTTGCATCTCCGCATTATTTTATGCGCCGATCGTTAATATGGAATAATGTTTTGCTCTATTTGGGCTGACATTCATTTCCTACCTTCCCTGAAAACCTGCCACTATCAGGACAGGTTTCAGGTCCGAGTATGGTCACAACACAATGAAAACTCCTTTTTTGCTTATTTTTCTGCACTTATACACGCTGTCCCTACAATTTTTTGCTCCCAGTATTTTATTTTACAGCACTTAAAGCCTCCATCTTACAGATGCGTCCACGAAGAAATTGGCATCCAAGAAGTGAAATGCCTGCACAGCGCTGCCGAGCGCAGCTCATACTCACAGGAGGTTTCCACTAACTTGTTTGGACAAACTGAGTAAATGTCAGTGGGAATTCTGACCCTGAGAATCACATTAATCTTCATAACTACCCATCCAGATGTATACACGTTCCTAGGATGGAGACGGATTTTTTTTATTTTTTTTTTTCCCCCCAAGGTAACTTTTGCAGCCCATTGTTATTTGAAATAAGAAACAGAGGCTTCTGGTATCCACAGCTCCTTGGCTCTGGTAAGGACAGAAATGGCTCATCCGTAGTGATGTCCATCTCCAGGTCCATGGAGGAGGATGAGGAGGGTATTCCAGCCCATGGCAAGAACACAACCAACACTTCACAGGGTCCAGACCAATCCCCGCACTGCCCAACGCTCTTCACAGCTACACAGACTTTCACTAGAAGAACCACCGGTGCTAGAATTTGGTATTTCTTCCTATCCATCTGCCCTGCTTCCCACTCACCTCCCTCCTCCTCCCATCCTCTACTACATTCCTGTAGAAACAGGGAACAAAACTCTGCCCACCACAGGGCTCTGCGGCAGTAGCAGGCAGGCCTGGCTTGGCCGTCAGGGTGAAGCAGGTACCTCTCCTGACAGAGCAGGGCCCGGTTCTCAGAGGCTTCATTCACCCTGGTGCTTTTGTCAATGATCCAGATGTGAGAATGAGAGATGAAGGGAGGAAGAGAGAATTAATCCCCGCACCGTAAAGCCGGCTGAAGGCACTTTCGGCTTCCCTACCACAGTGGCCGTGAATTAGTACGAAGATGTCCATGCCTTAGTTCTACAGTGCTCAGAGGGGTGGAAGGAAGGGTTGCTAGTGATGCTCCTGTCACGTCAGTGACAGCCCAATTCAAACAGGCCTCACCTGCCACACCGCCCAGGGTTTCGAGCAGGTACAAAGCCATGGATAAAGTTATTATGTGCTGACACTGATGAGCATGAATAACAATCACAGTATGGATGAAAACCACAGGTATTTAATATCCTCAGTCAAACCAACCTTCCAGGACTTCCAGAGTCAGAAGCTGGCGCTACTGTGCTGGCCCTGCCGCAGTTCCTCACCTCCCCTGATGTACTCTGCAGAAACTGCCAAACCACCTGCCACACACCCACTCCACAACGGCTGTGACACAATTACAGATGTTCCCATCTACCCAATCGCCTCCTACGCTCAGTGGGAAGTCAGGTGTGTTTGTGACTTGGGAAAAATCGCTTTTCAAAGCCAAGCACTGTGCGCTCCCGCTTCCATCTGCCATGACCCAGGGACATTTTGGGGAGGAGCTGAACTGCAGGCACTGGTGCATCCCACACCTCCCAGCAGCAATCGAACAAAGCACGCTGGGGACAGTTTTCATTTCACCAGAACAATATGTTGAGCTGCTTTGTTGCCTTTTTTTTTTTTTTTTAAACTCGAAGTTCCCCTACCAGCAAGTTCCTGTGACAAACTGCAGATACTGCCATAACCAACGTGCTGGATTATCTGGAATGGCCTCATGTACCTTTCAAAGGGCTGGCACGTGCTCAGTTCACTATTTCAGAGAGAATATTGTTTGTTAGCGCAGTCACCAGTGCACCAAACAGAAAATGTAATGCTCTTCCTCATCTCCTATAAAGGATGAGATTAACTAGTGGCTTCTAGACAGAATTTTTACAGCCTTCTTGGCCAGCTGGTTTGAACAAGGTTGTCCTTAAGGTGATGGCCCTTGTAAGAGATCGAAAATTCACAATTGGCTTCAATCACGCCTGTCAAATACTCAGTATTTACCAGATAAGCTTTAGCCTTTTTCACTTCTGCCACCACTACCCCTTCTTTGGTTCTTATTCTGGTGCACAGTGATCGCTTGTTTTCAAAAAAACTTTACCATGAGAACACGTGGTGCATGGAATGAAACAGTTCAGTCTGAGATCTGGGTGTAGGACTGTTGTATCTTGATAGTTGTACTATAACAGGAGATTACTGCGAGAGCTGTAGGGATCTATCATCACCTTTCTTACTCTGAGATGGCCCAGTTCTGTTCAGTGGGAAATTTATACATGTTAATAACTGTAATTTATTCACAGATACACTCACAGGCCAAAAGAAGGTCTGGCTCTGAGAGCAAACAATTTCAGGGATGGGGGTTTTCTGTTGGTATTTCCCTTTTTTCCTTCATTTAATGGATGAGTGACTCATAGATATGGCCTAACTCCCTGGAGAAATGTCCCTTGGGGTCTGGCTGTGTATCACGGGCAGGTTCAGGGGTTTGAACGGTTTGTAGGAGTATGCACAATAACCTGCTCACTTTCTGTCCGTAGTCAACTCTTTGTTATGGCCTGTTTGTTGATCATAACACTGAGTCAATTGATATTGAAGACATAGACATAAGAGAATGTGAATCCCTAAGTGGGCTCTGAAAGTCAGAGGCAGGAAGGTTTTTGCCAACAGCTTCTGGGTAAACTACTTAGTAAAAGAAAAAAAAAAAATCTCTGTATTTGAGTTCCTTTTGCCAGACTAATAAAAAAAAATAAAAAATGACAGCTCTACTCATTTCCCAGCCCAACGTTTTCAATGAAGTCATGAATCTACCTCTGGCTTGTGCTGTGTAGAGGGATTTGTGGATGTCTCTGCTCCCTAGATTTCTGCTCATGCCTTTGTCCTTGTGCCAGTTAGCAGTCCTGAGGAGAACCTCTGCTGAGTCACTTCAAGGTGGTAATGCAGGGCAAAAAAAATAAATGCATCTTTCTGTTGGATTAGTTTTCCACCAACTGAACGTACTAAAACTGCTCAAGCCCAGGTTCTAACCAGTCCATCCATCAATGACAGCTCTGGCCCATCCTCCCTCTTCCAGAGCTGGTCAGACATGCGAAGAGATAACCGGGAAAAAATGTAGATAAGGATGTATTTAAGACACCTCAAGGAAAGAAATGGAAATTACCCGACCTGACAGAATCAATAAAGACTCATTAACTGCAGGGAACATTAATGGGCTATAAGAAGAGTTGGAACACAGCCATTTATCTTTCCTGAAACCTTACATCAGTTACTGAACATTGTAACTTCCCCAGCAAATCCATACTGTGGAAACTAAGGTGAGCAACATAGGCAAGCTCAGCATCATTTCTCAGTTTCTCAGCTTTTTTTGTTTGCTGCAGCAGGAGTGAACATCCAAGAGAACACCAGGGCTCCAGACTTTCTCCAGATACCTATCTGCAAACCACTTATTCTTTAACTCCTTGTTCTCCCGTCATAAAGAGAACAAGTTACCTTCACTCCACGCTCCCCAGACTGCGCATCTGGTTTTGTACTGACCGCTGAGTTTGTATAAGCTCACAGCAAACCCAGGAATTCAATGAAAACTTTTTCCTTCTATTTTTTTTAATCACTGCAGAACTAACCCTCCGTTCTCAGCAAAAGGGTTGTCAGCTTCTTCCACAAGCAGCAGACCATAAAGAACTGACCAGGTAATACTTTCTGTAGGCATAAAGAGATAGAGAAGATGCACTGCAAGGTTCAAGATGAGACACTTTAAACGTTCCTCTTCTTGTGCTACACTAGGCTGAGGAATCACTTTTTTTTCTTCTTCAGTGGAAGATGCACATTGCCACTGGAAGGCACATTGACATGAAGAGACACCAGACCCACCACACAGCAGAGCACGTGCGCTCACACAGCATTCTGTTCCTCATTCTCCTCGATCCCGTTTCCAGGGCACCCAGAGGAAGGTGGGCTCTGCCCAATGGCACATCTGGTGGTGAGTGGAGAGGTCCATACCCACGGGCTTTGCAAGGAAGGGAGAGGCAGGCACGCACACAGACCTCTTCAGCTCAGAGATCCCCAACTGCTACAAGTGCTACCTTGAAGTGAAAACAAAACCTGTGCTCTGATCCGAGCTGTTAATATGGAGAGGAAGACAAGTCGACATCAGAATCGCTTCCACTCTCAGGCTGCCATATTTGCTCTTTTCTGCATTAATAACCAGTGAACCCGGCAGAGCTCAGCACAATCTTCGGGACAGGAGGAGATCCAAACTACATCACCCATTAAGAACCCCAAAAGCCTCCAAGCTATCTTTTGTGGCAGTTTCTCATCCTTGCTTTTCAGGTTAGCAATTCGCTTCTGACCTTCAGGAGCAGAAAATCATTTCCCACGCCCACCTCCCTGACTGAACTTCCCTGGCCACGCCACCCTCGTCCCTTGAGGTGCCCACCTGCCCGAGGGGAGGGTGGCTTCCCTGCGTGCCGTTCGTGCACAGGTCTCAATATTCATTATTTACACTTCCAAAATACTTGCAATTGCCTACAGCATGTGATAAAAATATAAAAAGAGCTGACTTGCCACTCCTTTCTCAGAAAAAGGAGAAAACACAGGAACAACTTTGAATTCCACTTTTGCAACCCAGCAAAGGAGAGAGGCACAAGCTCCACATCCTGACCGATAAACAGAAAGGATCCGAGTATTATTATTGCCAAGACCGTATCTCTGCGCACATCCAAAGGTTGAAACGCATCTTCTAAGTGCTTAACAGTGAATGATCTCATCCCTAACACTAGAGGAGAAGCTTTAAAGGCCGATTCGTACAGAAAATAATAAATCAGCAGCTGAAATGGCCGGCAGCCAAAGCGACGTTACTCAAATACCATCTCGGCTGCGGCTGGTGCAGCTGAAATCGGGCATTTCCCAGAGGTGGAGTTGTGTTTGGGAAGAGCTGCCGCCGCTCCAGCGATACCCTCAGAGCGGGCAGGCCCCCAGCCAGGGCCTGGCACCCGGCCCAGGGAGAGCGGAGTCCTCCAGGGACGGCAGGGAAAAGCTGGAGGTTTGCCACACTGCTCCAAAGAGCGCTGAACTGGAATTACTCTTTCTCCAAGAGCTCATCGGGGGCATGAGGTAGAAATCCAACTATGCCTAAACTGGAAACCGAGGGGTTTAGCTCTACTAAGCCTTTTGTTTAGTCCCCCCTCCAGGTACACGGGTAGAAGTTAAACTGCTGAGCCACTCTGTCCAGGGTTGTGCCTCCAGCATCTCCTGTCACAGTCGCGGGAGGAAGGTGCTCTGGGATTTAATGCAAAGCAAAGGTCTGTGTGCCTACAATACGATGGGGCCTCTTAGTGGATCCCTTATGCTGTAAATATTTACTTTCATGCACCACAAAATTAACATTTTGGTTTGAATCACATTAAAAATGCCACAGTAAATTTACTTTTCATGTCTATGATTTGGGGAGAACAAGTGGATACCACTGCTTGACTAGCAGGAAAACCCTCTTTTCCAAAAGAAAAAAAAAAAAAAAAACACCACCAAAAAACAAAAAAATAACCCCACAAAAAACCACAAAGCAACAAACAAAAAAAACACCAACCAAATAAACAACTCCTTTCTCAAAGCCCACCACAGTGAGGCAGCAGCAGCTCTCCTCCATTATTACATTAGTTGGTTTAATTACCTCTTTTTACCCATAGTCTGCAACCCATTCTATCGGTCTCCCAAAGAGACTGGTCCTACCCATGTTTGTTTTCCAACTTAGTATTTGCATCCAGAGAAACTTCTGCGTACAGCATAACCCTCCCCACTCAGAAATGTTAATCCCATAGATCCTCCAGCATCTTTTAGGGATTTTTCCACTTCTTCTATGGCCTAAGCTGCCTTCCCTGTACAGTTACCACCTTTCCTTGCCAGAACATCACTTAAACCAAAAACCAAGTCATCTCCAGAGCCCTGTGTTTTCCAGATTTCCCAGGGCCCAACCTGGCCGCGTGAAGGTCAGATACGTTCTCCAAGGTTTTATTACGCAAAGTTCTTCATGCGCTGGAGTCGGGCTTCGGTGCACAGACACTTCTGCAGGAATTGATCCACTCAAAGCCAAGACCTTGGAGCAGAAACCTCACGTGTTGAAGTCTGGCCGAGCTGGTTGGCCCGAGGGAAGCTGCCGGGCTGAGCGTTATTACGGGAACCGGCCGGCCGCTTGGAAATCTCCGTTTGAGGTCAAAAGACTCCTAACAGTAATAGGCTGACCTAGTTAATTATCCAGTTAAGTATTTCTAACTTGGTCAACAGCTACAAGAACAAAACCACTCTGGTTCCACTGAAAACTGGGTTATTAAAATGCCTCACAACAACCTTTCATGCTCAAACCACTTCCACTAAACCTTTTCCCATAACAGAAAATTCCATTTTCTTCTCAATTGTGTTATTCCCTGCGTGGTAGCTTTCCACAAAAATGAATCTGTGCGCTAGAAAACCAAGACTCTCAAAATTCTAGATGACTCATTCAAGATTCTTTAGAAATCGAAGAGAACCGTGTGAGGAATCTGCCCATTGGCTGCAAAGACCTCAGTCCCACCTTCGGGCCTCAGCTCATGGCCTCTGGAACAGTGATGGAAAGTGCTGCCTTCTTGCTGGCTGTCCAGTTCAACGCCTGGGGACTGAGGATTGCTTTTTAGCCTCTTCCCACAACAGAGCTTTCAACCTAGCCACAGCCCCGAGATGCTACCCAAGCACTATGAAGTAGAACATCGAAGGACCATTTTCAGCAATAAACACACCACCAAATTCCAGCACCTACTACTCCGCTCACATAAAAAAAAAAGTCATTACAGCGCAGTATGAAGAATGCTGTGCTGAAAGTGCAACTACGAATGTCTTTAAGACCACAATTCTCCATTGATTTTCTACATCACACGTCCCTGCTTTGGGTACAGGCAGTGCCCAGATACCGGTCTGGCAATAACCTACCCCATCGGTCACTGGAAATGACTCTTTGGAGGACACAAAGACATTCCGGCAGCTTGATGACTAAATTTCTGTCCTCCCTCCGTTTGCAAGGTGGTGTGAGCAGCAAGCACCTGGCTGTGTGTGCACCACCTCTCACTGGCCTCTTCCTGGGACCTCAACACGTCCCCTTCTCACCTTCCCAGCTGCTGCACAAAGTTATCACAGAAGCGCCAACAGATCTGCGGAGCGCGCAGGCGTCAGGTCTTGCGATCGCAGAATGGCAGGGATTGGAAGGGACCTCTGGAGATCGAGCCCGAGCACCCTGCCAGAGCAGGATCACCCAGGGCAGGCCACCATGAGCCATCCACATTGAGACAATCTGGACAGGACATTCCAGGTAGGGATGAGCTTGGAGAAGGCAGGACACTGCTCTTCAGATAAACTTCTGAATGCAAAACAACTGCAGGAGCTCACACTGGAGATACATGTGTATAAATATTTTAGTAAAGAACACACATAAAAAATAACTTTAAAGCAGCACTATATTATGGGTATAAAGCAGAGAAATGTTACACTGGAATGGAGAATTACTCACTCTCCAAGAAAATAGAGGGCTTCCCTCGCCATAGGCTCATCTGACTTCCCGAAGGACTAGGGGTACAAAATCCCAGTGCTGAGCACATACAAATTCATCAACATAGAAATCTGCAAGTTGCAGGGAGACCAGCACTTTGGAAACCAAAGTGTGGGGACTCTGAAATAGAGGACACAGAAGGACTAGGATCCTCCCCACTGCCTCGGCCAAGGCTCTGATGGGATGGGTGACGGTTCAGCACCACACAGTGGAGCAACCAGCTGGAACCTCACAGTCAACAACAGCCCTGGAAGCAGCACCACACACACACTGCAGAAACTTCCTCAGTGAGAGATGGTGGGAAAGTGCAGAGGCTACAGCTGCTTTCATCAGGGTTTTTTTCCTGCTTCTCTGTCATGCACTGGGAGAAGATGCATTAGCAAAATCCTCACTATAGGGTTGTTTTCGGAGAAGCCCGTACACATCCATCACATGCTCTGTTGCTATTTGTAACAGGATGGGAAAAATCAAAAAGTAAATGAAAAACATCTACTGCTAAACTTTCTTGTCCACAAGTTGTGTCTGGACTGCAAAGATTTTTTGGTTGTGACAATTGATATTGCTCTGCCTTCCTGTCTCAGAGCCCTCTGGGCTTCACTGTTCTCGCTTCACATCAGGAGTTTTCAAGGGCTCTTCCAACACCCCTTCCCCAGAGGCTTTAAGCACCTGTATCCCATCTTTTCCCAAAAATACCACCCACTTAACACAAGATGGCACCGCTGACCACCTAAGGGGCTGAACGCGAGGCCAGGTGCGCTGGACAGGTTTGAAATCTGTTTATTCCACTCATTTCGTGATTCCTGAACAACCTCCTGCTGGTGCTTCTCCTCATCATTCCTCACTCCGCTTTGCTACAGACACAGGCTGTTTTCCTGCTTTGTCTTCCAACAGCCACTTGGTCAAAACAAGCTAAAATCTTCCTCAAAGCTAATTAAGCCTGCTTAATACAAGTGAGAGAAGGAATCACGAGAGTTTTCAAACATATTACTCAGCATAGTGAAGCATCTCTACCGACAAGTACAAGCAACTCACGGTATGAAGCCAATAATGCTCCACAAACCCGAGAACCATGATGTGAACTTAAATCCCAATCTCTGTTCAAACTGTGAGCGAGAAACCAGCTTGGGTTGGATGCCCAGCACCCACCAACCCGAAGGCAACCAGCCCTTTCTGATCCATCACGCAAAATTCCTCTGACGGGACCGTGTTTCAGTCACTACCAATCTGGACCCGATTACTGAAGAGAGGGGGGAAAAAAAGAAAGTTTGCCTCGGTATTAGTGTTTCTCTCTTGAGTCCCTGGGAAGCAGAAAGACTGGGGGAAGGGTGAATTCCTTCCCTACACAACAGAGAATTACATCCTTTCTCTGGAATGTTCAAGCTAATTTGGAGAATTTAACAGATATTCATGTGCTTGCTGCGGAGACCTACACACCAGTCTGCAGCTTGAGATGAATTACTTGTGAATCTTGTTCGATTTCCATAGCCCTCTCCTGAAACAAAGCAAGTTTAAAAAAAAAAAAAAAAAAGTATCAAGTGCTATAAAAGCAGATCCCCCAAATCTTTGCCCTTCAGGGAAGTTCACGGCATTCCTTAAGTTGCTTTCTATCTAGACAGGACTGAAATCTGTAGTCCTTGCTCAAAATTACCTGCTCATGGCTTCTCAGTTCTTGAAGATACACAGGCAGGACTTGCCCAGTATGTATTTGCCAGGCTCACATTTTCCATTGCCTTCCCCTTTCCTTCATGCTTCAAAGTACCTCCCACAGGCCAAATTCCTGTCGTTCCCACTAAATATCCCCCAATTACAACTAAACAATCCATTGACTTTCATGGGTTTAAATCCCACCATCAGCTGTGAAGTAACTCCTTGGATTTCAGTAGAGGTAATTCAGATATTGTCCAGCTTTATTACTGCAAAAAACCCCAAAGAACAGTCAGCAAGGATCATCCAGGGCCATACTGGGTGTAGAGCTGAGGGCTGAACCCAGGTCTTCATAGGAAGGTCCCTCCTCCTACAGTCAAACTCAAGAGTCCTCGGTAAAAAAGGTTTATATACACAATAGTCTGCTTGTGTCTAACACATACACCTCAAATACATGAAGAAGTGCAAGCAGACTATGGTGCACGTACAACCAACCATGGAAAGTCGCGGGCACTTCTGTGAGTCATGGAGGCTCAGAAGCCCTCAAAGGCTCACACTGATAATTCAACATCCACACACAACATCGTTTCTTCATCCAGACCAAAATCCACTTAAAGTCACACAAACAGCTGTACCACACACAATCAATAGGCCGTTTTGCCAATAATCTCATCCCGATGGTATCGATATTCCCTGATTCATAGAGCAGGTAATTCCTGAGCTGGCACGAGGGCTTCACAGCACAGCCCCGTACACGGAAATAGCTGGGGCACCTTTCCATACTGCAGCTGATGAAAGTAGAACAGTAGTTTGAGACAAGACAAATTAATCCATTGTACAGCCCCAGGTAATGTTTAGCAGCTAACCACTGTGAAAAGGATGTTAAAACAAGGGACTCACTGAAGCAAGCACAGGACCACAGAAACCTCACCTGCAAGCCAGTTTAAACCTGCTGGCAGAGAAGGGTGAGAAGGACAAGGCGAGGAAGACCTACGGCCTTCATCACAAAGAGCCCACTTCACAACCACCGGGAGGCACTGCGCAGACGCAGATGGGAGAAGTACGGGAGGAGCTGAAGGCGGCACTATGAAAAAGAGTTCTGAGAACTGATGAACTTTTCGGGGAAAAGATGAATACGTATAGGCGACGCGATGAATATGCATGTTTTGTAACCATAAAGGCGAGCAAGTTTTAGTCCCTGGCCTGCAAGCTAGGTGGAGCTATCCCCCTTGCATCCGGCGCCATAATAAACATACCGTGCTTTAAACTCTACGAGTTTGGAGTTTGTTTCCGCACGTCACAGGTACTTTGATTCCAGTATGACTGAAGTACTACAGAAATCCTCCTGTAACCAACATCTGAACTCAAGAGGCTGAAGGTGTTTCCAGGGGAGGGTTCAGCAGAGAGCCTTTGGACAAGGCCCAGCTTGTCCTCTCTCCCCGCACACGCCCTCAGGTTGTGCCCTGGGCTCTTCAAGGCAAATCCTGACTCCATGGAAGTCCGCAGAGGAACATTATGGCTTTAAGCTGAACGTGGACAAAGATACCTCACAGCAGAGCTACAACCAACTCTGTCCTGCTCTAGCCAGGCTCCAACAAAAGGAAACCAAACCACTTCCTTGGATTTCTCATCTCAGCTCTTCTTCCCATTTCCACGGGATGCTGCGGCTTGCTGGGAACCACTCAGCTCTTCTGCCGCTGAGGAGATACAGAAAATTCAAGGGCTCTCATTGCAACCTACCGAAGTCTCAGGAGACGGGACAGAGTCAGCGTGCTTGGTTTTAATGCTTAATTTTTGTTCCCTGAAGAGAAATAATCATTCCATTTTGTATAAATGTTCTCATCTTCTCCAATAAAATTAATTCCCCCTGCTGAACATTCCTGCAGGTATTCTTAGCATTTCTTCTACTTCCAACTCCTCTAGGTATAAGTCCCTTTCCTTCCTGCCTCCTTCCCACTTCTTTTGCTAGATTTTGTATTTTTTCAAACTGATTAATTGGTTTACTAGCCGATATATCACATTTTTTCTACTTGTCTTTTGCTTCTCCAGGTATTTACACGCTTTATACCTCACTCTGCAACTTCAGTCTTCGGGAGGTTTTTTATTTTCAGATAGAAAAGAGACAAGCCTGTCATCAGTGCTGGGGTTAAAATTAGCGATTGGAGGTCATTTTCCTTGCTACAAACATAGTATCATCAAAACTAATCATTACAAGTCTTAGAAAACCTCTTTTGCTCTCAGTAGCATATGAATATAGACTCATTAAAACTGCTATTCTGATAAAAATCAGTGGTTTATAAAATGCACACCTTATCCAGTATCAACTGATGTATTTTATTTTCTGTTACACGTCAGAGAGGCAGCCTCACAGTAGAGAAACCTCCAGTCCTCATTTCCAGTATTTCTCACATCCTAGTCCCAAGGAATGTAAAGCATTCACAGGTCCAGAAGGCCAATGGACCCTCTTGGAAAAGTACATGATGTCAGACAACATGTAGTTTTAGTCCTAAAAGAAACCCAACTGACTTCCATCAACAGCCAATTTGATTCAGATAATTATAACAATGATTCTGATGATTATTTCCACCACCAAATTGCTGGAACACCTTCCTCCCTGGTACAGGAGATGCTCCATCACTTGATGACTTTCCCCAGGTTTGTCCATCTTTCTGAAAGGGACATTTGCAATCTGAACTGTGCAAAATTGAGTAACCAAGGTTCTCCAGTTGTCATCTTACAGATAAAAGTTTAAGCAAGCAGTGTGTAACCTGTCCCCATGTCCTCAGAGAGCACGGATCTTGTGGCTTTCCAACGTGAAATGCGTGAAAATGAAGATACAATGAATGAGGATCCAAGTTGCCTGATCTAGAATTTGACAAAGCCCCTGAGTAAGTTACGGCAAAAGTGGGAATTTTCTAAACGATTGTTATAATATTCTGAAGTCACGTCCAAGATTAAACCTGGCTTGGGAACTTCAGCACAACCTGATTTCTATGAGACTACACTACCAACAAATTAAGATTCTTAGTCAAATGTTTGACACCAACGGAAGGAAGTCTTTTGGGAGAACGTGCTCAGAGCGAAAAGTTTAAGGATTAAAGCACTAGTAAAGAACCTCTAAAGAAGTGCATCTGATCTCAAAATCAGGCTTAATCCCTTTTTGAATTAGCATTTTCAGGATGCTGTCACCAGGACAGAAATCCCAAAGTGAGTCAAAAGCTTTTTCTTGTAAAAGAAAAATCAGGTGTAACCCCAAATTGCATATTGATCCAGAATTCATTTGATTCCATTTGGTTCAACCTTTCTACTTGCAGCAATAACTCGTCACTCACAGGCTCCAGTAGGAATGACCTGTTCCTTGGCAGGGGAAGCTGTTATGTTTCCATCACAATGCATGAGCTCGGCTTCGAGAGGGTGAGCAGGCAAGAGGCCAAAAAGCAGAATACCTCTGCTTTGCAGTTAGTTCTGAGCCAAGCTATTATTTCTACTTTTCAAAAGCATGAGTGGTCAAAAAGCCCTGCTTGGAAATTGAAACCATCCTCCACGCACCTCTGCTTCTCTCCAATCGAGCTTGAAAAGCGTTGCGGATTACACGCCTCACGCAGCGCGGGGACCGCGCCTGCCCCATCGCTCACACTCCCGGCTTCTATTTCTCATTTGCACCTCCCTGTTTTTCCCGTCTCGATCGCCGACGGGAAGCGACGAGCCTCCGGTTCCCTGCGAACAGTCACAAGCCGTGCCGGCGAGGAGCTCACCGGACAGCGCGTCTTCATCACGCTCGGACATCTGGTCGTTATCCGTCTCCCCTCCTGAAGGGTTCTGCGCGACCAGGGCTGGAAACTGTGAGGCGGTCTTTGGAGCGTGTCAAAGAGCCGCCGTCTCTCTTCCCTTGCAGCACACCAGGCCATGCTTTGATTTCCCTGACAGTTATATAGCTATCTAGGGCTTGCTTTCATCTCAGTAGCAGCCTCAAGTATTTTTCAAGCTGTCCCGTTTCTGGTTTAAGACTGTCCAAGCACTGCCACGTTCTGCTGCTATCACTATAAAAATCCAGGGGGAAAAAAAAACAGCTGAATTAATTCTGGGCAGACTTGTGATTTCTGCCCGGATTAACTCAACCTCTAGTGCCGATTCCATCAAATTCGGTCCCTTCTGCCTACGCTGGGTTATAGCCCCACTTTCAAGCCCTCTGGTGTGATCATAGAATGACTTGAGTTGGAAGGGACCTTCAACATCATCCGGTTCCAACTCCCTGCCATGGGCAGAGACACCTCCCACCAGACCAGGTTGCTCAGAGCCTCATCCAGCCTAGTCTTAAACACTTCCAGGGATGAAGCATCCATGACTTCTCTGAGCAACCCGTTCCAGAGCTGATCATCGTGACTACCCGTTCCCCCTTCAGCTGAAGTCGGGTATCATCTTCTCAGGGCTTTTGAAATCCTCCAGTTGTAAAGCTTGCCGGGTGTTCGCCATGCTCAGGAAAGACACTGGCTGAACCAAATCTGCAAAACACCACTGCCTGTCACCCTACAGTGACTGGTGCTGGTTGGAAACAACAATAGCAAAACCCACACCAGTCTGCAATGGTTTTCAAACGCAGGCTGTAATACCACGACCTACCTCCCTACTGAATGGGAATTAATTACAACCACAGGCTGATGGGAAAGGTGGAGGAGAATGGAGCTGGGTTTCCCTTCCCAGGTGCTCCCACTTTCTTACCACAGCTGCTAGCACATCTCTTCAAGAATAAACCTTATAATCCAATCCACAATCGAGAGTTTGCTTTTTATTTCCTGAGTGCCTTTGTATAATCCTCACACACTCCATTTGTTTGCCCTAAAAACAGGAATAAAAATCAGGTGGACCTTGACCAGTACCAGTCAGTACATCCTGTCCCAGCAGATCTTCTAAAAGAAACCAAGCTAGAACAGGCCAGAAAATTCACAGAATAAGACATGGCTATTTTTAGACATTCTCAAAGCTGTTCCTGAAGCTGGATAAACAATATTATTAGAGCCAAGCTCAACTCCAGGGGTTACACAACCCTTCCCTCTGAAAACTAAGGGAATTGGCACGCAAAAGCTGAAGACGGAACAGAAAAATCAAGCAGGACCAAAAGGTGTTTGCTGTGACACCTGAACCCCCCAAATCACACTGCAGTTGGAAAACAGGCTAGAGATGCCTACCTAGCAAGTTTAGACCATCTGCTCTTACATGCATGGCCAAAACATTGCTAATTGTGAAAAACCCGACAGGTTTGTGATGTATTCTGAGATTACTTGGTGTTTTCTTGAGACAAGTGCCTTTCCATCATGTTCCAGAGATTCCCTGCAAATCTGTGGCCCCTTTAACACCTTGCAAATGCTCAAAAATCAGCTCTGAGAGAAAGGGAAATGGGTATATAGGTTTGTCATGTTCACAGTGGTACCTTTGGTGTTAAATCCAACCTTAATAGTCACAGTAAAGTTTGAGGGCAACAGGCAGAGGCATTGTTCAGTGCTGTTTCCTGCCTTATACCTGTAATTCAACAAAAAGTTCCACTTACAAGAAGTTTTACACCACTGGTCCGCTGGCCCTTTGAAATTTGGGAAGAATAAATTAGAAAAACAAGCTAATTTTGACAGGTCATTGCTGCCACGAGGAGGGTACACCCCTTACTACTATGTAGGCATGTTTAGCAGGATGGAGCACCAGACTTAGCTCAGGCCTGCAGGAACAGGTGTGTCAACTAAGAACATTTCAATTTTTATAATGCTGTTGATCTTGACTACACGGAATCCCAGCCAGCTGCCCTCTCAAGCAGATGAGATGCTCAGTCCCTGCCACGGAAAATTGAGAGCAAGATCTGAACTCGCTCCTTCCAAACTGAACGGAGCAGCAGCCCATGCGGCAAACTTCGGATGCTCCCAAGAGCTGGCAGCTGCTTTCAAAACCCTGTGCTCAGCCTTATTACATGCTGCTGCTCATGAAATCATCTGAGGTCAAACCAATATTTGTAGAGGACACCTGTGTTTAGCTCCATACTTCGAGATCGCACACACAAGCATTTCTCTTCCCTGAAACCATTTTAAACAAGAGTATTCCTACCAACCGGGGAGTTTTGCTGCGATAGTAAACAGTCGCTGCCTGGAGAACGCTACAACTCTCCGGACAGTTTGCCTTTACTTAGGGCTGAATAAATCATGAGAGCTGCCCTCATTCCTTGCTGCAGCAGCACTGCCCCGGTTCCTGTCTGCCTCGAGAGCGGCTTTCGGCACATCCTGTATCGGTATCACCAAAGATGCCAAGTCCACAGACCTGCTTTGAATTTCAGTTTCTCCGCTGCAGCGTTACAAAGGTTTCCACTGGAACGTCCCCCGGATTCCCAGGCTTTGATGATGTTTCAATAGCACAGTGAAAGGCAGGTCCTCACCACAACAAAAGACAAAATATCGTGTTTGAATACATGGAATTCTTTGGCCCTGTAGAACATGTGTCATTTGGAGTTTTTGGTTTTTTTCCCATCTTGGAGCAGGGTGCAGATCAGCAACAGCAGCTGCTCTCACGCGTGGGCTCACTACATGAGCCGAGCTGAGAGTTACAGGCATTGTTACACAACTGAGGTATAAACTTAGTAAACGCAAAGCAGTAAAGTCACGAGTAGCTACTACGACTCTGCCACAATTACTCATCCACACCACAGAATGTACATCACATTTTCCAAAACCACTTCGCTTCTTTTTTCAAGCGGGCGTTAGGGATTAGTAACAAAGCTCCTATAAAGACCCGTCTAGTATGAAATAACTTTGAAAATACATATGAAATGACTGCCATCAACAAAGCTCTGCAAGAAGGACCCTTCCTTGGTAGTTTGACTATCAGTCTCCTTAGGGAGGTCACACTGGCCCAGGAGACTCCTCATGGCAAGACTAGTAGAGAGCTTGCAGCCATTCTGAAGCAGGAGCACCAAGACTGTCCAAGGGCTTCTCATCCACTGTGTGCTCCAGCTGAGGCCCACGACCCAGAGGAGAAACCACCCTCTGGCTTTGCACCATCAGCCAAGCAAAGGTGAGGCAGAAAGCCTTGCTCGCTTTATTTTAGTGACACAATTATGTTTAGAAAAATTCCTCAAACCAAAGGCAGCTGGGCCATACATCCCAGATCAACCAAGTCTCAAAGCTTGGCTGGTGCAAGCAGGGAGCAGATAACACCAGATTCTGCTGGGCTCAATTTTCCTAAAAGGGAGAAACATCCTTCTGGGGACTCACAAACATCTTCCCAGGACAGATGTGGTGGCCAGGAAAGGAAGGGGAAAGAAATCCAACAGGACAATCCATCCTCTCCCTAAGAGCTGATTTGGGACTTTCACAGCAAAAGTAGGAAAGAAGCTGAAACAGATAAAACTGTACCTGTAATTCCAGGAACACCTTACAGGTCTGAACTCTGGATGGATGTTTCACATGCCACAAGTTGTATTATCCTGGTTTGCTGTGGTTTCACCATGTGCATTTTTTCCCCTTTGTTTGGTCTCATTTCTTAATTTTAGTGGAGTTTTTTTGTTTCCTTTTTTGTCTTTTTTACATCCACTCTGAGCTAACAAGCTGAAAAAGTGACTGCAGGTGCCTCTGGACTATGTCTGTTGTCAGATACCAGCAGTCAACCATCATGAAGACAAAAAAAAAAAAATACAGGCTCTCGCTGCTTGTGTGCAGAGAGACTCTTTAGATGTCAGCAAGTACCAAGCTTCTGCATCTCGCTTGCACCACCATCCAGGCGAGAGAGGATCCTCCTCAGTCCAGAGCAGCAGAAGACAGACATCTCCCCACAACATAGTCACAGTAAACTCAGAGATGAGAAGGCTCCTGGGGAAAGTTAAAGTAGTTGGTACCCAGCAGCCAACCTCTGGGCTTTACTCAGCACAATATTCCAGGGAGCATTTCTGTAGATGGTCCTGACTTAGGCACAGAGGCCCATGATTTAGCATGCCTTTTTTTTTTTTTTAATATAAAAAAAAAAAAATCACTTCAAAGCCACTTTGATATTGTCATTCTTGCTAGTGAGAGGTTAGCAAGTAAGTGTGGGTAATTCAGGGCTTTACAACACATCTAACAGATGAGGCCTTCGCTTCCAAGAGCCTGCACTATAAAACGCAGATTTTTCAGCTACACTGGAGCTGCATTGTTGCCAGGCAGCCCTAGTAGGCCATCCCCTCATAAAGCACCATCAGCAGATCCCATGAACAAGCAGTTCATGAGCACCACCCCCCAGTGGCCAGCGGCTACTGCTAGAGGGTCCACAGGGGAGATGCAGGAAGGACAGACAGCGAGCAGGCCTGTGCCACAGCATTTCCTTCACCTGGACACTGAGCAAGCTCAACAAGCACCAAGTCCTCATTCTACTTGGGGAGACCCCAGGTGAGGAGCCAGAGGGTCCACCACCTGGCAGGATCAGGCCACGAATGCCCTGTTAGGCCTAGGGCTGGTCCAGCCCCAAGGCACACGTGGTGGTGGACGCTAAACTATGGAGACAGAGCCATGCACAAGACCTGGAATGAGAACGACTGGTGGCTGCAAAAGAAGAAGGGGGGTTGGATTATTTACCGATGTCGAATTACATTGGATTGCTCGATCTGCTGTAAGGCTCGTGTATTAAACACCAGCTTGGGTATTCCACAAAGGAGTCGGTTTGGGTTTTTTTCCTTCTGTCAGAAAGGATTTGGATGAGGTCAGTCTCTGAACACAGAACATTAAGTCTTAGCTGGAGGCAGGACACAAAAAGTTACGTCTTCTACCGTCTAGCACGTTGCCATACTGTGCCTATCGGTCTGATTTCTTTTTATTCCTAACAACTACCAGCTACAGCCGGGGCGACCCACTGAACGAGCTTTCTGAGGCAGTCGTTAGTCACAGTTCAATGGACATCATGACATAGTAGGGTTTGGAGTCCTATAGAGGAACGGACAGTTATCAAACAGTTGAAAAACCATAGACTAAGCACAAGCAGCACTGTGGCTGCCAAGAGGGAGAAGAAATCTCATGAAATCTGGAATGTGTTTCTACTTACTGTCCATCCTAGTAAAATAAAATGATCTCTCATTTGAGCATATGGTTCTGCTTAGACAAGAAACTGTATATATTGGTCTAAATCCAGAATAGCCTTTCTGACATATTACTCAGTATTAGAAAATCACTACAACCTGCATGCTCTGTAGCAATTCCTAATGCTAAGTGCAACAAATCTACAATGATCCTCTTCCTCCCTCCTCCCCCGCCTCCCCAGCTTTCTATCCTGGACCCACTTCTTGCTTTTCTCAGCTTTATACCTTTTTTCCTGTAAGACCAGTTCCAAATGTCTTTCCCTTTTCTTTTCTCCACACTGCTTCCGTCCTGACATGCACCTCTTCAAGAAGAGTTGACCACTTTTCCCCTTGTAAAGCCCCTTGACCAGTATTCCAGGGTTCCCAGTTTGTATGGCAACCAGCTGGCTGCAGAGAGGTGCCGCTTTCAAATGGCAAATTCCTCATGGATAATCTGCACACACGTGTTGTAAGGCGTTTCTGCATTTGAACAGACTGCTCAGCTCCTACTCATGGGCAGGGGAACAGAGGAATCCCCAACTCTTTCGGGCTGCTTCAGGTGACAGGGGAGATCGAGTCCTGGGTCCAGGGCGCCCCCAAGGGCAATGACGGCTGGAGAACATCCAGGTCAGACTCGCACCCGTGCAGCTGCCTGCCCGGCGGGTTAAAAGCCTGTTGCACAGTATAGGAACATCCACATCCTCCTGACGGCTCCCAGGAAGTGTCAAGACTCAGAAACAGAAGTACATTTATCTGAGAAAAGAGGTGGCTTTGCAGATCTTGGTCAATGAAAGGGGGGACCTCTCTGCAGAGAAACCGGTTGATATTTTTCTAACTGTATGTTCCAGCTGAGTACGTATTTCAGACACGATCTACGTTTTCCATGGGAACATACTGATTGTCAGAAAATGGCATTGCAAAGGAAATATTGAACTGAAACATTTCGGTGAGATCAAAACATTTGCATGGGGAAAGCTCACTTTGTAAGAATGGAGATGGATGGGAAAGGAGACTTTGCCAGAAAACCACTCAGCCAACTGGGTTGGATCCAGCTATGTCACAGAGTTTCATCGCTGCTAGGTTCTTCTTCAGCTTACGGAGCCGTGCGGCCACAGAGAGGACATAGCAGTTCCAAGGCTGAAGATGGAAAGAGAGAAACCCGGTCACCCAGGGTCCCCAAGGTGGATCTGGGCAGCACAACCGCTGCCATGCTGCGCTCGGCTCGGAGGGAAGCGCAGACACCGTCACACAACACACGGCAGAGAACTGTACGTCACCCAGCATGGTGTGAGAATCTATCCAGCCTACAGGATGGCAATGCCAGGACAGACAGAAAGCATCGGCAGCGAGGAGCTGCTGCACTGGGGCCCACGACTCTCCTTGCAGGCTCCTACTTCTGTTAGTTGAGACTGGAAAAGAGCTTTTCCACGAAAAAAAAGCAGCTTCTTGGCTGTTAGAGAAGGCTTACACACACAGAGCAACAGGTAAATACAACTATAATGCTAAAATAATTACTTGAACTTTTTTTGCAAAGCAGTTCCTTTAGCAAAGCATCGGAGAGAACGACAAAATCCCTCCCGCTGCCTGTAAGGAAATGATTCCCTTGGGACTACGTTTATCTCGCTGGACTATAAAGTTATTTCCTGAAATTCATCCCCGTCTCTAGTTCCTACTTAATTTGCCACCCACCAATTCAAGCCAGCTTGTCTGAAAAAAAATGGGCAACATCCTGCTCAGCAGAAGGCTAAAAGCTCTCTCTGTTTCAGGAGCAGGAGAACAGAGAAGGGGTGATCTCTTTCAACAAACAAAGATACGGTGGGGCCACGAGGTCAGCACCCCTCCTGCACGCCGGAGAGCTCGCTTGCTGATAGCAGGACGGATTCTTTCTGCATAGAAAAAGACTCCCGTGGAGCTCAGCCAAGATAAGGGTTTGTGTCAGGGATGAGGGAGCCTCAATTACTTGGATCATCATCCTAGAGTAGCTTCAGTTACTTGACAAGGCTCACACACAGGCTGAGGTTAGAGCAAGTGGCTTTGTAACCTCTCGAATTGGGGAAAAAAAGTGTTTTTTTGTAGAGTAGATACCTTTGCCTAACTAAGGCTGAAGTATAAACCTTTGTGCAGGGAGTGCTGCCCATCAGCTGCCATCAGAAATGAGATACCAAGCTAGGATCAAGT
Organism: Baryphthengus martii; assembly: GCA_013396935.1. Classification (NCBI taxonomy): domain Eukaryota; kingdom Metazoa; phylum Chordata; class Aves; order Coraciiformes; family Momotidae; genus Baryphthengus; species Baryphthengus martii. The sequence goes on from VWZK01006938.1 coordinate 199,964, forward strand.
AATTCCATCACCCACTGGGCAGGCTGCTCCTGACTCACAGGTGAAAGTCCTTCTCCCTCGGGGCTGGGACAAGCATCTCTCTGAGGAATTGGATAGGTATGGACATGGACAGTCCTGTGACAATGAGGCTAATAAAACAGTGTCATCAGACATAACTATAGGAAGGTAAGAAATTATTATTACGTAAGGAAGACACTCCAACTCTTTGCTGCAGTTCACATGGAGGCAAAGAGAGTTTCCTTACATTCAATGCAGTGAAAATTTAATACATCACCTGACCCTGAGCTCAGCTCCACAGTCCACGACACAAGGAGCTCCTTTTGTCCCCAAGACAAGAATAAATCTGTATGAAAAGCAAATGCCACTTTCCTCCACTACTTACACTTTTGTGTATTATTGACACTGGTAAAACACCAGTTCTGCAACACACGTATACTCTGCACTGAGCAAACCTGGGTAAAACGGAAATCTTTTTTTTTTCCTTTATTATTTGGGGTTTTAATCAACCATGCTTCTAAGAAAAAAGGTCTCATGTATGGTATGGATAAAATTCAGCTTCAGGAGGGCCTCACTTGGCAGAAGCACCCAGACTCTCTCTCAGACACACCTCACCTCTCTCCTCACACCCAGGCCACAGTAAGGGGAGGGCCCTTTCAAAGGCCACAGAGCTTCAACACACCAGTCCCCAGGTAAGAATTTCATCTGCAGATTAAAATCATGGTTTTATGGGATGAACTTGTGTCAACTGGAGGAAAAGGCAGAGCCGGTAGTTCTAAGGCTTCTGAGACAACCTCACTGCACCTACTGCAAAAAGATGCTCTGAAAATGAGCAGAAGCTGGTTTACACCTTCGCTATATTGTGAGGATCTTAAGAACAAAAATGCTTCCTAGTCTGTCAAAATAAGGGTTTCTTTGACTGAACATCCTCAGAGTAGGATGTTTCCTTTGCTTCCACAGCACCTCATACAAACAGGCACCAACTACAGCTTGCACTAATGCTGCTCAGGTAACACACCAGGAGAGGGAAAAACCTCTCAGGAAGAGCAATATGTTCACACCCTGCACGGCAACTACATAGCACTGTCTAGACCAACAGTTAGCAAAGTACTGTCATTAGCAGCGAGAACATTAACCCCATCAAACCAACTTCAAACGTAGTGGGAGGAGAGGACATTCTCATGAAGGAATGTCAGTATTTTCTGCTGGCTTTGCTGAAATAATTTCTATTTTGTTTTGGCAAGACAGTGATAATTTAAGTAAACTACACAATAAGTGAACAATTGTTATCAGATGACAACTTTTCCCACCAACTAAGGCTGAATTAAGGCTTCTCTCACAGTGAAAAAGCAGAAATACCACCAGTTTTGTTGGCCAGACAACTTTCTTCTTCCCTTTCTTATAGAAGTAGGCCTGGACACACTATGCCACTGGTAAAACCTCACAGAATTGTCACAGTTGGAGAAGATCACCACATCCAACGGTCAACTCAGAAAAACACACCCACAACCAAAAAAACCCTCACACAACCAACCCACAAAACCAAAAAACCCCTTACCATCCCACTAGAGAATGTCCTGAAGTGCCTCATCTACATGCTTTTTTGAACACTCCCAGGGCTGGTGACTCCACCACGTCCCTGGACATCCCATTCCAGTATGTGACCACTCTTCCAGTACAGAAATCGCTCCTAGTATCCAACCTAGACCTCTCCTGGTGCAACTTCTGTCGTTACTTGCTAGAGAGAAGAGGCTGCACCCACCTCACTACAATCTCCTTTCAGGGAGTTGTGAAGTGCAACAAGGCCTCCCCTCAACCTCCTCTTCTCCAGACTAAAGTCCCTCAGCCGCTCCTCATCAGACCTGTTCTCCAGACCCTTCACCAGCTTGGCTACCCTCCTCTGAACTCACTCCAGCAACTCCAGGTCTTTCTTGTGGTGAGGAGCCCAGAACTGAACCCAGCACTCGAGGTGCGGCCTCACCACTGCCCAGTACAAGAGTGCAATCACTTCTCCTGCTGGCCACACTGTTCCCGATCCAGGCCAGGATGTCTTCCATCGCTCTAGAATCTAAGCACACACCCCAAACTCGCTTTAGCCACGCGCAGAAACGCGACACGCGCGCCAGGCCCGCGGCGCTTCAAACCTTTCCCCGACACCTGCTTCGATCGCTCCGCTTCGTGCCCTGGATAGCGGCCAAGCCTGAGCTCAGCATGTGCAGCTGGACCCCCCGTAACACATCACAAATCCCGAGCACGCCGCGGCACGGCCGGCGGGAGCCGCTGCGCTCGGGGCACGTGCTGGCCCCTTCCAGATGCGCTCCTTCCCGGTCCGCCATCTATCATCCGGCAGGAGCATGAAATGAGGCAGCTGAGAACAACAAGGAATAGCATGGCTTGGGAGAAAGTATAAGGGTGGCACCAGAGGCATATTGCAGAGGATGAGGTTACAGAGGAAGGTGGCAACCACGGCTGAGAGCGGCTGGGCAAGGAAAAGGACCCCAGGGGACCTCGTGACTAGGGAGGGAACTGGGATCGCAAAGCTAGGAAGGGAGGGATGGAGGAAGGGAGCAGGATTCGATCAGGAATGAAGGTGGTAGGGAAAACAGCAGAGATAGAGAGCAGTCAGGCCCTGGCAAGAGGCAGGGGAACATCATCGCTCCAACAGCACACACAGATCCTGGGACCGAGCATCCTCCTCCCGCTGCCCTTTCCACTGCAGGAGGGAGATCTGGAAGAGGCCCAGAGGGCACTGCCTCTGACTGGGACACTTGTCCTTCAGGAGTGTTTCCTGTGCACAGCCCAGTTTTGTTGACTAGCAACAAATCTATCCTACCTGTGCCAACAGACAGAACTAAGACAAGGACAACCAGAGGTCAGCGAGATGTCGGGAAAACACCCATGGTGATGAGTTTGCATTTTGTGGTAAAAGTCAACTGAGGTTTAGCATCCATGGCAGTCACGCTGTGGATGTCACAACCAACCATCAAGAATATTGTCAGCATTGTCCCACTGGCTCGTCAGGTGTGGCAAAGGTGTCTAGAAATATGGATAACTGGCTAAACCAAACACAAACGAGGTTAAAATCAAGCTTGATCGCTATATATTGCTCTGCATTTACAGAGCTGTTGTGTTAAAGATGTCGTAAGAAACAGCAGGTACGAAAAAACCTGACTGACTTTGAAGGCAAAGTGTGATGAAGTTAGGAAGAGCATGCTGTTGTGTGCTTGCCTCAAACTGCAAGGGACTGGACTTGATGGATTTGGGCAAGTCATTCAGTATTATGATCTACGTTACACATCAGCTGAACTATAGCAGAGAAAATGACAAGAAAGAAAAGGTACTGAAGTTAAAAAAAACCACAAAAACACCAAACCAAAGAAATAAGAAACCTCAAACCAAACAGACACTTGACTCACACCCTCAAATCCGTCTTTTCCCTGGCACTTTTGGGCTCCAACCAGAGCATTCCTCTGTGTTCTAGCTGTACAATAAATCTTTAGCAAAATGCTGTGATATAGATCTGTCTGAACAGTAAAAAGAGGCAGAGAAACGGTGACTTGCTTGGCAGCAGGTAAAAGGTACCCACCCATCTCCCATTCCATGAGACTCAAAACACCATAACCTCAAAATGCAGCACCAGCTGACCTGAGCCTCTAAGCTGCCTCTGCTTCAGTAACTTCAATCAGGTTTGTCTTTCTCCTCCAGAGGCAAGTTCTACCATAAAGACAAAGACAATATGCAAACTATGGGTGGAGTAACTAGGGAGCCAGACGAGCAAAAATTCTTTGAAGGAGACAAAAACCATATGCGAGCCCATACTGCCTGAGTTGGAAGCACGGCCATTTTCATGTACATGCCAAAGTCTTAGAAAGTGAATTTTTACCGTACTTTAGAATTTCCTGTTACATAACAAGAAACTTAAGCTGTGTGGGAAGCTTTGGGATGCCACCCCAACCAGCAAGCACCTCGGTCCTTATCCCTCAGCTTCAGGCAAAGAAAGAGGCAGACAAATACCACAGAAGGGTAGAATAATATCCCGTCTTATTTGACTTAAAACCAAGAAGATCCCCAATTACTGAAAAATCACCGGGTCTGATCTTTCATATCCTGGTTTGATGTAGCCCCCCTCATCTCCAGCAACTGGAAAGAATGAACAGCAAGGGAGTGGTTGATTCAAAGATGAGGAAGAGAAATACTGAAATACTAAGAGCATCAAAGCAAATCCAGTCTAGTTCCAGTCTAGTTCAGACACCACTGAAAGCCCTTGCCAGTTAAAGTCACATCAGTCACCAAAATACAAACCGACCTACGTTTAAGGTGTTAATTTTTAAAGTTGAACAGTGCCTGGCATTAAAATAATTAAAAAACACACACAAGTTGCTCTTACTCTAGGTAAAAAGAAGAGACCTGCCTATCAAGAATCACTCACAGAAACGATCTGTCAGTAATGAAAGCAATCAAGACTGTCTCCCCTCTTCCAAGTCATAGAAAAAGAGATAAAAATGCAATTAAAAAATATGTAAGAGTTGAATTATACAGATTTTATTTACAAGAACACTGCACTGTACTAAGATCCAAGCTGATCTGAGCGTGATGCTGCGTAGTCAGTGCAAACATCACGACTGTCACAGAAAGATACAACGGTTTGGGTTGGAAGGGACCTCAAAGATCATCTAGTTCCAGCCTCCCTGCCACGGGCAGGGACACCTCCCACTGCAGCAGGTTGCTCAAGGCCCTGCCTAACCTGTTTTTGAACATATCCCGTGATGAAGCATCCACAGCTTCCCTGGGAAACCCGGGCCAGTGTCTCATCACCCTCAGAGTGAAGATTCTAGAAGACTATAACCACATACGTTCTCTTCTGCCATCGGGCTGGCTCCAGGCTGGGTGACCGTGCTCTGGACAAGCGGAAGGAGAAGACAGACACCCACAGCCACGGCTTGCACGGCGCTTCCTTGGCTAACTTCTGGAAACTCCTGAATCGGAGACTGTTTGGAGCTGAGCGAGTAAGTCAGTGTCAAAGGGAGGAGTCTGAACAAATTCCCTGCTGTACCCCCCCCAGCCAGGCTGCAGCGCTTGGCCACAGTTCGCACTTTACACTGGGTCTGCTGTGCCCAGGTGTCTCAGCAAGTGCTACACGGCAGACAACTGGAAGCCATGTATCTCTCAACCAGTGAGACAAACGGGAATAAGGACACACAACCAATTTAAGCAATAATATTCTCCCTTCTGACTCTTTCATATCGGTTCTAACAACTTTGTTTCCTCTTCCCTTCCAACCTCTTCCCTCCGCTCCAGTCACTGACTCCAGGTCCGTCCGATGCCCTGAGCTGCAGAGGGAAGTGGAAATCAGAGCAACTACGCTCAACTTACCGTTGTGAAGCACTTTGGTCTTGAGAAAAATTTGCATGCTTCAAGTTATTTTTTCCAGCTGTTACTTTGATTGTATCTATTGCCTACATTTATTCGCATATTATCTTTATTCATGTTTATCCACAGTTCTGGAGGTTCCCAAGGGAAAGAAAGAAAAACTATTCTTATTTCTGCTAACACTGAGTCACTCTCTTGTACTCCTCTATGTCAGGGGCACTCTCGCCATATTCCTGATGGTTTCTATTGGAAAGTCACTTTAATAGTTTCATACACAAGCTCAAGTGCTGAAACAGTTGGTTTGCTAACGCAGCAGGAGACACCTACGACGTGATTATTCCTTGTCTTTCACTGGGGTTTTTAAACACTTGCATGGCACATTCTGCAAGGCTGAGTTCACAAAGTCTAGTTCAGCGTCCAAAACAGAACTGCAAAAACGTTCAAGTACCGAGGATGCAACAAACGGGCCCCCAGCGCTGATGTCTGCAGTAAAACCGCTTGTCAGGATTTCACGCTCAGAGGTCTCCGCATTAGCCGTTCGTCTCTTCCCTGCACGGCAGCCAAGAGAGAATCCATGCCATGGAATTTGTATCTGCTCCCTATACATTCAGCGTTTTTAAGAGCTTTTCATGTGGCAGCGAATCAAGTGTCTGCTAAGAGCCAAGAATATAATATCTATTTAATTCCCTTTATGTGCTCAATGAGTCATTAATTACACCGAAGACAGCTCTTACATTTGCTGAGCACAAACTGTTAACGAACAGCTCGAGCCTTTCCAGTAGCTTTGCTCCCTTGGACGCCTGTATCGGCTCCCTCACAGCAGAGCGACCAGCCCTGGCCCAACTGAGCCGCACACAGCCAGAGAATCATTTACTCACATTTTACACTGCCAAAAGGGGCAACATATGCTTTGGAGAAAGAAAGGTAACTGCCTTTTCATTTCAGTATCTCTTTTTATTTTTGTCAATGGCTATTAAAACCGAGGGTGACTTCTTGGCTCTTGTTTTCCATTTCCATTCTGTGCTCACTGAGGATTTTTCCTGGCGTCAGAAGCGGTGCTGAGTTCTTTTGGGTGGATCAGGCCCTGGCTCCCCGCAGCCCCAGTACAGCCCTGGGCAAAGCACGACACAGAGAACCTGCTGCTTGCTCCAGTTTCCTCTCCCCACTGTGTATTTAAAGCTGCCCTGTTGGGAACCACCTGCAAGCTTTTCATGGCAGATACACCCAACAGAGACACACAGCTTAACATACCTCCCTCCCTTTTTGCTTTGCCTAAGTTATCAACCCTTGGCTCTCCCCATCAATATCCTGAAAATCTGACCCAGCAAAGTTTTTGACATGGCAAGACTTCTAATTTAAGCACCAAGGATTTCAAACAGCTTTGCACCACTTAGAGCCCTCACAGCATCTGAAGTATCATTAAAATCCTGGACAGTGTTATCTTCAGTGAATACATTACAAGAGTTCTTTACGGAGTAAAGCAGTTTGCAGGGAAGAGCATCAAATTCTGTCTCTGAGATTCAGAAGCTGTCCCAAAGCAACACACGCAAGAGGCAGTGGCAAGAACACAAATCTGGGATCTTTGTTCTAAGGCCACATCTCCAATCACAGGAGCCATCTCTACACTGAAGGTATTTGCTTGTCATAACATTGTTCTCTAATATATCACAGCATTTTTTTCAAAAATTTTCTTTTTTTTTCCCCTCCTCCAGTCACAGGGTTTCTCCACCTTTCCTAAGAAGGCTGGAAAACCTGCACCAATAACAGCACACACGACTTAAAATGACTAAGCCTGTGGGCTCTCGTGATTAAACCCAGTCATTTGCTTAGTCTTAAGCAGACACCGGAGTTCTCTTTCTTACCAGTCAAATTCCTGAAATACTCTGAGGCAGCAGGGCCTGCGAACTGGGACAGTTGGAGCTGGTATGAAGCCTTTGTCATAAACCAGACTGGGTGTCCCCAAGGAGAGAAGCAAACGCTTGAAGTGTTCCAAGATGTTCGGTATCCCGCTTGGCCACAAAGAGCGAGCAGACAGAAAACCTGTAGTTCAGTGGTGAAGAATGAGTTTCTCAGCCGCAGGAAGCCCAGCCAGGACACATCAGTCCTTATTTAAATCATCTCCCTCGAAATTATTTCTAATCAAAGGATTAAAAAATAATAGTAATAATAAAAAAAGGTCAGTGGATCCGCACAGAAAAATAACGTTTAAATCAACCGTGGTCCAAAGGAACCAACTAACACAGAAAGAGACCTGGCCAAACCCACAGCTTAAAAACTGAAATTTATTGAGGGTTCACACAGGTCTGAGGCTGCCCCCAGTCACAAGCCTTTTGCCCAGATATCTTTACACTAAACACTCACAAAGCCTAGCACGGATCCTTTCTCTCGAAAGGATCCGCTGCTCCAGAAGCTGCTCACAAATACCACGTGCCCTTGATTTTTTTTTTTTCCACAATGAATTATAAAACTATGATGTAAGTACTGCACAGCGAAGTGAGACTACAAAGTATTTTACTGTATTTTAAACATTACTGCACCAGTCCCACAAAAAATACATAGCTTCTTTTCCATAGAAAACGGCATTAACCTCTGAGACTAACTAGGGACCTCTTAAACAGGTCAGATTCTGCTCTGCTGAAGTGGTGAAAATCACGAGTAACCGACAGCAAACTTATTCCAGATTTTCCACCATGGTGTAAAACAACAACAACAAAAAAAGGCAGCCGGGATCCATTTTCATCCCCCATTTCTCTAGCTGTAAAGATGTGTGCCTGGGCGTTACTGCTCCTAGGATTTAAAGCAGGTTTGAGCTCTCAGAAACATTCTTCGGCTCCCTCCTTGACTAAAAGCCGTAATGACATCATCCAAACGATGCTGCTAAAGCCCAGGAGCATGCTTCTGAGAATGCAGAATGTCAGGTCTCACTCCTGGTGTGACTAGAAGAAACGGGACAAAATGCCAAATACCAGCATAACCACGACAGCTTTCAGGATCTCAATAGACAAGCGATGTCCACTGCTCCTAAGAGAACATAGGGGATAGCAGCAGTAAGTTAGGTGGGAGTGTTGATCCACACGAGGGTAGGGAGGCTCTACACAGAGACTTGGATAGATTGGATCGATGGGCCGACGTTACCGGTATGAGCTTCAACAAAGCCACACGTCAGGTCCTGCACTTGGGCCACAACCACTCCGTGCAACACGACAGGCGTGGGGAAATGTGGCTGGGAAGCTGCCTGACAGAGGGACCTGGGGGTTCTCATCAACAAGCGGTTCATTATGAGCCAGTAGTGTGCCCAGGTGGCCAAGACAGCCAAGGGCATCCTGGCTTGGATTAGAAATAGTGTGACCAGCAGGAGGAGGGAGGTGATTGTCCCCCTGTACTCGGCACTGGTGAGGCCACAGCTTGAGTATCGTGCCCAGTTTGGGGCACCTCAATACCAGAGAGATAAGGAGGTGCTGGAGCGAGGGCAGAGGAGGCAGTGAAGCTGGTGAAGAGCCTGGAGAATAAATCTTATGAAGAACAATTGAAGGAGCTGGGGCTGTTTAGTTTGAAGAAGAGGAGGCCGAGGGGAGACCGCCTCACTCTCTACAACTACCTGAAGGGACATTGTGGGGAGGTTGGTGCTGGTCTCTTCTCACAGGTCATTAGGGATAGAACAAGAGGGAACGGCTTCAAACTGCAACAGGGGAGGTTCAGACTGGACATTAGGAAAAAAGTTTTCCCAGAACGAGTAGTCAGAGATTGGAATGGGCTGCCCTGGGAGGTGGTTGAGTCCTCATCCCTGGAGGTGTTGAAAGGTCGTTTAGATGTGGTGCTGGGGGATGTGGTTTAGGGGTGAGCTTTGTAGAGTAGGGCTAATGGTTAGACTCGATGATCCCAAGGGTCTTTTGCAATCTGAACAATTCTAGTCTATGATTTATATCTTTTTTGAGGGTACTTTATCACTTAACTTTTCCATCTGAGGACACCAGCTAGGCACCTCTCTGAGCAGTTACTGCAGAGATGAGTTTGCCCAAAACTCCAGCTGAAGAACAAAGCTGGTGGGTAAAGATGAATAAATGAATGCTGGCACCCCTGGTTTATCCTTTATGTCTCATGAAAAGATGGAATTTTTAGAACTATGGCTTTTTAGAGTACAAAACTTTTATTACTGTAAAACTCTCCACTGGTCAGCACCACTCACTGTTTATTTGTACAATATTTACTGTCACTGAGTCGCATCAGAAAGGATTTGCAATTCTGGAATACTCCTGAAGTACAAAGGAGCTAACAAAGTACCATTTAATAGTCAGGAAAAAATGCAGTGAAATACCAGAACGACATTCTAGTTCCTGTCTATCTACATTTACCAAAAAAAGTGCTAGTAAAGACACATTTTCTTCCTGTTGATTTAGCATCTTTTCCTCCTGGAACCTCAGGTAAGACATCTGTTTTTCTTTCATTTTTGCAATGCCACAGAAACTTCACCAAAGCATCTTTTATCTCAGCCAGGTTTGCATTTTGCATGTATCTGAAGTGTGGTGTCCCGTGGCGACAGCTTCAAAATTACCTATGCGCAAAGTCAGCGATTCCGGATTCTAATTACCCTAAGACAACAGAAGTTGTGAGGTGAGAGGTGAAGATGGTTCCTTTTGTGACCTCCATCCTTCCAGTGTTACATAAAGTTATCCTACCACCTGTGAATCTCACAAACCTGCTTCTCTCAAATGTGCCACTGGTTCTACCTGACCTACAGGAGAACCCTTTGATGAAGGCTCCATTAGGATACCTCCAACAACCCACCTTGAGACCTGTTCAGCCAATCCAAACCGACACAGCTCAAACCTTCTTCTTTTATGAAGAGAATTACAGCAAATTATTGTTTTCATGTCCAAATGAAAGGAAATCGAGCCTTTTTTAGATTTTTTTCACCCTGAGGGTGGTGAGACACTGGAACAGGTTGCCCAGGGAAGCTGTGGATGCTCCATCACGGGATACGTTCAAAACCAGGTTAGACAGGGCCTTGAGCAACCTGCTCTAGTGGGAGGTGTCCCTGCCCATGGCAGGGGGGTTGGAACTGGATAATCTTTAAGGTCCCTTCCAATACAAACCAATCTAATTCCGTGATTATCAGGGTAGGTGTTTTTTCACAGAGCCCTTGTTTAGCTCACACTGCCAGACTTCGTGCACTGGATTTTCTTCATGGAAGAGACATTTCATAAAGCAAAGTGGTAATGATTGAATTAATTATTTACTCTGCACTTAGCCTAAAAATAATCAATCACTCTAATTCACTTTAAATGCTGTGGGTTATTTTCAAAAGCTCTGCATTCCTTCCTATGCATCACAAAGCTACGCATTCAAAAAAAAAAAAAAACAAACAAAAAAACAAACCAAAACCAACAACCTCCAAAAGAACCTGAACAATTGGCTACCAAAAAACTGAACTGACAAAGTACAGCAAGCATACATGTTTCCTTTGGAGTAATGTGTAAGTAAAACATTAGTAAACAGAAAAAAGTATTTCTGGAAGAGAAAAAAAAAAAGAGAAAGGGCCTGATCTTAAGATCATAGGTGCTTAATATCATCTTCTTAAAGACAATACGGGCAGTGCAGCTGCAAGTAGATGAGGACTCAGGTGGAAGACAGCAAACCAGGACAAAACACGGTGCCAACTGCGTAACAGAGTAACAGGTGAAAGCATTTGGATTTGGGGTAGCAGGGAAATCGGTATTAAACCCTTCCAAGGCACACGGGGTGATCGGTGGTAATTGTTTTTCAAAGAACTCTGAGAACAAAGTATTCAATAGCTATTAATCTTTCAGTGCGATTGTGGTGCCTGTATCAGTGGGTACGGGAAGAGAGCGATCTGGCTCCATGGGTACTCGTGTCACCAGCTCTCCTAACAGCAAAAATACCCATATTGCTCTAAGTACAACATAAGAGTCCATCAAGACTCTTAAATGGAGCAGTTATGAGGACAAGCAAATATCGACTAATGAATTGGAGTAGTTTTACAAAGGGAAATATCCCTGGCATAAGATGGAAAGCGATGAGAAAAGCCCCTATAAAATAAACACACGAAGCCCTCTGACTTGACAGAAGGCAGCAGACCAACAATGCCAATGGCTATTGCTACAAATAAACATTCCAAACAAATTAATTCCAGTGGGAGACGACTGCCAACTCCTTACCATCCACATTGGCTTTTTAATGCTGTTTGCATTCTTCAAACTGTCAAAATCAGCAGCGCACCCCAATAGCAACGAAGAGCAAACTACTACCCAAACTTCAGATGCAGTTCGCAAATCCAATCAGCAAATGCTCCTTTCCTGGCATGTTGTCTTCCAAAACGTTATTATTTTTTTTTTAATTAAAGAGACACTGCAGTAAGTGTTTCAGGTACCCCATTTGCCCAGCTGAGATCTCTCATACACGGATTCATCACTAATGCCACTGAAAACAGCGATCCTGCTGAATGACGCAGATGCCACATAGGCCAGGAGACCAGGGCACGAAGGAGGCGGCACCAAGGCCACACACAGATAGGACTGGAAGGTTTTAATATCTCAAGGCTTAAGAGCTTCAGTTACCTTTACTGTAATCTCAGGTATTTTAGTGATAAACCCTACTAAGTTCTGACAAATTGTAAAAATAGCTCCATCCTTTATTCCTGTCCAGAATAAAAGTTAAGCTCGTAGCCAAGTTACAAATGATGAAGCCTGAATGACCAAAACTGTCTCCCAAGAGGTGTTTACATGTAGCCTGCAGACATCCACGTACTCTTTTAGCTTAATGGCCTTAACTACTTGCTCTCCACTTTGCCCTTCAAATCCTCCATCTCTACAGCAGCTTTGTCCTCAGAACTCCCTCCGATCTGACAACTCCAACCTTTACTACTCCTGGTACGCTGTAGAGCTCTATTTCCACTCACAATTAACTTTAACAACTTATCACTCATCCACACTGCGTTTAAAGTTTTATGTTCGGTTTTATGTAAAGATATATTCACTCCCCCCCGAGCCAACTCCAGCACCTCTTTAAAGTTTGGCCAATTTTCCTTCATAGGCCGTTTGCTAATAAACGGTCCCAGTCTATTTCACTTAATATGTTCCTCATTTTATCTGATTGGAAGCTTCTGAAGTTTAATTTACCCGGTTTTATATCTAAGCTCCTCCCATAGCGGAAATTTGAAACAGCAAATCTTCCTCTGCCTTGCGGAGGCTACACTAGCGTCCTTCCAAATCCAAGCATCATCCTCCAGATCTTTAACAGTTGCTTCCAGGACCACAGTCCTAGCAAAACCTGACGTACTAGGCAACAGTAATAAGCACAACATGCTGAGAAGTTAAAGGTAAATGCCATGCAGACTGGGCAGAGATGACAACCTCATCAAGCCACCACTCTGTACTTATAACCTACCAGCTCCAGACAAATCATGTCTCATAAAAGAAGAAATTATCATTGCAAAATTAAGTGCCCCCCCAAAAATCTCCATTTTAATAATGAAACACCCAGAGAGCATCAGAAATCCAGCCTGGTGGGAGTTGGCAGGGACCTCTGGAGCTCATCTGGTGCCACCCCCCTGCTCCAGCAGGGTCACCCAGAGCAGGGGGCCCAGCAGCGCAGGGTCCAGGTGCCTTTGGAATCTCTCCCGAGGAGATAACTCCACAAGCTCTCCGGGCAGCCTGGGCCAGGCTCCAACACCCTCCCACCAAAGAAGTTTCTCCTTATGTTTAGGCGGAACTTCCTGTGTTCTAGTTGTGCCCGAAGTAGTTACACACCACCCAGCAGTTAATTCTAATTTTTTATTTCCAGCACTAACTTTCCGACAAGGTTTAGGCAAACTTTGCTGAGCAGCAGCCCCCTCTGGAGCACAGCCCCTGGAGGGCCCTGTCCTTCCCCACTCTGTGCTGCAGGGAGAAGTTGATGGGGGACGGAAGAGCAGAACAGAGCATTCCCCTGGGGCCAGCCCAGCAGAAGGTGTGAGGACCATGGAATGGCCCCTGTGCGTACAGCACATCACAGCAGAGGATGTTAGGTTTCTGCAAATGAGTTACTGGGCCGTGCTCAAGCAGGGGGCTTTTTTGGCACACTCAACGAGAAATACCGAAATCTTGATTCCTTCAGCAGGGCAAAGAGCTTGTGTCGGGAAAAGAACATAAAGAGAATCATAGAATCACAGAATCACTATGGTTGGAAAGGACCTCCAGGGTCATCCAGTCCAACCTTCATCCCAGCATCCCTAACCACTAGATCATAGCCTCAAGTGCCACGTCTACTCGTCTCTTAAACACCTCCAGGGATGGTGATTCCATCCCCTCCCTGGGCAGCCTGTTCCAGTGCCTAACCACTCTCTCAGGAAAGAATTTCTTCCTAACATCCCATCAAAACCTCCCCTGGCACAACTTGAGGCCATTTCCTCTCATCCTATCATTAGTATTTCAGGAAAAGAGACCAGCACCAGCCTCGCTACAACCTCCTTTTAGGTAGTTGTAGAGAGCAAAGAGGTCTCCTCTCAGCCTCCTCTTCTCCAGACTAAACAACCCCAGTTCCCTCAGCCTCTCTCCATAAGGCCTGTTTTCTAGACCTCTCACCAGCCTCGTTGCCCTTTTCCATACCCGCTCCAGCACCTCAATGTCCTTCTTATCCTGTGGTGACCACAACTGGACACAGGACTCAAGGTGCGGTGTCACAAGCGCTGAGTACAGGGGCACAACCACCTCCCTACTCCTGCTGGTCACAACTTCAAAGACATCTCTATTTTTCTTTCCCCTGTGCAGGAAGAGAAGATAGAACCTACTTGGTAAGATAAGCAGTAAGAACAGGGTGCTGCAGATAAGAGCCATGGTGATATTTACTATGCTCTTGCTTTTCAGTTGTGTTTCAATCCTGTGAGGTGCAGGAGGTCACATTCTGCTGTCAGCAGGAGAGATCATTCTGCTTATGCAAAACACTAGTTTTCTTCTGGGCATGACAACCCTCAAAAGAGACAAGCTGGCAGGGTGGAGAGCCCCAGGGAAACAGGGTATCAGCCTCCTGGTCTTCCCTTGGCTAACGCACATAAATATACACAGAGCAAAATCCTCCAGCTTGAGCAAAGCTTACTGTGCGTGTCTGACCTGAAATCCAACAGATCCACAACATATCTCAATCTCTTTACCACCTGGAGATGACTGCTCTGGTGGGTTGAGACCTCCACTGTCTGTTGCCACCATGGCTGAGCTCTCTCCCCTGCTAGGACAGCTGCCCATCTGCTCTGGAATGGTGACGCTGCTGTGTGGAGGGACTGGTAGACGGCTGTCCAACGGCAGCGCCCGTGCCAGCAGACAGGCTGGTATTTACTGGTCTTCTTATTGTACCTGAGGGATCCACTCGCTGCCAAAATCGTTTCGTAACGGGCCTGAGCACACAAACCAGCTCGGTATCTAAGCAGCCAGAAGAGTTTAGTAAATAAATTATCTAGAGTTACCAACCAAGCGTATAGTTCTCCAGCTTGTAAAATGAAGTAACTGGTAAGATTGGGGCTTAGGAATAAAAAACACCAAATCCTGCAGTGCCTGCTTTGAAAACCAGCCTACTCTGGATCTATTTGTAATAGAAGATGACTTTGGACCTGCTTCAGCTCCCATATGAGGACACAGAATCCAGCTACCTTGTGCACAGCCCATCAGCGCAGGTGTGACTGGAGTTGCTCAACTTTGCCTACACCTGCAACCCGTAAAACACAACTCCAAAGCGGGGACAGCAGCTAGGAGTGTGAGTCCCAGGAGGGGGCTGTGGGGAGCCAGGCTCTCTGCAGGAGCCAGCTCCCTGCTCCCCTGACCACATGCCATAAATTGAGTTTGCCCTTCAGAAGCGCCGCAGCCTCGCAAACCGGCAGAGCGGTTTAAGCCAGGTGAAGATTTGCATCACCTTTTTTGCATGCTTGCCCAAAAATATTGAGGGCCTCTAATATGACTCAAAACCAGTCAGAAAATATTAAAAAGTTACTTCACTTACTCCAAGCGAGGACTATTAATTATTTCAGGCAAGCTAGTGCACACTGAGCCGAAATACTGACCCTCTCTACAAACAGAAGAGCTGGAGAGAAGCCTCTTCTATTTCCCAGCAGCATCAACTCCACCCACTCTAAGGACGGGTAAGGAAGCTGTCACAGCCAGGCCTCCTTAGCTGAGGGACAGGACACATCAGGTAGGACTGTTATAACAGTACCGCTCACCAGGAGGTGACAGTCACCACCTGCAAAGATATTCTACCATGAAACTTCTCTTTATTATTATTATTTTTAGTATTTTAACTCCAATACCACTCTCTAAAATAAGCAGCACACTTATGATTTCAGATTCTACACCTCTTTATTCAAATTATCCATCCTTGTTTTCATGTAGGTTTTATTTCACAGAGATTTTCTTTTTACAGAGCCAGCAACTCAGTCTGTGCCCAGGAGCTGATAAAAGGTAACTCAGATAAAGGAGATGGTACAACTACTGAATTCGTCAGGCACAGATAATAAAGATAAAATGACATTGAGCACCAAGCTCTACCTCTGCAAGTCTACAGTGTTGTAATTCTCTTTAAAACCCTAAACGTTAAAAGGATGCCTTCCAATTTCTCCTTAGATTACCAGCATACTCAACAGGAACAATGGGCCTTGGCAGCGATGTCATTTTGCCTATTATAGCTCTGTCTACATCACATTTCACCACTTTCCTGTTACTCAAACACATCAGTGTAGAACTGCACCAGCCCCAGCCATATGGGTTCTCATATATATATGCTATATATCCCAGGATATATATATTCCACTGAAAAATCAACACTGCCAGTGTTTTACATTTTGTAATTGTAGCAGGTTTCATTCAAAGCCAAGGTCAAGGGAACACAACAGCCTGTCCAACTTTAACATGTGGTGGTAAGAGCTGTTGGCAACCTAAGTTCAGCAAAGGGCCACAAAGATGATAAAGGGTCATACATGGAGAGGCTGAGTGAGCTGGGATGGTCCAGCCTGGTGCAGACGAGGCTCAGGAGGTTCTATCAGTGGAGGGAGTAAAGAAGAAGGAGCCAGGTTCTCCTCAGTGGTGCCCAGTTACAAGACCAGAGGCAGGGGTACCCAGGAAACCCACTTCAAGATAAGAAATACCTTGATTGTGAGATGGTGAAACACTGGAAAGCCTGCCTGGAGCAGCCATGGAGGGTGGCAGAGCCCGTCCCAGGCTGTCCAAAAGGTTGTAACTCTCCTTCTCTGGAGAGATTCACAAGTTTTAACGTGCCAGTTTTTCTTTTACCAAAGCTTGAGGAGCAACAGAACTAGTTGTGCTGTACAGGACAAAACCAGGTTCCCTGTTTTACAGAGAATTAAATCCCATGACAGTGTTAAAGGAGCTCAGTTATCAAATCATTGCTGTTGGATCTATAACCCATAATGCAGCAAACAAAATGGATAATTTCTAAGTGAGCTACCGGTAAAACTCTTTATAAGGACCACATTCCACGTCAGCCTGAAACCTTGGCCAAGGATTCCTCTTTTATAGCACCCCAGAGCCAGAGAGGGAACACACAGCTCATTAAGAGGATTCAGAAACCATCAGGCACGTGTCAAAGTCACTAATCCCACAGCGGTGTCCCAGTGCACCTGCTCTCAGCACTGCACACGCTCATGGCTTTAGGCTGCTGAGATGCACTTTGCCAGCTCTCCTCAGGGACCTGGCAAAGGAAGATCCTACAGAACGCTGGCAAACAGCATTTAGTGACAAGCAGCAGCATCTCAGATGCACGTCAGGTGGAGAAAAAAGGTGCAGGGGGAACAGGCAAGAAAAGGAGAAAAGCTGAGTCATTAAAAATTGCTGAAAACTTCAGAACAACAGAAGATACGATAGAGATTGAAAACAAACAAACAAAAAAAAAAAAACAAACCCACCACACATGACCCAAAACCAAACAAAAAAACCCATCACACCAACCATTTTCAGAGAGTAATTTGCATCAGCTATAAGGAGTTTTCTATACCAAACCTGATGATCATACTCTGACACTGTCATTTCTCCCTTCCATCTATAAACACCGAGGACTAGACAAGATGCAGATATTTGAAGTTTGGGGAAATAAACCCCACTTTTAGCACCTGCTTTACAATACTGATAATATTCAAGCCATATAAACCCTACTGAGAGATGCTGTTAAGGGGAATCAGTAGTAGGCTCTAAATGAGCAGACTTCCCTGCATACCTTGAAACCAATGCTATTTCACGTTCCAGCTTGGAGCAATAAGTATTTGTGTATCCTTTTCTTCTGAAGAACATTTAAAGGCTTCAGGGGAAGTCAGTGAATACTGAATTTGGTCCTCTAGTGACCTCCAGGAGAGCAGGCACCGACCTCAGCAGTGCTCAGCACCAGGAGCGGAGAACGTTGGGTTATCAGCTCTTCAACCTTCAGACAACAATGCTCCAGATGCCAGTAATACAAACTGGAAAAAGAATTTTCTGGTTTTCCACTGTGGAAAACCCTCCCCTAGATAATACAAAAGTCCAAAATAGATTTGAGAATGAAAGAAAAAAAAAAATAATCTTAGCCTTAAAATTATAGATTGTTAAGGGAACAAGTAAACGCCTTACTGGACGTTTACGCAGGAGAAACTCTACGTGTGCTTCAAAGGGTTCAAGGACTTCAACCCACCATGGTTGTGATAACCAAGCAGGAGCACAGGAGTCATTCACGCCTGGTTAAGATTTCTTTAAAATAGTGTTTAAAATGGCTGCAGCAATCTGGCAGCAGTGCTCACGTCCAAAGAGCCACCGCGCTCCCTCAACGCCTTGGAACAGCGGAGATAAACCTTCCGGTGCACGACAGGGTTATGTGGAGATGTGATGTCCATTAAAAGCCTCTTAGCTTTATGACACAATATGATGTGGTTCTGGTGCGTGAGGAGATGCTGTAAAAGCCAACCTGAATTACAGTATGATGCAAAGAGGGACTCATTAAATTAGGAACAGGATGTCTCCTAGAAGCCAATAAGCATCAGAGCGAGCTGGGGAAAGAGTTCATTACATTAGAATATAAAAAGGTGGGCTGTGACATCGCCATTTGTTAAAAAAAAGGCAAAAGGCATCATATGACAAAGGGCTTCTCGTCCTGTTACAACGTGTAGTAAGCCAACATAAATCACGTTAGGATTTTAACAGGGCAGTCGTTGAGTTACAACTCGTGATGGAAGCCAGTAGGTCTCGTAAGGCTACGAAGGGGGATTCGTTATCTTCGTAACGATGCGTAAAAACCGCCACGATGATATGAAAAAAAGGCTTCTTGAGGCTAAAGGAGGATTTTTCACACTTATGTTGGGTTATACAATAGAAGCCAAGAGGAAAATGAATTACGACGTGTGGAAAGGGACACTTCCTAACCATATGCAATAGCTGTGAAACAAAAACTCCTCCTAAATGGGACAGGAGGAATGCAAAATTAGCAAAATCAAGCCTCATAGGACAACAACAGGCTGCTTGTTCACCTGAAGCCAGCATGGAGGACAGAGTGAGGCAGCATTCAAGTCATAATGATGGTTATTTTGAGAAGTTACTATAGGAGCTTCTGAAGATTGTTTTTAAAACCAGCAAGCATATTTTCCCAAATGAGGACAGAAACACTGTTACCTAGCAGTGAAACTCCTCATGCAGGTGCAGATGCTGGTAGCCTTGTTATTTTAACAACAATATCCAACTGCACCTGATGATAACACTAATTTGATTGTCTCCTCTGTACTTAACAGCTACATCACCCTCAGGAACCTGGAGCAGGGAGCAGACAGATGCCCGATGTGCTCCCTGTCTTGCCATCAAGCATCTGCATTGCCATCTGTAGTAGACACAACCTGTACCCTCCAGCTCGCCTCTCTTCAGTCCCCACAGCCCTTGCAAGCACAAAACGACACCTCACCCTTACACCCAGTTTTACTGTCCCTTAGGGGAACAGGGGAGAGCAGCAGATTGAGCAGAAACTTGTGACATTTTGCGGACAAACAGCAGCTCTAGTGCCGCAGACAGTGACACAGCAATGGGAAGCAGGCTGGGATGGTCGTATCACATCCATCCTATCCCAACAGAAGCTGGTACAGACCTAGAACAGCCAGTTCTCCCCTCCACTCTTCCCAAAGTTGACCTCAAGCCTCTCAGCATCACCAGCGTCATCACCTGCACTCACACCAAAGGCTGAACTCAGTTCTGAGTTCCCCTCCCAAAAATCTTCTTTCCTCTCTATATTCTTGTAGTTTTACATGTGAAGCAGGTATGGACCCCCACACCGGCATGGAGCAAACCTACGCTCAAAGGCGGCACACAGCCTCGAGGAGAGTCCCAGAGGAGGATGCAAACTGCCAAGAAAATCCCTCGGCGCTGCCAACCACTAACTGACACGAGAAGTCAAGCTGGCACGCAGAAAACGAAAGGCCAATAACAGCTTCTGGAGGAGGAACAGGTCTCTCCCCAGCAAGGTGCTGGTTTCTCTGCTGACCTTTGTAAAGGTCCCTTATTTGTTGCCGGGCTGATGAGACCTGATTCCCAGGGCTCCATCACGTCCAGGACAACAGCTCTGGTGTCAGCCGCAGTGAGTAGTAACCCAGCAATTATTTAAATCAATTAGCAAACTCCACATAGACATCGAGCAATGTCAGGAGCTTTCCAAAAGTCTGTTTCTTCTCATGGTCTTTTCGCCCCCCAGAGTGTTTTTAATTATGACCAATGCTAATGGGAACGAGTGGTCTGCCTAGTTCTGCGTGACTATAACGTTCTCCAGCTGATTTTACAAAATCACAAGGTTTTAACTTTTCAAGCTGCCTTTTCAACAAAAGCAGCCGACTGTTAAACGGCCTGGCAGCCGGCCCCGCTCCGCAAACTGCACCGCAGGCAGACCCCGGTCCCTCTGCATCCCATCCCGGGATGGATCCATGACCCACGCACCCACTGCAGAAAACCCTTTGGTGCATGTTAACCCCTCCTCTGCTGGGCTACACCAACACAAACACACATTAGCCTCACAGAGCTGCATTTTTCACCCGCTTTTTCTCGTTCGGGTTCATTAAGCTCGGCAAATGTTTTCAAGCTATAGGAAGTATTAATAGACGCTGAAGCCAAGGAGGAAAACTTGCTAACCGCCCGCACAACACAGCATACACAATTTCATGCACGATTCCTGTATCAGGCCAAACCTTTTGGCTCGGATAAGATGCCTTTTTAGGAAAAGGTTCAGACTTGATTTGAATCGTCCGAGTTATTGAGAAACAGCTTTGCAATTTTTCAGCAAGTTCTGATCTAATGCAGGTAAATGAAATGGGAAATGCCTTCCAAGGCTAGAGGACAGCGCTTACCCTTGGGATTCTTTTTGTTTAGAAAAAGACAGACTTGCAAAGCTCACATAAAGAGTCTTCTACAAGCAGTTGTGCTCGTAGGGGAGGTTAGGGGCTGGTAAAACAGATTATCTGCAACCTCCATCCTACCTGGGCCACAGAGGTGTTAAATACCAAGAATTTCAGTGCTGAGCATGCCCTTGAAATATTACCTGAATACAGGGCTTCTGGCCTGAGATCTTCATATGCAGGTCACGTTACAATTCAAGTGCACTGGGGAGTCACATTGTGCAATCTTGACTCTCGGCCAGATTTTCCCACTTCTCACCCATGCACAGCACGTGCAACCTTCTGTGAGCTTTGCATGGTAGCTCTCTCCCTGATGTAAGCTGTCATTACTTTCTTGTCTTTTTTAAATTGTATCATTTAAAAAAAAAAACAAACTAAAAAATTTGAAAAGATCTATTGTAAATGTTAACTTAGTTACACAACTCAAGGTGCACATAGTTCAGTTTTCACTGCAAAGCGTGTTCTCCTGTTCTCTTTGAATCTATACACCTGCTCTAAAACTGTGTTTTCTCTTTGCTTATTTAAGACTTGTTATTCACCTGAAACTTTCCTTTTTTTTTTTTTTTCCACAGAATATAGTAAGATTTTTCAGACACAGGGTAAATTTTCAGACTTCCCAACTCCACTGGAATTTTATAGCTCTTTTTAACAGTTCTGATAAACTGCTGATTTTGAAAAACACTTCAGTGGTTTTGATATGAAGCCGATGGAAAGTCAACCATTACTGCACACACAAATACACCAGCACAACAGAACAGATGGAGCTGGAGCTGTTAGCTGGAAGGAGCACCCTTAGACCTACCTGGGCACTTCCTAATTAGCTAAGGAATGAAATCCTACGGCTCGGGTATGTTCACAAAATATGCTGTACATAACGCGTCTGTGCACAGACATCTTAAAGTCCAGACGTTATAAGGAACACTAGATAGGAAAACCAAAGTTTTCCAACACATTATCAGTATTTGAGAGTGGACCCAAATGATAAACAGAGCAAACCAGCCGGATGGAGCCTTTCTGAACCACTTGCCAGGCTGAGAAGCACCAGAGATATTGCTCCGAAGAGATGGCAAATCCCAAAATTATTTTGAAAGAAAACTTCCCCTTGTTTCCCACCGAGCTCACAAACTGCTCAGGTTTAGGAAAAAGAAATACACCACTTAAGAGACTGGATTACTATATTCTTCTTTTCCAGCACACAAACCAAACAAACTTGTTCTAGTAATGCCTCGGACGCAGTTCTAAACCCATCTTGCCTTGGCCATGGCATCTTCCCAAAACAAGGCCGCCTTCCGAAAGCGGGAGACCCGGCACCACCATAATGGTGGTTCCACAGAGCTACATCATCTTACAAACGAGAGAGAAAAAAAAGCCTGAACCAAGAGCCACTGGAATGGAAATCTCAATGAATTTAACAGGAGTTAAAACAGACCCTATATACATGTCCCCAAGCCATGTGCCTGCACACAAACGCAGTACCATCACCTCATGTAGCCTTCCCACCCCATCCTTGTCTCCAACATCACAAGCGAATGCATCTAACGTTACAAATTCATGAGGGATTTATACGCTTGCCATGTAGTCATGGCTGTAAAACATTAGAATGCTCTAAGTAAGTAAAAACGTTTTTGCAGCAAACATTTTGTTCCTAGATGTGAGCGTGGCCGGGCGCACAGGGATCGCGGCGTGGGTGCCAAATTCGCAGCGAAGTAATCAGCACATCGGAAAAAAAATATATATATACACACACATCTAACACAGTAGGTTCCAGTCAATGTTTTAACATGGCCAATGCTGATAACTGACCCCAAATCCCAATGTTTCCCAGGCTGCTCAGTTCCTGACAGGTAACTCTATCCCGTATCCCAAAGGTGTGGAAGAGCAAGGATGAAGCGTTACAGAACTGGAACGGCGTTCTGCATTACAGATGCGTAAAGCAGCTGGGCAAATGATGTCATTAAAAATACTTTGCCACCTCTGCTACTTGCTCTCATTATTCAAGGCAGACTAACTTTCTTTAGCTGACCACACTGTGTAAACCTGTTGTGGCAAATCCTCAAGTACGTTTTGCTCCCAGCCACCAAAGACAACCCACAGCTGCTTCCCATAAACTTCTCCGGCTGGCTTTGAGCTTGCTGCGCTGCCACACGGGTGCGTTCTGCTTCTGAAATGCAGGTTTTTACCCGGATAACAAAGTCTTCTTCTGGAGATTCTCTACGTGCTCTAATCCAAACCCAAGGCCCATGGAGCACGCAGAGACCAACAACAGAAAACAAAATGGAAATGAAGCTGTAACACGGCTTCTCCACCTTTCCATCACAAACCCAGACAAAACTTCAAGTCAAGTCTGTGGACTAGCTGCACTTCTCATACTGAAGTCAACCAAACCTCTACTGAGCTTGCCAGAACCCTAAAGGTGGTTCCAAACTCTCCTAAAACCCAACAAGAATATCTCAGCAGCTTTCAGTGGTGCCAAAACATAGCTTCTATTAACAGAGGCAGAGTCCACGCTTCCGAAAAGAGGGACCTTAAATATTAGTATTATTCTAGGTTCTGATAGTGTCCCCTTTCCAATGCAGCAAGCCTGAGTTCTCCAGTGAGCCCAACAAGCTAAGCTGTCCTCATTGCAGGCTGAGTTTGCAGATGTAGTAGCCCAATATACCCGTATTACTGCTTTTGATTAACAGTAAACACAAATTCAAGTAGGCTAATTTGCTAGTCCTCTTCAACATCAACAGGTTTTAAATAAGTCCAGCTGACAGCATTACAACTGTTTTACTCAACTCTGCAGCGGGACATCCAAGCCCAACAACCACTCACTGTCTCTTTACCATGGTCTGGTTGTAGCCACAAAATATGCACCCTTAAAAAAAAATAGCCTGCATTGGGACTACTAAAGAATAATCCAACACAGATTGTGAAAGGAGAAGTAAATAGACATATTCCCTCGGCTTTAAAATCATAACGAGATCTTCAAAAATTCCTACTGGATTTGAAAACTCATGGCTTTTTACAATGCCTTGTAACAGCACAGGGCGTATCTTCTGCTGCCACGCCTCCGCTTCAACTAGAACATAATCCTGCTGGGATCTATACAAGATGTACTTTTTCCCCTCCCAATCAGGGGAAGGCAGCAAGAGACAATCCACAATGAACATCGAGCTCCAGCCCAGTGTGTTAATAACACGGACTTCTGAAGGCCAGTGACCAACCGCTCCTACCATGCTCTTGACGAGGATGGAGTATGGCAAACATCAGAAAACTCCAGTTCAGCATTTAACTCCCCTGCACCTCAGAGAAGTAACTAGATGCGCAGCACAGGCACCGAGTGATGGCACCACCAGGACCGGTCTAACACTGCGGAGGCCGTGAAGACAACAACTTGACTGGCACGAGTTTGAACTCAGTCCAGTTTTCTGCTTGCTGAGATTCCCTGGACTTCAGGAACATTATTCTGCCCTTGCAATGATGTAGCTGATGGATCACGGTGCTTGACAAGTGTGTATTAACTATTACAAACACTTCTGACGTAACAGATTCCTAGAATTAAGGCGCTTACTCAGAATTATCTTCTCCACTTCCTCTTTTTCCAGTGCCTTTATATCTATCTCCCACCAGACTCATTAAGAAATGCAGGCGCATTCCTTTTTTGTTCTCATTAAACAACAAAACAAAAGGTAAATAAGTTCTACCGTTATTCTTACACTATTATGTCTTTTGGGAAAATTTTACATGTGCAGCTCATCCTCCTGAAAAGCTGTTGCACAGAAATGTTCTTTTTCCCATCATGCTCAAGCGGAAAACAGAAATACACCCAAAATAGTGTGAATGGTCCATTTTAGACTTCTCACAGAGGCTTTTTTCAATCTCTCAGTGGCTCAAGCAAAAGCTGTAAAATGCATCATTTCTAAGAAAGTCAAAAGTCTTTCGGCATAAGAACTGAACACTTACTATTCCCGGTAGAGTCACAATAAAAATGGGAAGAAAAAAAAAAAAGATGAGAAAATCTCTTACTAGGAAAATCTTCACAGTTAGAAAGCTGAAAGCTCTCAGCAGAGAACACAGCTGCCTAGAGAGGAGAAAAGCAGGGGTAGCTCCTACTCCATCAAATTCACTCACCTGTAAAACTACTGAATCTTATCTTCTCCAAATTTACTACTTCCATTGTGAGGAAGCGCCCAGGTTTCACGCTATCAACCAGGGCACCACATCTCACAGCTGAGCTGTCGAAACCCAAAAGGTGTCTCCCAGCATGGGAAGACAGCAAATCTGAAAGAGATGGGTATCCTGGAAAGCAAAGAGGCACCGAAGAGACAACGGGATTGCCATGGGAGAAGCGGGATTGAATTACTATGCCACCAGTTGTTGGTGGGTGGAGTCAAGGCTGAAAAAGAAAGGACAGGAGCTGCTGCCTTTAAATGACATCTGGAGAGGATGGTAGGGAGAAACACTCCCAGGACAGCTTCAAACACACCTTTTTATTTGGTTTGGTTTTTTTTTCCTCATTAGTTCTCATCAAGACTTTTAATTGAAGTTTGAGGTTGGCTGGACAGCAGGTCAGCAGGCTCCCTGGGTCATGGGGAACCACGTATTACAGTTGGTAGGTCAGAGCTGCTAATAAGCCACTAGATAAAAGAATCTCCTCAATGACAGCACAGCTCAGCAAGCTGCACTCCTACACCGAACAGAGGGAAAGTCTACTGGTGTGGTTTGGATAACCTCTGAAATATTCAGATGCTTTTCCAAATCCCCTTGGCTTGGGAACCCAGCTGGCTAACTCTCCCTAGCAGTCTGATTTTTTTTTTTTAATTTTTCTCCCCTCTGGCAAGTTTTCCAGTGCTTCCTGGTTTTGGCTGGGGTGGCAATACCACAAGAATGGTTTTCCTCACATATTCCAGAAGTTTCGCTTCCAGTCCCACCTCAAGCTAGGGTGTGCCGAAGCATGTGGAAAAGACAAAGTATAAAACACGGCTTGATCGCACCGTAGTCTGGATTTTCTCCCTGTATATACTGGCTGGAGGGCTCGGTCACTCTAGAGACCAGCTTGCCTGCCCCTCACAGCAAACTCTTCTGTAACCACCGACTCAAAGCGCTGAATCGTACAGCCCGACAGTTTTCATGTTCCCATTGTTACGACTTCTGAGACCCAGCACAAACAACAGAATGGGGTTGTCTCAATTATTTATTGGGGTTTTTTATTCCTAAAGTTCCTTATTTTCCCTCTTTTCTTCCCTTCCGAGTTGCACTGCAACACTCAAAGCATAGACAAGACAAGACATGACATGAGTTCAATCATATTTGAACCCAAAACCTACAGAATTTAAACGCACCCTCCCCATGATGGTACCGAACTCGCTTTGATAAGCACACACCTACTGCTCGATGTAGGGACCAACTCCAGACACTCGAGTATCAAATCTCATCCCAAACACTGGAAGCAGCATTCCAGGTACGAACGGAGCCAACTGACCAGCGGGTCCCACACAGGCACTCCCAGTCTGTCCAGCTCTGCCCAAGATGGGGAAGAAGAGCTGTGAAGTTATCCTGACAGATATTCGGCTACAACTGCTCTGCCAGAGCTGCCATGGTCTTAGTAACTACGGTCTTTGTAAGGTCCTGGGTACTACAGCTGTGATACAAAGAGCAAAAACTGTTCTACAGCTAACAGGGATGTCACAGCTATCTGGACAAACTACTTTTGGTACTTTCCCACCATTTCATTTAGATCAGAGCAATATCACCATGAGTTATTGCAATATATACCCTCCCACCACAGCTCCACTATAGGAGTACAGGCTAAAGCTCAGCTACTGGGAGGAATCACTCACGTGAACGAAGAGCCTGAGCGCCTCGTGTGTTAACTCCTGTGAAAGCAAATCAGGGCTGAGCACCCAGAGGTGCTCACAGCCAGTCCCGGGATTTCCTACACAAGGCAGCAAGAAACACACAAAGGCAGAAATACCCAAAATATTCCTCCACTCAAATTAGTCCATGTTCCCCACAGTAGTTTTTTGCCTTTTCAAAATCTTGATTGAAAAAGCTTCTCACCACACAAGTGTAACGTGTCAGAGGATTTCTGCTTCTATAATAAAGTCCTGGGTTTGTCCCTTTGTTGCATGTTTTATTTTTTCAGGCAGTGGGGATCATCAGTTGCTATGCACTGGCAATCTGTAACGGGTTCTCCTCATATTTACATTTATTCTTTAAGTGCTAGAGCAAGGGAATTCTTCCTCCTAACAAAAAGAAAACCAGACCACGTGTTTCCTTCTCTATTACCTTCAGTAGCATACAAGAACTTTTTAAACAAGAACTGCCACCATTAGGAACTGCTATTACAGAAGCAAGAAAAAGTTCTCCAAACTCCTACTCTGTATTTTTCAAATCTGGAGAATCCAGCAAGTCCCAGGAATCGTTCTCAACGCTTGACAGGTTTCCTACCTGACTCCAACAGTTGTCTCTTATCTTTCTGAATTTGAACAAGTTTCTGCAATAGCAATGAAGCAATAATAAAAGTACTACAAAATGATGAATTACTAAAGCAGCACAAGCAAATGAGCAGGACTTATATTCAGGGATAGTCTCATTGATATCAATAATTAGACACTGAACATTTGACAGCACATTTATAAACATTTTATTTCTTCTTCCTGCCTAGCTCTGAATATAAAGCTAAAAGGTTCTGCAGGAATAAAGCATGTGCTGCTCCAGGTGATTTTCACAAGCACTTCAACATGTGCCTTGAACTTTGAACACTTGCTTCAAACCCACGGGTTTCTATGGGACTGAATTTCACATTTAAGAGCTTTGCAGAGCAGGGGACCACACATCCATTCAGAGTTGAGGTATGTGCTCCAGCACTTTCCAGCGCAGACAGTAGATCGGCCGATAACTCAAAGTGCTTAATAAGCAGAAGGTTTTCCAGAAATGTTTTCCGTAGTACCTGGCACTACAGAGAATAGCTGAAAACCTATATCCTCTCATTTCTCCTCAGCCACCTATTGCTTCTTAGTATTACAACAGACTGACAAATAAAGGAAATTCCTGTCTAATTAGCATGGAGGCTTTCAGCCTCATCTGAGGCTTTTCACTGCTGTTAGCATAGGAAAGACGTTCCCACTATCTAAGTAAGCTCTGTTTTCCCAACCATTGCTGCATCCTCTGAACACCCATTTTTACACCTCTAAGAGCAGGAAAAAAAAAATTTAAAGTCATTTTAAAAGCCCAGCTGAGCTTCTGTACGAGCACTGGTCACACAGAGTAGGGATGGTTTGCTGGGTTGGGTTTTTATTAGAAAACAACGCATAACATAGAATATGTAGCTGGACACTCAGTTGGATCCAAAAGCAGGAGCAGACCTGTTCTCAGACATTCAGTGAGTAAAAGGCAATCTGTGACCAAAGCTGTGGAAGACAGAGAAGACAACATCTCCACTACCTGCTGGGATCACCCATAGGAGCAGCCACGTCTCTCCGCAGGAACAGTTCAGAGAGTTTACTGTCTCAATCACTTCACTGCAGCAGGCTCTTGTCTGAAGCAACCAGCCTGGGAAAAGGAAGAGAATCTCCCTCCTTTACGGAAAGTCATCGCTGAGATGTCCCAAGCACACTACTTGCCATTCTGCTGGAACCGTGCACGGGATGAGTCTCCCTTGACCATTACCACTGTGAACAGAGCTAAACCACACGAATGCACCAAGCTGAAGAAGCCAGTCAATAAGGAACCACAGGATCTCATGGTGTTGACCATGGGTTTATGTTTTCCAGGTACAGAGGGATAGTAAGTGCAGCAGCGTGGAGGCCCTGCCACCTACGCACTCTTAGATACACTGAATACACCAGCTCTGCTACTCCACAGCATGGGGACACACGCCAAGAGACACACGTATTTACTTACCACAAAGCCTCCAGCTCAAGCACGGCTAGCACAGAACTGGAGCAATCCTAGCTTGCTTCAGAAGCTGGACTACTACCAAGATCAAGCAATCAAGACAAGATCGAAGTACCATTTGTTTGACCTCCCTGCTCTTGGTTCAAATACATCTTGGCCAGAGCAGAAAACCTGGGCTACAGGCTTCTTTTTAAGCAACCTCTGCCCGAGAATCCAGGGGATGGAAGATAACTCTTCAAGCATTTTATAGGAAATACTGAATTCCTGATGACTGAGGAAAAAAAAAAATGTGTTTGCATGATTAGAAGGACCTGTGCATTCCAAGGTGAAAGCAAGGACTGCAGAACAGGCACTGAGAAGAGCAGCACTGGGCAAGGGTGAGCAGCGTCCAGCGGACACTGTCTCTCACCTCCCAGGGAACAACAGGAGGTTGTAGCGTGAGCCAGCGCAGCTCCGTCTCCTGAGAGGTCACCAGTCCTGCCAGCGTGCTCCAAACCCAGCAAACTCAGTTGTTTCCAGATCCTTGGAGGGTCTGGCATTTAATAAAGGTACTTTAGTCCATGAACGGAGCAGCAGAATGACAGATTTGCATAAATAACAAAAGGAAAATGTAAATCAGAAGGAGGGGAGCCAAAGCTGTGCTATTTCCAAGTGCCCTACGCCTTGGAAAATGGATTTGATACAGCAGAAATCAGGAAAGGATTCTTAGTAGAGACACAAACACCAAGTGCTGACAAGCAAGATCAGCAAAGGGTAAATGTTGTGCAGGAAACCACCAAAGGCATCAAAACCAAACCACTCACTGGGGTTTGCTCTTAATTAGTGCAAGGAGAGTAATGAGCTTTCAGGAATATTGAGAAAGCTGGTTTACAAAAACAACGCTGGATTTGGAAAGCGTACTTGGGAAGGGTTGGTTTGTGCTGCTGTGGTGCTCTGGGTGATTTTGGTGATCTGTGTGAGGAAATGGAATCCTGTGGGAGAGCTGCCACCCAAACCAGTAACAGCAGATACCAGCATGGGCACGCATTTGGAAGTTCATTCACTTGAAGTTCAGCAGTAAAAAAAAAAAAAAAATTCCAGACAGCCTCCCTGGACACAGGGTATTTTTAGCTTAGTTTGGGAATAGTGGTTACAAAGGGAAGAAAGCGTTCAGTTTTCCCACAACTACTATTTTTGCAGGGACGGGGGGCAGGAGCACGTCCCTGGATATGCAGCAGTGAAGCTCTCGTGTGTTGAGCTTTGTCACTGCTATTAGAGAAGACAGAACCCCCCCAATATTCATCTCCAATTACTGCTTAAACATTTAAAATTGCCCTCCCCACTATCTCCTGCTCAAATGGGGACCCACAACCAATGCACAAGAAACAGCTGCTCAGCTCTCCTCTTTCTGGGCTTTCCCTTGGCAGGTGAAGAACCACAAGCTGTCTTCTCATCAGCTGCTCTGGGTTTACAAACACGCCAGGGTCAAAGCAAGATGAACTAGTGGGAGGACCTGGTGTGAGGGTCTGGCACACAGGCTCTCACCTTCCTAAACCCTGTTTCTGGCTGTCTGCTTGTGGCACTTCATTAGACAACCTTGTTAATCCACTCCTGAGACTCACACATCCCCCATTTAGCCACCTGCTCTCCCAGTCTTGTACTCAAAACAGGAAGACTGAGCCACGCACATCACTGCTTGTACAATTTTACCTACACGGTGATTTTTCCCAAGTGATTTACCCAGGCTTACTTACAAATAAGCACATTTAGAGGGGAAAAAAAAACAACAAACTATTGAGCCAACAGTCCTGCAGGGTGACATTCTTTTGCTACCTGCTTACAAGCAGAGGTGAGGTGCAGGGTAGCCTGCCCCCATCTCACAAGCAGAAACCACACCAGGTCCTGCAGCACAGGCACCAAGGACACATCTCAGGAAGACCATCAACCACGTTCCTGAAGAGGTGAAAAACAGCTCCGCTTTTTTTTGGAGCTTTTGCATTAATCTTTTCCAGCACAGGGTATTTTCTGACACTCCTGAGCTGCAGAGTCATGAGCGATTTATTTACTACGGGCAAAGAGCTGGTGAGCAGAAACCTCCAGAAAACCAATCAGCTTTTCACAGCCAATTATGTATGTGGATAGTCATTGGCAAGAAAATGATGTACTTATTACTCCATTTCAAGCTTGTGTTCAAGGACTCTGGCAAGTGCCGCTTCTGTACCAAAATACAACACCTATCTGCATCTTTACTTTCAAGCTCCCAATGTCCTTCTAATTTTACAACCTTTCACTAAGTAGAAAGAAACTAAGAAACATTAATTCCAGGAGATGTATCAGTAATGACTGTAACTTCTTCGTATTAAGCAGATGTTATTTTTAAAGCTTCCCTCCCTTTTGTCTGCTGCAGCTTCCACCACACACCCGAGAGGCTTTGACTAATAACCAACCAAGTACATTTTACCCATTGAAAAAATACACAGAGTATATTCCAGATTGTGAGCAGTTCGGAGCAGACACGTGGCTCTGAGCTATTCCCTCCGCATCATGTTTATGCTCTTTTATTTTCGTCAGCGCTCTCCACATTTGTCGAGGTTTCTCAGCACTAACAGGGTATTTCATAACCCCCTGGCAAGCACCTTAAAGGCTCTGGGACTTTTACATGAGATAATGCAAGCTTTCTTTCGGATTGCTTGGAGCAGGTCGCTTAGGAAGGGCTCAAACTCCCTTCAAACTATTTCTGCCCCGTGCCAGAAATGGCTTTTGAAGCGCTGTGCCCAAGCCACAAGCAGGAGAGTGCCAAGGTGCTTCGGAGCGGTCCCCAGCAGCCCCAAGTGGGAAGCTGGTCAGCACTATCTGCTCAAAACCAGGCTGGGGGAAGAGACAAGGGAGTGGTGCAGACGCTCGGCGAGTGGAAAAATCATCTGACGTGGCCGAGGTCTCGGATCGGATCAGGGACGGGTCAAATGACATCCATTCAAAGTCTCGAGATCAAACAAGGCTTTATTCTTTCATAGTTTTGGCCCCTGCATGTGAGAGCATGTTGTAATATCATGCTTTTTTAAAGTGTAATATGCAGGAAATCATGTTTGAAAGGTCTGGCATGTACGGTATTTTTACGAAGTTCACTTTTCCCCGTTTGATTTTCATCTGTTTTCTACATTTTTTTCCAGCATGCTTTCCCTTCTGATTTATTGTTGTATTATTATTCTATTTTTAAAATAAGAAATATTTCCCCTTCAGAGGTTTTTAATATAATGCACATGAAAAGTAGCAATGGACAAACCTCAAGCTCTTTAGAGGTCTGATCTGGCCAGGGGAAGCATCCAGAAGTTCAGAGGCTTATCCAAAGCTCATTTGAAAATTTCCAAACCTCTTTGGTCTAGACAGAGGCACAGGAACCCACCGGCTCAGGGCTCCCACCGCTGACTGGGCTGGCCTCGCACTTGGCTGCTCCCTCACTGAACATCCAGGACCAGTTTCTAATAAGTCCTTGCTGAAGAGCACGCAAGATACACAAGCACACCCTTTTCTCTGAGGGGGANCATCCCAGCAGCTGGGCAGATACTGGTAGGGATCCAAGAAACCCAAGGTAACAGAGAAAGAAATCATGAGGTAACAGAGTCTGTGCTCAGGTCAAAACTGCTGTTCGTAGCAGAAATGTTTCAGGGAGACCTTCCCCTGGTGAGGAGCCCGGCCACGAGGATACACCTGCAACAGGCACACAGCTCAGAGCTCAAATGCCAGAGGGATTATGACATTTTACTTCAAATATTCTGTACTAGACAACACAACTACTTCAAAACCTGAGTTTATACCAACTGATGTATTAATACACCTCCGTGAGCTCAACAGCTGATGATCTTTTAAAATAAGGAATCATCATGTCTCAAACAGCGTACAATTCAGCTACAGAATTTAATCCATCAGGCAGTCCCACGGCTCAATTCTGAACTGGGAGCAGGTTTTTATGAGCATTAGCAACTTTTCTGGTTATACATTAAAGCACTACATTCTATTACCACCTGGATTTAGAAGATTGTCTCCAAAGCTTTGTTTAGAATTAGTTAGACCAGAGATGAGGAGGGGCTGAAATGAACACGTTTTCACATTCTTCTAGATTTTTATTAGCAATGCCCACCAGTAAGTTGCCAGGCCTGTCAGACCAGTAAGACAAAAAGGTCTAAGTCTCTGCTCCAATGTAATTCAGAGAAATTCCCTATATTTGATCATATGATAGCTAAATGTCTCAAATCCACTTAAACAGATGATAAGACTACTCCCGGATTTTTACATCCACTCAAATTCAGAGCAAACAGACTGGTACAATAGATAGATGAAACTTTATTTCCCTCAGAAAAAGCATAAATTAGAAGAGCTGAAGAGCAGAAGGCTGGAATCTAAATCATTATGCTCATGCTATCACCCATAAAGCACGTTTCCTCCCTGCTCATGGTCAAATTCTCTTTATCAAAGGGATTTACTTGAGCTTTCCTGGGAAAACTCAGTCTCTAGAAGGTTTTTGGTTGTACTTAGGAAGCTTTACCCTAAAAATTTGCCATTCAATACTAAAAGGAGATCCTCAGGCAGATTCAGCTGTTTTGTCCGCAGGGAGATAAAGAGAGGATGGAAATGGCAAAACTGACTCCACTCTCATATTGCTGATGTTTTGCTCTCATTTTCCAAACAAAGCCACCGCAGTCCACGAGCCTTCATCTTTTTCCCCCTCCTTCTCTCTAATAAGCCTTTTTTCTGGCCATGCCCTCTTCCAAAACCCAGTCAGTGCATCAGTTTTCCAAGACAGCTTCAGTAGCAACATCAAGACATGTTCTGATTTCTATGACGCTGCCGGTTTATTCCCTCTCCCGAGAGCTACGAGCCCCCTGTACAAGTCTAACTGTGCACTGCAGGGTAACAAGGTGAGGTTTAGAAACTGCAACGTTCTCCAGCCTCTCTACCTGCAGGTAGTGCCCGATGCCATGCACAGAACAAAATTCCCAGGACTGGGTCATGATTCATTCATACTCAGACATCCTGGAAGAAAAGCATCCCAGACTGGCCAGAAGCTGAATGGAATGACTCTTCTGAAGGCTTTTTTTTTTTCTGAAGAATGCTTTAAATGTTTTTCATTTTTCCCAAATATCAATTCAGCTCCTCCCTCCTCTCTCTCAAGCTTTTCTTCTGAAGTAGATCTAATGACACTTAACATCTGCCCCTGAAACTCCACACAAGATGAGTTATACGCCCGGTGACGTGAGCTTCCCAGAACAATAACTGCAAGGAGCATTTAACTTTCTCAACAAGAGGTGATCTGGATGCTTGGGGTCGTCTGGAAGCATGTCAGTCCCCCAGGACCACCTGCTTCATCCCACACCATCTTTCTTTCTTCACAGCTCACTGCTTAGAAACACCAGCCATGTCCACGAGAGGGGTTTCTGCTGCGAACGGAGACAACCACCCGCGCTTCCCCCGCAGGAACGTTGGGTGAAAGGCTGGTGGGTTGGAATCCAGTCTCATCCTACTGGCCCCTGGACAGAGCCATGCTGTGGTGCCCAAGGAGAGCTGAGGTTCAACTGGGACATCTGCCTGGAGCTAGCACACAAAGGCAGGAACCACCCAGCTCCTAAATCTTCAGGCTGTAAAGATACATGGTCCCTTGTCTAAGAGAACCAAGAAAATGCAGCTTCCCCTGTCCTCAGATAACCCCTCTTGTAGTTTTAGTAGTGAAACCACAAGTCCAAATGGTGTGAAAGATAGGGAAAAACATCTCCTGTTTTGCAGGCAAACTGCAGAGATCTCCTTCCACAGCATTCAACACTTAGCTTTTACTGCAGACAAACTCTTTGAGCAGTATTTTGGAGGCCGTGCCAGCCCACTGATCCATCCTCAAGCGTTTGCAGTGAGAACTCTCTCACGTATGAGCATCTCTCACCTTTGGGTCCTTCTCTGATATAAATCCTATGGTGATACGTGCAGTAGAAGAATTGATTTGAGGTGGGACAGAGCTCTGACCTTCAGCTATGCACAAGGCAGCGTATGGCTCCATCCCAGCAGCAGCTCAAAAAGCATGATGATCACAGGTCACATTTTTCTCGCTGGCTTCCACTTTGCTCCAGGGAGACAGGGACCTCCCCTGCCAGGCTACCGATCACTGTGTGAAACAGGGGTCTCCACTTCTAGCTCTTCCCTCATCCCATTTGTGAAATAACTGAAGTAAAATTCCCAGTCTCAGATGAAATTTAAAAAAAAAAAAAAAAAAAATAAAAAAAAAAAAAAAA
>VWZK01006938.1:235149-258054 GCA_013396935.1 Baryphthengus martii
CCAAAAAACCAAAAGCACCCCCTTTTCTCGGGGGGGGAAAAAAAAAAAAAAAAAAAGAGGAAATAAGCTCTCAGGATGTTATTCCATAAAACAACAAAAGAGCAAGGCTTAAAACATACACCCAAGGGCTGTGCTGAGTAGAAATGCTTTGCCAAATTTAAGCTCTGTGGTATGTTTAAAACCCATCATGCCTCCCTCATCTGCCTTCATTATGCTTTGAAGGAAACACTTAGTGCCATAATACACATTTTTACATATATATNCAACACTGGTATTTTCTCTAATTCCCAACTCAAAGTTCCTTAAAGGCTACAACAAGTCACCTCCCAGTGTGGCCCTGTTCATGGCTGTAGCTCCCCAGGTAGCCCACTCCACACCTACCACTCAAGCCAGGATTCCTACAGAAATCGTCCCAACTGGCATCAAACTGAAACTGCTCATTTCACGCAGGGCTGGTAGGAGTTTATGGGGATTTGGCAGTGAGGCCAAATATTTCACAAAAACTCAGATTCACTCAAACGTGTGGCGCATCTTAAAGCTCGTTACTATCCAAGAAAGGCCATCCAACCCTGGGAGGACCACAGTGAAAAACAGGAGAATTCAGCTAAGACCATGGAATCTTCTCAAAGAAATATTTAACTTCAACACTCAACTTCAGTTAAGTGTCAAGCATTGATTAAGCTGTTATTTTTTCCACTTAATATTCCATTAAAAGTAAATTCGCTTTCTAACAAGCTCCACCAGCCCATCACTGACCACCACATGGACTTGCAGTATGTTGTTATTCCACTAGATGCCTCCGTGTCTTACGCAGATGGGAAGAGCTTCTTGACTGTCAAGTTTTTAACTCAAATCAGGACATTGATAAAGATGATTAATGGGAGGTTGCTGTACGGAAAACCATCTACCGGGCTTTAGGAAAGAGTTGTTTTGTTTAATATCGTAAGTAGAAGCGCAAACCCACTTTTCAAGTGTGTATTCCCAAGCAGTGTCAGTGAGAGCCCTCCTGCAGCTCACACGCCCCTAATCCTCCACAAACAGATCAAGATAGGGAATGAAATTCAGCCATCTAGGGCCTTAAGGGTCTTAACTGATTGTAGAGAAGTCCTGTAGCTGGGGAGGGCTTCTTTTGTACAGCTTCTCAACCCGCAAATACCTTGGTGAGGATAAACCTTAGGAGTTTTGTTTTAAACTGACAGATTATGTAAAACAAATATTTATATGGATATTCTAGTGATTACCACCAGGCCTCCTTGCTCTTATCCCAAAGGACACCATACGTTGTTGAAAGAGAATTTGATTTTAGTAAAGAGAAACTTGTCCCACAAGCCGTACACTAGATTCAACTGCCTCAAGTGGATCCACGCACCAGGAGAAGACAAGTCAGGAGACTCTTCCAAATTAAGGGTCGGTTAATTCAGAAAGCATTGCCATTAAGCACATTGGCGAAGCTGGGGTATTTCTGCCATTTCCCATGGGACTAATCCAAGGCAGTTCCTGGAAAACGGCACCAGACTCGTCTAACGGTGAACCTGTGGCACAGTTTGACTTTGAAAGGCACTTACATCAGAAGTGTGGAAACACCGCCCGTACAAACTGCCTCAAAATTAACAAAGCCCAGAAAAGAGTTGAACATCAAGCTGCGGGGAGTTCGGAAGAATTAAGAGCCCCAATTAAGCATCCTGGGCTTAGAGTGAAGCGACAGGTACTCAGGTCACCACAAAAATACTACAACTGACAGAAAAGCCACCGGCCTAGAAAAAAAACCAGTGAGATTAGATGAATTAACACCACTCGGGGTATGTACAACCTTAACAGGTACGGAACACCCTGGTACAATCTCTCCACTGTCTTTACATACTAAACTGGTATCTCTATTGATTTATCCCAGATGGAAAAAAAATCCACAGTAATCTACATCTGGTACAAGTATGTTCCACCAAGTATTAAGAAGGAGAAGTTTTTCCCTCTGACTCGGGTGCACACTGTGTCATTCTAAGCAAGGAAATACGGTACATCCAAGAGAACACGTGAACACGTGTTTGACTCATGATGAATTGTCTGTGACACTAATCCCTGAATACAGCAATCAGACTGTTGACTAATTATTGTAACATAATAGAAAATAAAACAAGGAGAAATGATCTAGTAAAGTCAAATCACAGGCTTTTCACATAATCTTGCAATTTGCTACCTTCTCATATTCTCCCCACTTACTTGCCAAGACAAATCAGTTCATATCAAGTGAACCAGAGCAGTGCAGCAGAGATCTGCTGTGTTCTTCCTATATGTGAAATTCATCGAATCTTTTGGGGTTATTATATATATATATACTGACTCTGGAGAACTACAAAGTGGATTCTTTCCAAAGTGGAACTCATTCCTGCATGTCTGAAGTCTAATTCAGCTTCCCAATAAGGTGCAGGCTGTGTGATTGTTCTCCATAAAGAAAGGATAGAAAAGCACCACAACATCATATGTAAAAAAAATTTTCAAAATTTGCAAATGGACGCAAAATGTAAGTTTTAAGAAATTATTTTCAAAACAGGTTTTAACCCACCCATCTTTTTCTGCTGTATCCTGGTGTTTTAAACATATAAGATGTCCCCGGCAGACCTCCAAACAAACGCAACAATATCGAGGATAAACACATTTCCTGGGAAAACTGGCCAACTGAACATCATCCCTGCGCAGAGCAATCTGGGTTTGCTTTCGTTAGCATCCTCTTCTGAAAGATGATACAGAGAAGCAGTGATGACAAAAGGTGCGAGTGACAAAATGTCAAGGCAACGTCAGAGCCGTTTCATAATCGCGCCTCTCCTTGACCAGAGAAACCTGATCAAGGTTATGAGACTCACGACATAGCAAAGTATACACTTTGCAGCATGTTCATTGAAAAATACTGGCTTTCTTCTATTACCTCAGAACTCCAGCGATGTTCCTCATGGTGTAAAAAGCCACCCCTCGGTGCCTGGTACCGTATGGCGTTAGAAGGAGGAATTCAAAGCTGACTGCGCTGTTAGGAACTGTTCATGGTTCACACTTCACGCTGGAAGAACCCACAGGACTTCCCAGGTGTACTCTTAACAGTTAATTTTTCTAGTTTAAGTCTAGAGTCACGTCTGGATCCGAACACTGCACACCCCATAACCTGAAGCGCTCAGATCCCAGGCTTGGTCTTCAGCCAGTTCCTGTTGATGGGCCACCACTCCTCTGAGCTCAGCACGTACAAGTCCACCTGCCGAGCACATGTTACACCAGACACCCTCTACAAGATAAGTCACCCTGCTGTGACGCCGCGTGTTAAAGAACTACATTATCCCTCAGGGTAGGCAAATCCCAACGACAAATTTTTGACAGGGCTTCCTTCCATGACTGCCTTTCATAAATACTTCAAAGCGCATGAAGCAATTTCTCCAAGTCCCAGACTTCTGGGTTTAAACCACAACCACCAGCAGTTCCACCAAACCCTGCAACACAAATCTCAAGTCCCTGTTCCTAGAAAGAAAAAGGGTTTTCTTCTTAAGAACCTCCATTTCTGAGATATCCACCTCATTTTCCTGGGGCTGTGAGGACACGCTCTCAGCTCTCTCTGCTCTGTGTCATGGCCTCCGCTCTCTGCACAAGACAAAGCTCTATCACTGCAGACATGTCCTTGGAAGGAAAGGCTCAAAATCTACATTTCTCCAACTTCAGGCTTTTCAATACCTGCCAGGTTCAACTCAGGTACCTGAACTTTTAACTAATCCGTAAACCACAGACAATTGGATACGTACATGGCCAGAGCGGGAGCAGAATTTACTGCATCCACAAACTCCAAAGCCACACTTGGGAGCTCAGCAAAGGAAAAAGCAGAAGAGAGGGAGCTTCTCCCTGCAGAAAACTGTAAGAAAAAATAACTCTTCTCCCCAAGACTGAGGGAAAGGCACAATACAAGAAGAATGTTTTTATTTTAAAAGTCTCTACCCTTTAGATTTACTTTTTTTTCATTAATTATCAGTAGCTGGCTCCTGGGAAGGAGCTTAGCAACACTTTGTCCCTTCATCATGCATCACACATTTTCTGCTATGTTTGCCCAGACAAGTTTAAACCTGTGCTGAACGGGACTGAAAGCACCTTCCCAGTTATCCGTTGGCCAGATCCAACGGGAAACAAACTTCCTGTCCCAAAAAGCATCAAAATGACACAACAGTTCTTACCCAGAGTATTGGTAAAAAAAAATTAGTTTAAAAAAATACTTTGCTAAATAATAATCAGGAGAAAATTCAATACAGTACAACTAGAAAAAGTAACAAAACAAGCTATTTACAGGTGAGAAAAGGGAAGACACGAGCTTTTCTCAGCTCAGGAAGTTTTCCTTTCCCTCTGCCTTTCCCCTGCTGCAGAGGCCAGATGGGAGGTTTGCGCAGAGACCTCTGCACGGGAATATTTCGGAAACTAGGATGAAGTTCAGCCCAAAGCAAATCCCTCTGTACCCCAGTGGCTGAGAATTCACCTGCGCACCTTCCAGTTGCGACATCCCTCCCAGGCTTTTAAGGTGAATATAACAAAGTTTATGTTGCTGTAGGAACTTTTTTAAAAAGCCACCCCGACCTCTTCACAGAAAAGACCTGATCTAGAGCCCTCAGAAATCCATGGGAAGGCTGCCACAGCCTGCCCCTGACTTTGGACCAGTGTTATACCCTAAGAACACGGTATAGAAACTGAATCCCCTCCTAAAAACACCGGGAAGGCCACAGGGAAGCCCACAGTGGCTCAAGCAGGAGGGAGCACGAGCCCTCGCGCTCTCCTCCGTCAGGCCTAGCACAGACCCAAGCTCATAGCAAAGCAGATATTTCAGACTAAATTCTAATTTTATTTTTAAAACTACAAAGCATACCAGAGCACTGGTGAAGCACATCCGGCTGTTTGAACCAAAGCACACTGGCTCTCGCCCGTGGTTTTTTGGGTGGAAAGGGAAATTCAGTGGGTCATAGCAGGGTAATCTCTTTTTAATGTAGTGCTCTGTGCAAAATCCACACGAAGCCAGCCAAAGGAAGACAGATATTAATGATATTATCTTGCCCACATACCAAAATAAAACATCCATGGTGTTATTAATCTGCCTTGATGGCTTTCTCAACACTGAAATATTGCAGATTACCAGGTCTGTTCAAAGGGACAGAAAGAGCACTGCTAGAAACAAAAATGCATTTTCCAAACCTGGTGTAAGTGTGTTTATCTTACATATTTATACGGTCTCCACTACCTCGGTATCTGGACTTCAGACATTTTTAAACATGATTTTTTCTACATGGTAGGAAAATATTTATCCCCCTTTTGCAAATGGGAAACTAAAAAGAAAGAGCAACTCACCCGACAACGGCAACCAGAAGAACTTAATTAACATCGGGTTTCAAAACATCGAAAAATTGCCTTTAGAGTCACGAGTTGCAGGGAAATTAACTGTGCTTTCGGTACTTGTCCTTTGTTTGCTGAACCCAAAGATGCTTCTTGGCTTTTGCTCTCAAGCATCTTTGAGGTATGAAGCAAAACAGGGGCACCCAGGCGTGGGATTTCTCTATACGAGGCCTTCAAAGAACAGGAGAAAACTGCGAAGCTCATGAGAGTCAGCAGTGCCTGCGCTGCCTTAACTCAGACCTGTCTTCCCTACACCAGAGCCCTGGAGAACCAGGACCATTACTGCTCCAGCAGCCACAGAGGGGGCTCAGCAACCCCTACTGCTTGATGGAGACCAACGAGGCTCAGACCCCACAAGCAGCAATGGCCATGGCTCTGTCACACTGAGGGTGCTGGGTACAGTAGGCCTGACTCTCCTTTCTGTTTATTTTGGAGTTTTTCTAGGGATTTTTACCTTGGTTGGTTTTTGGGGTATGTTTGGTTATTTTTTTTTGGTGTGTGGTTTATTTTTCCTCTTTAAGGATAAATTCTATTTATTCACAGAATCACAGAATGTTAGGGGTTGGAAGGGACCTTGAAAGACCGAGTCCAACCCCCCTGTCAGAGATCACCTAGAGCAGGTCACACAGGAATGCACCCAGGTCGGCTTTGAATGTCTCCAGAGAAGGAGACTCCACAGCCTCTCTGGGCAGCCTTTTCCAGGCTCTGCCACCCTCACTGTGGAAAAGTTCTTCCTTACATTTACCTGGAACCTCCTCTGCTCCAGTTTGCACCCATTGCTCCTTGTCCTGTCATTAGGCATCACTGAGAAGAGCCTGGCTCCATCATCCTGACACCTGCCCTTTACATGTTTATAAACATTCCTGAGGTCACCCCTCAGTCTCCTCTTCTCCAAGCTGAAGAGACCCAGCTCCCTCAGCCTTTCCTCAGAAGGGAGATGTTCCACTCCATCATCTTTGTGGCTCTGCACTGGACTCTTTCCAGCAGTTCCCTGTCCTTCTGGAACTGAGGGGCCAGAACTGGACACAATATTCCAGATGCTGCCTCACCAGCACAGAGTAGAGGGGGAGGAGAACCTCTCTCGACCTACTAACCACATCCCTTTTAATCTACCCCAGGAGGCCATTGGTCTCCTTGCCCACAAGGGCCCATTGCCGGCTCATGGGCATCCCGCTGTCCAGCAGGAGGACCCTCAGGTCCCTTTCCCTTACACTGCTCTCCAGCAGGTCTGACCGTTGGAAGTTCTCAGTGTATACGTCAACACCCAGAAGACTTCTCACTCTGCACCATACTACAGATACGGACAGCAGATCTCAAGAACTCATTCGTCCTAAAGTTGAAGTAGTCACCAAGGTGGACTTGGAGAGGAATTCCACCCA
Source organism: Baryphthengus martii (assembly GCA_013396935.1). Taxonomy (NCBI): domain Eukaryota; kingdom Metazoa; phylum Chordata; class Aves; order Coraciiformes; family Momotidae; genus Baryphthengus; species Baryphthengus martii. The sequence goes on from VWZK01006938.1 coordinate 241,929, forward strand.
GAGGGGGAGGATCAAACAAACCCTGGAGCTGCGTTTTCCCTCATGTTGGCTGGCAGGGCTGGAGGAAGGAATTTGCCTTGCCTCTTGGCTGACAAAACATGTATTTACACTTGTAAAGCAATGTTTGCACTTGGCTACATGGTTTATTGCCTCTTCATACAACATTGTTTTCCACTGTTGTGAAAACACCTCTAAAACCATCAGAGTTGTTACACATAACCACTTGAGCTTCCAGGCAGCCTCAAAAGAGCTCTGGTAACCCACAATCAGTTATTCAACCCGCGCATCAGCTACGCCATCGCCAGCCCCAAGCACTCAGAATATGCCTAGAAATTTTTTTCTCTTGTTTTTTGCTTTCTAGATACCACTGCTACTCTCACATCACATTTTCCTGAGCAGGTGACAGGATGAGATCCTTTGTCTTAATGGAATTAAAGATTTTGATCAACTTTCTGGCTTTATCAGGAGTGACATTAAGGAGTGGAAGATCTGTAGGTGGGAATTGACATCGCTGGGACAAGTACCTTAGTGCAGAGAGTTGCAATAAGCCAGTCTAAGACACATAAACCAGCCCTAGAGTTCTTAATTACGAAAAAGCACCTGAACTGGCCAGTGCTTCCCACAGGAGCAGGAACAGACCTTTTGCTCTACCGCTACATCTTGAAAAGATTAGGGGGTTGGAGCTGTCTGTACAGAATTGTCTAGGGGATGAACACGGACACAGAGTAGGGAGGGAAAAATTGAGGCTAGAGGATTTTGTAGATCTTTCCAGTCCCCAAATGCAGCACATTAGTATTAACTCTCTGCTCTGAGCATCAGGGCAGGTGTCTCCCCATCCCACCACACCCCTGCTCAGTGCTCAGCCCTACACATTAATTCAGCCATGGAAAAAAAGCACCAAAGTCTTAGACTGCAGGTCCATATAATGCCAATTTTAAACCCACAATCTGGTTCTTTCATGCTATGAGTTTCAGATAGCTTCTTGATTCTCTTTAGAGCTGCTGAATCTTTTCAAGGGTGGCTGGCAGGAGTTAAATTATCTGCTATATAGACCTCACCAATACAAAGATTACTGCTCAGCAGTTCATGCTCCTCAGCGTTGTACATTCCCAGGAACTGTGCTTCCACTTTCACTTTGAGATACCACCATCCCTAATCAAGTTAAACTGAAACTCAAGACCAGCTGTAGTTCTCTTTTACAAATGAAGCTACCAAGGTCAAACTTATAAAATGAAACACTAAGGCTGCCCTGCAAGGACTAAACCCATGAGGCCAAATTCACATTGCTTGAACCACACAAGACTACGTTCATTGATATGAGGGTGGTTTGGATTGAACACGTGGATAGATAATACTCCTGATGACCATGAACCGCAGCTTCAAGGCCTATTGAACAGCTTCAAGTTCAGATCTGATCAGAGAGAGCAACTCAAGCTTCTCGTATATCTCTCCTCATTTCTCAAAGCACGTCAAGAGAGATAAACCTTTCCCTAAGAAGGTCCGCAGCATTCAACAAGAGGAGAAACTTCACTTTTACTGAGCGATCGCCAGCATTTTCTAAGCATATGGTAGCCAAATGGCCATTTGGAAACAGCACGTGCTCTCCCAGGGCAGGCACACACATACACCTCATAAAAACAGATTTACAAGTCAAAAAAAAAAAAAAAAAAAAAAAAACAAAAAACCAAACCAGCCATGGTTTGGAATGCAGGTTCTTTTCCGTGGATGCTGCAAGAGCGCAAGGTGCTCCCCAGATGTGCCCGTCGTAATGAAACTCACGCTTGCAGGAACCAACGCCAGCTAATTCCTTCTGCCTTCCCACTTGGGTGATCATGGTATCGATCAGAAAATCATTCCAGCTCATTCAGAGGGAATGCAATAGGGGCACCAGTTGCTGTTAACTCTTTATTCCACCTAATTAGAGCTACTGTGGTAATCCCAGGGCAGGCACCCACAGTTCCCAGGGACTGTGCTCAAATGAAAACAGTGGTTACACATCACTTGGTACTTTGGTGACACCAAGCAAAGCACGATTTGTTGGTAAATATTCCATTAAATTAACTAATGGGACAGAAAGGTCTTTGATTTGGGCACACTTGGAGCTGGCAGAACTATTCTTTGAGAAATATAAGCTCTTCTTCCTTCCCTAAGCATCATTTTTGTAAATTATTAATTTCATTTTGTGAAGAAAGAATATAACTTTTTTGACAAAGACTTTATTTCAACTGCCATCGCTCACTTTGCATTTTGGTCAGACCTGATTCAGCCTGTGAGTCATCCCCCAAGTTATGAACTTCAGCTAGAAAACGTTCACAAGTCCAATCACCGGCTTGACCTCTGACTAACACCACCAGAAAATAATGAATTGCAAGTAACCTTCTTGTAAACATAGATACTTACACCAAGAGCAGCGATCCCTGAAATACTCCTACAAACAAAACACGCCTGAGTAAATTACCTCAGCTGGTGAAGGAGGAAGAGACAAGAGCTGTCAAAACAGAAAGTGAGTTGTAGTAGATACTGCTAAGTTCTTCTGCTGTTAACTAACTCTGCCCTTAGCCTTGAGGGGGATATTTTTGGAAAGTCTTATAAAATTCATTCAGCTGTTTCTGAGGCTGATGAATGTGGAAAAAAATCCTCACAGTCGTCAACTCTATTTTTCAGATCCCTTTTTTTTTTTTTTGGTGCTTGGATAATTCAAAAAATGACTTTGATTTCAAACTTTGGACTTGGCAAGGGCCACTGGTAGCCTTGACTGAAAAAACAGAGCTGTGCTTTGAGTTCCGAAATAACCACCTTATGGACGTGTCAAACTGGCTACTGAGCCCGACAATACCCACGAGAAGCGCTCTGAGCCTCGGCAGGTGCCTCAAAGATGGCATCAGTATTTGTACATTTAAACTTTGAATCACTCCAAGGAACGCAAGCAATGAAATACAAGGGCCCATATAAAAAAAATAAAAATAAAAACTACTGAAATCTGCTACCCCTGCTATGTCCCACAATTAAAGACCACATAAAAGAGCATCTCCTTGAAACAGCACATGTAACGTGGGTAATCTTTTTATCTCTATTAGGAAACAGCCTTAACAGAGTAGATGCCAATAAAGTTAATTAACACACTAACCAATCTGGGAATAAGTTTTCACTGACACGATGAAGCAGTACCTGGAAACCAGTGACTGCACTGGCCGCTCAGTATCAGTTCTCATTTGGTTTTTTTTCCCCAGTTCAGATGAGTTTATGTTGCTACCACAACAATATTTTGCATTAAACATCATCTTCCAGTTGGCATCAGAGATGGTTTTCTACGTCTCTAAATGACAACTTGCTCAAAAAGAACCACCATTGGTCACCTACAACTGCTGGACTCCATAGTTGAGACGAACTCGGACATCTGAGGATCTTTCTCCCGAGGCAAACTCTGTTTAATTCATAAATTGGGGAGGGGAAAGAAGAAAATTAAGCAGAGCTTCAGTAAAACAGAGGCTTTCAGTAACCTCCATTCAGTAGCCAAGAATTAGCAGGGAAAACATCATTCCCCCCCCTTTTTTTTTTTTAAATTGATGCTCATGCCAAAACGCCTCAGGTATGTACAATCCCAAACAAAAGTCTCTGGGGAATTTCAGCCTTAAGAAACACTCTCCTGGGCAAAATGGTTTCCTGGAGTCAGTAGTTCTATTGCAATATATTGGACGTTAACTTTGTTAATAAGAAAACACTTTTCAAATGAAAAATGACTTGTTAAACCACTTTTATGTCACTTTTTCAGTAACACATTAAAGTAAACAAACCTAAGACGTTAAATAAAATAAAAACCCCACTACACCTGCAGAGTTTTACCAGCTCACATTACAAAGTCCTCTCTGAAGTGGTTGGTGAGCTATTTCCATTACAAACAGCAAGTGTTCTTGAAAGTAATTCAAAGAGTCAAATTAGGCAGATTACATCAGAGTTTATTTCCCCGCAGCAGAAGGGCTTTTGAAACACCTGCCTGACATATTTCAACCACTGCAGAGAAACGCAGCACTGACTGGTTTCAGGAACTGCTGGAGCCTTGAAAGAGAGGCTATTTTAGATTTTATTCTACAAAACAATTTTTAATAATTTAAACTTGTACTTTTGTTGTTAAGGACCAAAATTATCCGCAGGGACAAGATGCCAAAAGCTGCACTAGCTAAAATTCCAGAGAGTTTGTACACTTCATGCTAAACACTAAATATCTCCTATTGATCCCAGAATTTTGCAGAACACTTTGTTGTCTGGAACATCTTTTTAAAAAGCTAAAGTTAATCAGGTGTATACCCATAAAACTCAAGTGACAAGTTGGAGAAAGTAGAAAAGGCAGCATCGGTCAACCCAGAATCAGAGAGAGTGGTACAACTTCATCTCAGCATTGGGAAAGGAGAGTTGGAGGGTAGATAAATGCAAAGGAGAGTTGGAGGGTAGATAAATGCAAAGGAGAGTTGGAGGGTAGATAAATGGATCTGCTGTTACAGCTGAACTGCCCCAGATGCATCACATCACAGGGTACTTCACATCTGAAAATTTCAGCGACTGCTGCAATTGCCTTTTCACTTCAGTCCTTGGAAAAACGCTGGAATAAATCATTACACAAACATTTTAAGCAAGAGACACAGATGACTGATTGCCAACATTGGTTTCTGGAGAGCAAACCATGCCAAAGCAGCCCATTTCCTTCAACAGCAGGCAGGAAGGTTACACAGCCTGAGGAAAAGCAGCTGATGTAGTTCATGCCCTAAATTATCAAAAGCAGTAGACAAGGTGACAAGGACACGAACAAGAGTATCTTAAGGTAACACCATTTTGAAGTTGCCTTCAGGACATTTCTTCATTGTGATATATGTGCAGAGCTGGGTGGGGAAAAAGAGAAAAATCAAACTGGCCCAGTTGGTATCGCTGTTTCCTGCCCCGAGCCAGGCTCTGCTTGGTTCCATCCTAGCTACGGTTTATTTAGTGTTTTCCTGAATAACTCCCATGATGGAATAGGTAGTATGCTGTTTGAACACACAACTAATGCCAAGCCAGGCAGAGCTGCAAAGGGCGTGGAGAGGATTACTGGGCAAACAGGAGAGACAAAGTGTAGATGTGGTTTGGCCGGGGTCAGGGGGGGAAGGGGAAAAAAAAAAGGGGGGGGCAGTTAACTCAGTATGGAAAAATGCAAGATTTAACCCAAGTCAAGAATAACTGGTTGCGTAACTCAGAAAGGGCGAATACCTCGTGCCCCATACAAACACAGACAATCAGTAAATTAATCGAAGAATCTAAGCATCAGGCAGCAACACCACAGGGCAGAGAAAAAAAAACAAGCACGTAAAAGTGAAAAGGCAGCGTGAGAGATGTCCTGTGTTCAACATCAATGGGCCTCAGCTCAGACACTATGTCTGTTTTGAAAAAACTCAAACACATACATCTGTACGACCCTATAAAACAAATGAACAGACATGTCAGAAAATGTCTAAAGAAATACCAGAAAAAAACCCTGAAGTTGTTTAGAACAACAAAAAAAAAAATCTATACTACAAGACACTGTATTAGTCTTCAAGTACTTCCTGGATAAAACAAATTTACTATTTGGTTTTCACTGTGGATATTCAAGCAGCACGCATAAGGTGGCAACACAGCAGAATCCCATCAGCAAAAGCAGAAATATTTGTCTGTTAGATGTTGAAGTCAGTTACAGTAAGAAAAACTGCTGACTCCTGAAAGAGAGGTCCATTTACAGGGCAGTTTTTCCTCCAGATGACAAGGTAGAGCTACTGAGAATCATAAAGATGGAAACATCAGGGAAAGCTTTCCAACTGCAAAGATGGTTATGCACCGCATTGGATTGTGTTGCAATGCAGGGATTTCCATCAGCAGGTCCTTACTTTCATGTTAAATGTCGACCTTAAGGACACAATATCCCAAGTTGAGCTGAAAAGTATTTCCTAGCAGAGATTTCCTGCTTTTACAAGATTATCTTTTTGAGTCCCTGCATTTATATAGTGCTATTATCTCACATTATTTTCCTTCTTAAAATTGAAATCCTTTTCTAAATCTCAAGTTCAGCCTCAGTTTTGCAGTTTCAGCTTCTTTCTTTACAATGAACAAAATCTCCTGATGTCAACAACAGAAATATATTCCATTGGTTTACATTTTAAAAATCTGATTAAAAAAAGTCAAGGCCATATCTCATATTAGAAGCCCCAGAAGTCTGTCAAGATGACCGTGTCTTCAATCTATCAATCTCAGGTACTAGTTCTGCCTTTTTTTAAGTGAAATTTCAACTGCCACTGCAGTACGGGCGCCACACATTTCACACTCATCTGACACAGTGGAAGAGGGGACAGACTTTTTAGCAGGACCTGTTGTGACAGGACAAGGAGTGATGGGTTTCAACTGAAAGAGGGAAGATTTAGGCTAGAAAGAAGGAGAAAATTTTTGACCCTGAGGGTGGTGAGAGCCTGGCCCAGGTTGTCCCGAGTGGTGGTTGCTGCCCCATCCCTGGAACCATTCCAGGGGAGGTTGGGCCCGGGCTCTGAGCAACCTGCTCTTGTTGCAGATGTCCCTGCTCCCTGCAGGGGAATTAATTGGACCAGATGAGCTTGAAAGGTCCCTTCCCACCCAAACCAGTCTGTGATTCTACTACATAAGAACCAAATTAACCCGCCCGTTGTCCTTTAACCAAAGGCACAATCCACAACACAACAAAAGCAGCAGGTCGAATTTCCAGCGCAACACCCAGAGAGCAGAGCAGCATCATTCAGAGCGTCCTCAGGCAAAGCACAAGCCCCGCTAGGTTCCAAGGTGCTGCTGCCATCTCAGAACTGTGGAATTTTACAGAGCTCTCGTGGGAGAAGGAATAGGCCAATTTCATTAGCTCTTACTTCTGCCTCCTGAATTACAGGAGCCAAATGAAAGACTGCTGTCAGCAATGTTGGAAGTCTTTCTTAGTAGATAATGGATCCCAGTAAAGCCTAAATATTTCCTTTAACCCTTCCCCAGGTATGAGTGGGGATCATGCCTTTCAGAAGGTCCTTTGCAGTTGGGCTGCGTAAGGCACTGCAGCTCAGGGAGAATGAGAATGTCACGGTAAAAATAATCGTATTTTTTTTATGTTACACAAACTCTAAATCTGTAAAACCAGCACCCTGTAAGTTGAGCTCTGGATTTATGGAGTTCAGAAAAGGAGTTTATAAACCAAATAAAGCAGTTCTTGAGAGTCAAGTAAATCAGTGCATCAGAGCACTCTGAACTGGGATCCAAGAAACTGGGACAAGGTATCAGAAGCAGCTTTACAGAAACAGAGGATTATCACATCTTTAAGTCTAATTACGTGTCTGGTGCCTGTGGCACAACCATTTTTCCCCATACAAACTACAGTATTATACAATCCCAGGGACAACAAGTCCAAGACTGAGGAAACTTAACTTAGCACAGTTAAGAGTTACCACCAGTGTTCTCCCCTCCCATTTTTTCTCCCACAACAAATTAAGCTCGGTGAAGCAATTTGTGCTATTCTTCAAGCAACGGCTTTTCAATCCAAAGCATTACTTCTCATTTGCAAAAGCAATTAAGGATCAAAGGTACAATCTGGCACTTCGGGTCTCCTACGAAAAGCTGTAGCTCAGCAAGGAGGTAGGTGGCCTTCGGTCCGGCCAAACCATTGAGAACCATTGATGACCATTGAGACAAACGGTCATCACCTGCAAGCCTGAAGTACCTGATTTCTAGGTGTAACCCATCCTTCAGCCATCTAATAAATTGAGTTTGCAAGGATTTGTACCCAAGAAATTAGCAGCCTAAAAATACAACTGAACAAGCTGGAAAAAACCCACACACACACATCAGTCCCCAGCATTTGCAACAAAGGAAGTTTCAGAAGCTGTCAGTCAAGAAAAAGAAGCCCTCAGGAAAAGAAGCGATGCTGAAAGCTACTGTTTGCTTGGTTTGCTATTTTTCTGAGTATTTAAGAATTAAGTTATGGTGCTGAAAACACACCTTTATATACAAAAGAAACATGAAAGAATTAAACAGTATTTCACAATCCCGGAAAAAAAAACAACTCACATTCACCTTGATGGGAGACCATTTAAGGCAGATCAAAGCCAGAATGTTAGACTTCACAGCAACATCACCATTCCCCAAGCGCGATATTTCTCTGTCCATTTAATGGAAAGCTTGTTTCATAGAAGTACCTTCTGCTGCACACCAGCATCTCTCCAAGCCTCATGAACCTGCCGCAACCAGCACATGGAGAAAGATGAAGATCTCTGAAGGTTTCACACCCCACTGAGCATCATTCAGCTAAGAGATAACCACAGAGATTACATTTTTGGCCACAACTACAGCATGAGTGGCCAGACAGAGTGTCGCAGCTCTAACGCAAGACAGTTTTGCTGTCTCCTAGTTGACCTGAGCCTCATATCCCTTCCCTGATTACTGGAGTTACCATAACTTCTACCTCTGGGCTCAACGTGACTCAAGTCATATTAGTATTTTCATATAATGTTTTTATATAAAAGGGTCACAAGGGTCTTAAACTGCTGTACAAGCTCCGTAAGGGACAGGAATTACTCACCCTGAACTAACAGTGTTTCTCTACACCACTCAGATGAACAGTTCAGAGCCAACAGCAGGCAGTGCTGGAAGTGGGATGCTTGAAGTACTGACAGCTCCCAGAGAACAGAACTTCAGCCAGGATGCCACTATACAAACACTTAATGACAGAAATGGTTTCCTCTAAGTCTTACGAGTCTCCAATACATACGGTAAAGAAGGGAGACACCAAGAGCTGAAGCAATTTCATCAAGGTTGTAGGAAACAGACAGTTAAATCCACAGGTTCCAAGGTCAAGTTCAATGCTTTCATTACAAGGGCAGGCAATCCTTTAAAAACAGAAGGGCCAGACCAATTCAGGGATTAATTAACAACTATTTAGCTTCACTGAAAGCAAAAAAAACACCCACATCTGATACCTAAAGAAAAATCTCCCTCCCTACAGGCATCATAATCTTTACAGGCATTCTGTAGCAAACCCAGCACTGTATAATCCCATGCCAGTAATCTCAGAGAGTCTGAAGTAGTATCAGAAGCAAAGATGCGCCCGCACATGAGCTGTCCCCGACATGGGGACACCACAAACATGGCCAGAACTCCTCAGGTCCTTGGTGAACGCATCAGCAACATCCCAAAGCAATGAGCAGGTGTCATTAAACACAGTGAACCACTTGAGAGAGAATATAAATATTGTCATGTGTTTGGTCTACATCACAACATCAGCCAACACCTGGCAAACATTGCCAAGCCAATTCTGGCAGTGTCCGTAAGTGGTCGGATTCAGGAAGAAGAGTTTGGCTGCCTCAGAAAACAGCATTCTCAGACCAACTGGTGCAAGTTTTTAAGAAGCTGAAGGCATCAAAAAAAAAAAAAAAAAAAAAGATCCCGACCTCAGAAAGTCACCAGAACTTCTACCAAAGCAGCTCAAATCTCATCCCTGCAACCTTTCAAAACCATTGCTGGGATCTTCACAACAGAAACCCTGACATTCACAACAGCACTGGACGACAGACTTCCTTCAAAACCTTTATAAAGTTTTCCCATCAGAGAGAACTGAGCTGTATCTTACCTTAAGTAAGCAGAATAATCTTATTTATTGATTCATATTTGCCTTTTTTGGTTTTAGAACCCAATATGTTTTTATTTATATACTTAAATTCAGGTTTTATCCTCTCTCCTGGGATTATAATCCAAAACAATTTCACAAATTGTAAACTGAAGGAAGCAACCAAAATACTGAGTAATAACATGACAACGAAAACAGATGAACATTGAAATTACTTCTCCACACACTGAAGGAAGAGTCCCCTGGGGAAATCAGCATACGATGCCCAACTTTGACTCATCTTCAATTGCTGCAGTGCCTTCTGTCTCACATTATTTTTGGCGTGGTGGTCATCAAAAAGACCACGGCAGCATTTGAGCACAGTATAGATTTCAAATTGTGACACTACTTTCAATTTTAAGAAAGGAACACTTTTTTACGTAGTGTTAAATTATCACCTTGATACAATATTATGAATTTCCCTATTGATAAACTCTTAGCGGGCAGTTTCCCTCAAGGATGTTGCGTGATCAACACAGATATTCCTACAAAGACTCAACTACACAAGCAGGACGTTAATTGGAAGCCCATCAAGATTACAGATACCATTTCTGTTCTGGCAGTATCCCAGACTTCGATGACCATAGAAATAAGAGTGATAGATTTTTCTTGTGCTGAACCTCCAAAGTACATGGAAAAAAACCCACAGAGCAGCTGGGAAAAGAAAGCAAGGACTACAACATATGCAGAGCACCGGTACGTACAACGAACAGGACACTGACTTTCCCATCATACTCATTGCAAGAAGTGTTCTTGAAGAAAGCCTCAATTTTTAAGGCTCTCAAGTACAACAGGTTTTCAGCTAAATATTTGAGCTTCAAAAAGTAAAGGTATAAAATCGCTTCAGTATTTTCTAGACTTGAAAACCAAAGCCGCACGATGAGTTCCGAGAGCGGTGAGATACACGTTGGATGCTGTGTACATGGGGTTACAAGTCCATCGCCAGCTCACTCAGACGCGTTGCTCCTCCACAAACTTCGACCGGAGTAACCCCCCCAGTCTCCGGCAGGTTGTAGGACACCCATCCCCGGAGTAGGGCAAAGCAGCTGTTCAATAGCACGTCAACACCCCTTCAGGAGAGGGAGGGAAGGAAAATACCACATCCACTGACAGGGAATTGGAAAGAATGCACACGTGGCTTAGGAACAGAGCGAGACGGAGACAACGTTTCAAGAGAAATGCTATGCAAACAACTTCCCCTTCGGTATACACCACCACTCCCAGCTTTGAGGGACCGAGTTCAGAGACTTAACGGGGCCAAGCTCGTTAGCTGCTGGAGAGAGCCCTTCCTTCCACAGGAGAGCATTCAAGACGGGAGTCTAATCCAAGTTTGCTCAAAAGCCTTTGAAGTGGGAATGCAGTTTCTAGTCCTCTGGTAATTCCTTCCTTGATAGGCTGGAGCAAAGTCTTTTTTTTTTTTTTTGACCATTAGAAGAGGGAGGACCGCACCACTTCTGTCTGAGGGCAGTTGGGCTCAGCCTCAGCAGAGAGGAAAGGTAGTTTATAGATACATGTTCTTTTCATCAAACTACATTTATTGCTCTAAGTAAAATTAACTCAAAAAGTACACAAGAAGCTGTGAAAGGAAGAAAGTCTTGCCTTGGGGCTGCAGCACAGAGACAGAAAATTATTTCTTTGTTGTCACAGCTCTTGCCAATAATACACAAAAATGTATCAAGCTGGCACCTTTGGGTTTTGGGTTTTTTTTCTAAATAATTTCCTGGGCAGTGCAACTGAAAACCCCTGGTAATAACAACACTAACACAACTAATGATAAAATGTACACATCTGTCTGATTCCCCAACAACTCTCCTCTTACAAAAAAAAAATCTACCTTAAATTACTCCAACCAAAAACTTTTTTCCCCCCATTCAAAAAATCTATCCAGTAATTAAAGTCAAACATGCAACAAAAACAGGGGTACCTCAAGCTAACCTCTACAATAACCGTGTCCACACAGAACTAGATCTGTTGACCTGTCAGGGCCCAAAGATGGAAGTTGGTACCATCAGTCTGAAGTTTCCGAACCAGCACCCAGAAGCCCAGGCATTTCTGCCCAGCAGGATGAAGCCACAGACACCTGCATTCTCCAAACTACTACTTGTTTTCCGCTGTTGTCAGCGAAAGCAGCTGACTGTGGCTTTGTTCAAATTTATTCGAGAAGCTGAACAACTATCCACCCAACACATTCCTACAGCATCCTCTGTGTCCCAGCTAGGCCTCTTCAGTCCACACCTCCAGCAGGGCAGTGGGGAAGGTCCCAACCCTGCTATGACCAGTTAGCATAGCACTGAAAAAGGCTTTTCACTTCTGTGTCTCACTACCTTCATCCTTTGAGTCCCTCCCTAAACAGTAAGAACTTCAAAAAGACTCTTCTTCCATAGTCCAGGCTAATGGAAATGGTCCCAGAAGTCTGCTGTGGTTCCCAGGAACCATGATACTAAATATTCCTGGGATTTTTGCCATTTCCCAGATCTAAGCCAGTAAAATGCTCAATTTAAAATATGAGGGAATCCAACCAAGCCTCAACTACAAGCTCTGCTTTGGTGGAAAAGACAATTCTCTCAAATATTTTGGACAAGCGAACAATGACAAACCAATAAATAAGCATCTGTGGTAAAAGCCAGGAAACGTGAAGATGTCCTAAAATTTCCCACCACCAGTACCTGTGTATTTAAATAACCTGCATATGAGACAGGAGGTTGAGGATTCTGGCATCACATGGCATTTTCTGAAGCACAAGTCTGCTTTGGATACAGGCAGTATAAATACTTTCCCAATAGCATCCCGTTTTCAGGATAGATATCAACATCCTTTCCCTCAGATCCCACATACCAGCTCGAATCTCTCCCTGGAAGTAACCTGTGTTTAGAGAAGAGTCATCATCAGTTCCTTCCTTTACTTCAGCTTCAGTTCTGCCAACAAGGAAAGATGATGCAGGAACAGAAAGCAGAGTTTGGGTTGTAAGACTGCACCAGATCTCAGGTTGGTAGAGGTAAGAGAAGAAAACCAAGTTAGGATGGAAAATACACAGAATCCCAGCATGGGGGGAGTAAGAAGGGACCTCTGGAGATCATCTAATCAACCACCTCTGGTAAAAAGGGTCACCCAGAGTAGGTGGCCCAGGATTGCATCCAGGCGGGTTTGGTATCTCTCCAGAGAAGGAGACTCCTTTCCTCAGAGAGATGCTTGAGTCCCCTCAGCATCTTTGTAGCCTCCACTGGACTCTCTCCAGTAGTTCCTTGTCTCTTGAAGTGGGGAGCCCAGAACCAGACACAATACTCCAGACGTGGCCTCACTAGGACAAATTAGAAATGGGGGAAAAGCTCCCTTGACCTGATGGACAAACTCTTTTTAACCCCCAATGAGACCACAGGATTGGCCTTCTTGGCCACAGGGGCACATTGCTGGGTCATGGTGAGCTTTTGGTCCACCAGGACTCCCAGGTCCTAGATTGATGCCTTAAAGGAAACAGAATCTAGCCCTGTACTCCCAGTTAGTACACTCCCTTGTCTTGCTCCCAACTCATACCACCTCATAAACAAACACTAAGCCATTCAGTTTCCCAAGTATCTCCTCTACTGGCTCACATCTTCTTCTGTTACCCAACAGCCCTTCAGGGAGCAACACGTGATCCGGTCACACTGAACGGGCCACGTAACCCTGGGCCAGCTCAGACCAAGGAGAGACAACTTAAAGTCAAGCAAAGATAAAGTGATGCTTCCACTCACCTCAGATGGCCTCTGACACGCAGCACTAGGTGCCCACTTGTACTCTTCTTTTGACTGAAGGCTCACGGAGTAGCTGGAGGCCTGTCCAGGCAGTTCTCCATTCCTCTCTCACCCATCAGGTTTTTTTATTTTGACCTTTAGGCAGTGACTACATTGCTTTACATGTTTGTGTAGCGGCTGATTCCCAGCAGATGCATTTTACATGCATCTAGAAAGACCAATCTTTTTTCCACAGCTTTTTGAGTGCCTATTACAGCTTCTCTTTCCTTCTCATTTTACTAAGTCCAAGCTTTCAGGTATTCCTTTAACTTCTTTGTCCGGAGAAGTGAGACACTTAGGAAACAGCAAGTCAAGTTTTGGCTACTAGAAACCATCAGAGATGCAATTCAAATGAGTTTTCTGGATGGTCTTGGTATCTACAGACACACAGGCTAGTGCAGAAGACGACCTCGCTTCTAACAGCTCAAGATGAAGCCTGCTACTAAAACAGATTTGGGTGACATTGGGGTGTATTCCAACAACTCAAACCAAAATGGCCTGTAAACTTTAATTCAGCCTGACAGCAAACTGTGGAGGAGGAGAGGATCTGCCAAGCTTCACCTTGAAACAAATGAAGTAAAAGGTAGAAGATCAATCTTAAAACCAATCCATAATCCAGTCCCTTATGAAAGATGGGCCTCCTGAAATCAGGTCTCAAGCAATTTGCCCAAGGATAAGCAATAAATCAGTGTAATTAGATTGTTTCCAACCTAAGTAAATTATTTACAGTTTTCTTGTGGAGTTAAAAGTTCTCTGGCTATCCAAACAGATCCATGTAGGCATTATTTTATAAACTTTCCTCTTTCTGAAGGAAATGTAAATATACATATACAAAAACATCAAGGCTACAACCCAAGCACTCAAAACTTCGAAAATGCCAGAATTAAGTTTGCATGGGCAAAAGAAAATATTTTTCTCTTAATTTCATTCCCAGAAATGGTGAAACCATTTTTCGTTGAAGTTTTCCAAACAATTCATGTGAAGCAGACGTTCAGCATGGAAAGTTTCAGCCCAAACAGTTAAAATTTGGCAAAGTTATACGCCACTGCAAACAGGGTCTTAGAATGGGAAATGTGAGGCAAGCTTAATTACAGGCAGCACTACCAGCAGCACTTATATTCCGGACTAAAATTTCACACTGGCTTTGCTGGGTCTGTTTTTCTAGGAATAATGTACAGAAGTATTTGAATCTTCTTATATAGGTTTAAATTTCAGATTGTTCTTAAGTCTGGGGGTCTTTCACGAACCTGGTCAAAAGGACACCACAGCTCATTGGCATTAGCCATCAGACATAGAAGCCATCTCTTTAATAACAACAATCATCATCTCATTTGTATGATACGAAGTGAGAAGCAGCCACAGGTTTTCAAAGGATCTCAATACTCAAACATTTCAAATTTCTTAACACTGGAATGTACAGACTAAAAAAAAAAGTCTATTAACTCTAGAGGTGGTCCAATGGTAATGCTTTTTTGGGAGAAGCTGGTTTCAAGACAAAAGCAAATTATTAATACAGACCTTTCAGCAGATCTGCTCAATAATTAGTACCTGGAATTTCAAAATGAAAGGAATTAAGTTCAAAATATACAGTTAGCTATGCTGATGCCTGAGGAGATGGCTGGCATCACTCAATTCTCACCGTTCCAGCCTTCTCCAAAGGCTTCTGCAGCATCTACTCTGTGCTCATCTCCTATTCTTGATGGAATCTACAAACTGCAACATTCTCTCGCAACCCTGCATTCGTTCTTTGTCAGGTAATAAACCACTATCTTCAACATCTCTATGGTTATAGCTTAGCACATACCTAGCTCAAAGAATTCTCAAGGTCCAAGCACACAGTTGGGATTACAAAGAAATATTTAGGACAGCACCAACTTTTTGTTTTGGGGTTGGTTCATGGTGAGGGGCAGCAGCATTATTACATACAGCTACCCTCCTAACGCTCCACTGCTCACCACAGCTATTAATTTAGAATTTTAAAGTTTTCTTTGTGAATATAAAACTACCCCCAAGTATAAACTCAGCAGAGGCTTCAAGCTGGAGAAGATGGTGGTAGACTTCCCACTCCACTTCTGCTGGCTACCAGTTCAAAGAATGATTTCCGGGAACTCATAAACTGAACATGGTAAACAGGGGACTGAAGGAAAATTTCTGTGCTCTCAGTATTAAATTCTGGTTTATTCAATTCCTAAAAAGACTGCAGATATATCTTATGTAAAATGTCAAGTTCTGTTTTGTTCTGGGAGCAATCAAAACAAATTTATCTAACTGGGAACAGGAGCTTAGGGCCAAGGCCTTGCCTGAGATGCTTCCAGTTCTCTTGCTGCCTACAAGACTTTTTAACTCTGGATAATTCATTTACCTCTTCCAGGCCTCAGCTTCTATTTTTCAAGTGTAAACACCACCACCTCCCTTCCCCTGCTCTTAGTTAGACGGTCGGCTGCTCCACACTGTAAACCACCACCGGCGCAACAACGCAGCCCGAGGAGATTTCAAAGCACTGCTACAACAGAAGCAAACCCCAGCTCTCTATCCTACCAGTTCACTAAATGCATTCTTTCCAAACTTTACATCTCCATTCTTTTTAATTAAACATTCATATTTTATTCAGTGCTTCTTCAATTTGCCTCTTTTGAGGCAAACCACCTCCCCCCCCCCCCCACTCCCCTTCTTCCCCTCCACTCCACCA
>VWZK01006938.1:258060-322356 GCA_013396935.1 Baryphthengus martii
ATCTAATACTCTACTCAGCCAAACGTACAGGAACTTCTTTATTCCCTTCAATAATACAGAGGGACAGAAAGGAAGCCTGTGAGGCGAGGCATCTATGGTAGGAAAAATAAAGGTCACCTGTAAAGTACTTCTCCAACTTTCCTAAAGACTTCATATTTGTAACTTATAAATCAAGGAGGTTTGTTCCGTGGTGACCTTGCCAATTAGGCTACGTTGCAACGAACATCCTCGGGAGCTCAGGGTGACACAAGGGCTTCTTGATTGAGCCTGTTTGCACAAAATTTCCTACATCAATCCCGTGGCACCAACGGAGGTGATGTAAGAAAGCTGAGAAACAACGACCAACTGTAAAAAAAGCTAAGGTGGCCCTCAGCAGCTGAGCAACACGGTTGGTGGGGTTTTTTCCCCCCTCAAAACTGATCTTGAGGTTTTAAGCTTTGTGTGCAACACCATCTTTAGGTAAAACAAGCGTGGAAGAATCTCATTTATAGCAGCAAATTTCAGCTTGTGCCTGCCTAAGCCAGACAGAGTCACTGTGATTAGAAGCATCTCCTGAAGTTTAGAATTTAACCACAAAAAATGATTTCAGACTTGTACTTGACACCGAGGGACTCAGCTCCAGCAGCTGAAAGAAGGCACACTGCTCTTCAGAGGACAGAAAATCTTCCAGTTTCTAGGAAAATTACAGAATACATCTGATGTTTGCATCACCACAGGCCAACGTTACGGAAACACAAGCAATTCCTCTCAGAAAAGTTAGGCTTTCCGAGCCACTCCCATACACTGGGATAATGAAAAGAGCTACATCCAATTTATCTCTAAGAGATGAAATGAAATACTCTGAGCTAACAGCAGTATGTTAAATTAGTTCTTACTACTCTTCCAGCTTGCATATTTACATGTAAGATCGACACGTATTGATCTGACACATAGTGATCTGACACGTATTCATCACCATCTCCCCTAAAAATCTGCATTATTAATTCAGCTAATCTTGTTTTCACTGCAGAACCACACCACATTTTTTTCTCATGGTATTGCCTCCATACTGTCTGTGCTCCCAGGGAGTTCAGGTTCAAAGTGAGGTCTTGAATACTAAAAAATTAGAGCGTTTTTTTGGTCCAGGGACATAGGTTATACTGTGGCACTGCTCAGGGAAGAGTTAAGCCCTAGTCCTCTTTTTCAGTGCTACTACCCCAGCACCCCGAATTCTGCACTTGTGAAGAGCTGGAAGGTTCAGGAGGAACGAAGGATGGGGGAAGAGATGTTCAAGCAGTTTTAGACATGCAAAAACTACAGCATCAGTTTTTGTCAAAATGTTCCGAGGGGTCCAATAATATTCAGCTCAAAGCACTTAGAGTACTCAGATCTTGGGTATATAAAAATACACAGATTTTGTCAGATTTCTCCATTTCCAAACCCACGGTGAGGGAACAATACCTTTACTCAAGCCAGTAAATCAGATCTCTTTCCATGCAGAGTTTTAACAAAAACAACAAGATTTTCTTAGGGCCGCATTTGAACGATTGAAAAGGAGAGGGTTTGAGAACCAACACAATGACAGCCTGTAAACTTTACAGTAAACCCTGACCCACCAAAACCCACGCCAGCAGAGTTCTGAGCATAAACCAGAGTAACATCTGAAAGATTGAGTTGTAGAAAAACTGTGAAAGCCGCATTTTCCCAGAAGAAACATCGAGGACGCCTGCCAGCGCTGGGAACTGCAACACTGGAGGAGAAATCCTGTCTCCACCGTCCATTCCTACTGCAACAGTGCAGCCTTCCCTCTCCTGCTGAACGGGAGGCTTGTGCCACAGCGTGGTTTCTGGGGAACTCTTCTGTCTGAAGAGCAGTTTGGGAAGGCTAACCTAAAGCTCACATCGGCCGGCAATTACGCTCGCTCAGAGGCACAAGAGAATTCCGCTTATTTGTGTTGAGCTGTAAATGCAACATGGCATCGGCTTCCAAACACAGAGATAAGTCTGTCATTACCCAAGCTGAACACAGTACATGAGCAACAAAAAAAGAAACCAAGATCAGTCTGTCAGCAACTACGTTCTTCTTTCCAAGCTTTAAGCAGGCTGCACATAAATCAGCATTGTTTGTTAGGATTTATTAGTTTGTTAGGATTTATTACAGGCCTTCTCAGAACCCTATTCTTAGGTACCTCACACCTGGGAATTCACCTCAGCCTAACAGGCAGAGTCTCCAGGTTCAAAGCCATCAACTGCTAAAGGACCAAGAGAAAGCGCTAATTATGTAAGAAAATAAACACATCCTACCAGGTACCCGGAACCTGCTGCCACCAGCTTTAATGGAGCAGCATTCCATAGAATCAAAGCATTTTGGTTGGAAGAGACCTTTAAGATCATCGAGTCTATCTGTTAACCCATCCCTGCCAGGGCACCACTGACCCCTGCCCCTCAGCATCACATCTCCACAGCTTGGAAACCCCTCCAGGGATCAGGGGGACTCCAGCCCTGCCCTGGGCAGCCTGGGCCAGGCCTGGACAACCCTGGAGGGGAAGAAAATGTTCCTCAGCTCCAATCTAAACCTCTCCTGGGGCAACTTGAGGCCGGTTCCTCTTGTCCTGTCACTTGTTCCTTGGGAGCAGAACCCGACATCCGACCCCCAACCCACTCCCCCCACCCCCCAGCTCTATCTCCTGTCAGGGAGTTGTGGAGAGCCAGAAGATCTCCCCTGAGCCTCCTTTTCTCCAGGCTGAACAAGCCCAGCTCCCTCAGCCGCTCCTCATCAGACTCCTGCTCCAGACCCTTCCCCAGCTCCGCTGCCCTTCTCTGGCCACACTCCAGACCCTCAAGGTCCTTCTGGGAGGGAGGTGCCCAAAACTGACCCCAGGATTCGATGGGCAGCCTCCCCAGTGCCCAGTCTGGGGGGCCAATCCCTGCCCTAGTCAGGATAATCCCTGCCTTAGTCAGGATCATTCCTGAGACTGTCAAGGATGGGTAACTCTCCTGCGTGAATGAAACCCAACCTCCACATCAGCCAGAGCAGCAGTGCTGCCCAGAAATACCAGCCAGTATGCCACAACCACAGAGCTGGTGGTTCCAAAAGGAGCTTTTAAATGGTTTTGAGACATGAAAAATGCTACAATTAGGGGACTGTAGATTCCTCATGCAAATATTTTTCGTATGTCCTCCCACACCAGGAGGCATTTGATTTTCAGCTTGTTTTCTTAGGGAAACAAGGTTTAAGCAACCACAAAGTCTGTTTGCTCCACCCTACAACCTGTGCCATTCATTACTACAGCTCTATCAAATTTAGTTGAAAGTGGAAGCCATGAAACCACACAGACACACAGAAGAGAGATCACTTCCATGCCAGAGAGGGACGAACTCACACTGTAGCCTTTATTACACAGCTCTCCCAGTTCACTCTTACACACCACAGATCCCAGCAACTGGAAAGAAATCCTTAAGAACCAACCCTGCCACACATGGAACGAGGGCAGGAGAAGCAGTCTCATCTCTCACACTCTCCCTCCCCTTAAAGGTGCCGCTCAGGGCAGCTGCCATACAGCACGACCAGCTGTTTCGCCACAGCCAACTGGTGCAAACAGCAAAGGTAACGCTGCAAGGAACAGCAGAAATCAGCAGTAAAAGAACATAGCCTTCAATTCAGGATTATGTTCCCACACCCAATCAAGGTAGCGCATGGGATTCCATCACGGAAGACGCCCAACTGGAAGACACGTCTTCCCCAAAGGTCATCACCAAATAAATATTTGTCATCCGACCCCCTCTTCAGTTCACTGGGAATCATCCCACACTGGTAACAGAGGGTGAATGAGCTACACCTTACTACTTCCCTCTCCTTGCAGCAGGCAAGGAAGGACTGAACCACAAAACATGATGCGTAGCAACACTTGGAGCTGGCAGGTGAATTAGAAGCACACATGCAAAGGGAGAAGTGTAAAGTCATGGGCACGCTCGAGCTGTGAGGAAAGCAAGACACCGACCGCGAGGTTAAATTGAGAAGGTGTCAAATTTGTAGAAGGGATGAAGCAGAAATAGTTGGCAAGATGGGGAAAAAGAAACATTACATCAGAAAACATTACCCGCCCCCCGCCAAGTAGCAGGTTTTGTTGACACCCCAGAAGCCACTTATACTAAATAAAGAAGGAAGAAAATGAAGGGGTGGGAGTTGAAAGTGGCTGAAACACCCAAAGTCCAGACAGGGCATTATCTGGTATGTAAAGCTTGTCAGCAAAGGCAAGAGGCAAAAGAAAATCCAAGGTGGGTCTTATATCTGCTTATTCCTTAAGCAGAAGCCTGGAGAGCATTACAGGCTTCCTTCTGGAAAACAAGCCAGAGGCAGCCAGCAATCCAGACTTGTGGGAACATGCAAACATCAGGAAACAGTGTAAAGATGAAGGACCACTGCCAGGCCAACCCCACGCCAACTAAGGACACGGAAACAGCCCCTGGGCCTAAATGAGACAGGAAAGCACTTTGGGGAGAAAGTGGTACCACAAAGGGCAGGTTCTATAAAACAGGACCTGTATTAGCTCTATCCAGGCAGCTGTTATTAGCTAGAAATTAAGTAATGATACTAAATTTGCATACAATAACACCAAGCTGCCACCAGTAATTAGAACAGCCTTACAACCTTCGTTGCATATAGACAACAGCGATTCCTGGTGCTATCCACACTTAAGCAAATGCAATCAGAAGGACATGACCGCCTAAGATCTAGTCCAGAAAATTGTACACGCATAAATTTACATTCCCAAATTTATTAGAGCTACACACAGAATAAAAAAAAATAATTTTATAAGAGGGACAAGTGTTCTTCATGCTTACAGACTCAAGCTGCAAGTTTTGTGCTCCAGGGAGACAGCCAAAAAGAACCAACCTCTGTCTGTGTTCAGTCACATCACATCTCTTCCACTCACTTCATCTCTCTCCCCCAATTACTTGCCTTCGACTATTTCTTCCCTAAAAACAAACCACCTTACATGTTTTTCAATGAAAAAGAACAGGGCATCAGGAACTCCGAACTTTCAGACACATTTGAAAAGGGAGGAGCATTTTGATGGCTCTGAAGTTTATTTCAGACGGTGCTTCTCCTCCAGCAGGAGACAGAGTTCAGAACTTCACTGCCTCATTTAATGCCCTACAAAAACTGTTTATTGCCTCATCATTTTCTCCTGTGAACATTACTTTTTACATACACCATGAACTACAGAAGATCTCTGTGTTTCCTGCTGCCAGAAAATGCTATTTTGACATATCCTTAGACTTGTAAAACATAACAGCATTACAAATCAATCCTTTTCCTGCTACTGCGTGGCAGGCTCATGCTGTTTATTAACGTCAGGCGATAACACTCTATCATAAAATTACTTCGTTGCTAAATCACTTCCCCAAGCACTTTACTTATTGGTCCTCAGCCAGAACTATCACCATGGAAGTCTCTCTACCCACAAACACCCGTTTCTCACTAATTAGACTGGAAAGACAAATCATTTCACCATCCTGGAGTTGACACCAGTGCCCAATCTGACAGTTCCTCACTACCCTGAGCCATTGTTTCAGAAGTACAGGGTGATAAATAAACTTGCTTTCAGCAAGTCAGTCCTAGACAAGGAGCCTGAAGAGCTACGGCGACAACCCAGGAGCTAGAGGAGTAAAACATAATCAAGTAAGACTAACTAGACTCTTTATTAATGATTTCCATGTATAAACAAATAAAAAGAATTAAAACACATTAGGACCCAAAATATTCTCTCTCCAAAATCAAAAGGTAACCAACACTGGGGAGCAGAGGGTATCAGGAACACATGAGCAGCAAATCAAATCAAAATCTTGTTTCTTTTCCACAGTATTTCACTGCAAACACAAATGCAGACAAGCGCTCCCACACACACTTGTATGTTGGGGGAAGCTGCCTTCTGACCTGGTCAGCTTTCCATTGGGGACCTTCAAACCCTGGCAATAGCCATGGAAACCACTCCGCTGTCACCTCCTTCAGCACCCTATCTCACTTCTGGGACCTCAAAATGATATTCCCTACCCAAGGCAGGTCTTAGGAAGCATCCATGTTACCCACAAATAAGCCACCACAGGCTGACTCATGAAGAACCAAGGATCTGGGTGGGGGGGATTAATTCAAATCAAAGCCCAAAACATGTAGAAACATCTCCTCACCTGCAAAAAGACCACTTAATTCTACACCAGAACAAAATTCAACCAAACGTCTGGTTTGAGTCAGTCACCTGGCCACAACCAAAGCACAGTCTTCACACAATCTTTTCTAAGCATTTAATCAACACTTCCTCCTGCCCAAGCAGGGCATTTTTCCTGCACACTTGAATGCCCTTGGCTCAGGACTTCACCCCATACTCCAGCATATAAAGTGGAGGGATTGAGCCATCTGTTCCAGGCAACCTCACAGTTCTGTAGCACAAGAAGGTACCCAAAAAAGCCAGCGCACCGCACAGCGCTTCATGGTCTGTAACAAACTTCCCACCAAAACCCACAGAAAATATTCTTGTGGCACACAACATGAGCAGACTATCAGCTCAGCGGCTTTCCGGAGGACTCCAGCCCCTGTTTGACAGTCAGTAACAGAATCAAACATCAAAATCCATCACCTCACAATGCTCGCAGGGTTGTCAGAACACGTGTAAGCTGTCGACAATGGGCAGGCACAAGGCAGATGCACACAAAGCCATTTACTGCTGCTTATAAATGAGAACTTACCTGTCCAGTGCTTGAATATATCACTCGGATGTAATTTCAGCAGCTCTGCTGGGATGTGTTTACTCTGTCAAAAAATAAAAGAAAAGGAAAGAGGGGTCAGGAAGGCAACAGATCAAAGGACAAAGTTGCCTGTTCACGAGTCAAAACAGGAACGATTCCTAAGTTAATATCAATACCCTCCAAAGTAAAGTAACAGTCCAAATAAGTCTCCCCTAAATTACGCAAAAAACTTCACCCTGTAGAAGCGAGCAGAGCCCTTTGGAACCACAAAGTCTCTCGCAAGGGGGACAAGCCACTCCCTCCATGTAGCTTTGCCACTGGGGCAACTGCTGCTTACCTTGAGGAGAGAGGTTTGCACAGGGCAGAGGCTGCACTCAGGGGTGGTTAGAGACAGGACTCAGGTGCAAGAGAATTCTGTATTGTAAGGAGCATTTCTACAAAGTCTGAGGCTGGATGGGCTACAGCTTCTTAAAGTCAACAACAGGACCTTCACTTAAGTCTTTACAATATCCCATCTTTCATGAACAACTCCAATCTAACCAAAAAATATGAAAAAGGTTTTTTTTCTAAACCAGTCTCAATTCCAGGTGACTTAATCCTTTGCTCAGAGGATCCTTTAGAGGGCTTCAGTCTTTGAAGATGGCTCAGGAGACGCTGCCATGCTCAGCAATCAGCAGGTGCTCTGACTCTGAGCTGAATCTGAGCCATGTTCTTCATTTGCATCCTCTAGGTACTTTCAGGGTGTGTGAGGGGAAACTGTTTTACCTCTCCTGTCACTCCAGGACTATGGTAGGGTGTCCTCCTCCAGGGGAATAGCAAGGAGGAAAAATTCTAACAAAGACTCTGAGGACTTGGGTACTATTTACAGTGCATATGCTGATTCTTATATTGATGCTGCTTAGTCTAGTGGGCTTAACCTACACTGTGCCCTGGGGATCAGTCCTTAAAGGTCCATTATTCTGCTGCTCCAAAAACCACCTGAGCTCGTAACATCAGCATTTTTACAGATCTCAAGAAACCTTAAGTTCATCTACTTCACACAAGCCAATCTTGAAAGACTAAACCATAGACGAGTCTTAAGAAAAAGTCAAACACAACCCACAAACCAGCAAGCAAAAATTCTTGTCAGAAACTAAGCCACATGAAATCAAAGTTTAATTTTGAAAACCACCTAGTCTAATTATCTATTTTACATCGAAATTCAGACTGATTCCCCTTTACTGCCTAGTCCTAGCCAGCGTTATCAGAAGTGCCTTTTTCATGCCTTCATTATAAATTATATCAGAGACTGAACACGTGTCCTTAAGTACACATGAATTATATATAAAGACAAGTATAAATTAATGGGAATTATTAACTTAGGGCTACATTGTGATAACAAGCTGATCTTTCCACAGCCCTGCACAGGTGGAGCTGCACTGACCAACCACAGGTCATAAACCAGGTACAACTAAAGCCAGTTGGGTCACTCTTGTTTATTTTCAACAGAAATGTTGGGCACGAAGCTCTTGGAGTATTTACCCCCCTCCAGCCAGCCCTGGGTGCACCCCCATCCCCCTCTAAGGGCAGCTCCTTTTCTCCCGCACAAGTCCGCCCCGGGAGCCCTGTCACAGCCCAACCGCAAGACCCTTGGCTTCCAAATAACAGTGACCCCCTGAAATTATACTCCTTTACTTGTTGGCCTGACTTAATCAGTGGAGAAATCAGATTAACAACCGAGCTGGAAGAGTTTTAAGTAGCGCAGAGCCTTCAGCAAAGCCCCCTCGCTCCTCCTACAAGGGATACACCCCACGGGGGGCGGGTACCCCCCCACTTCAGGCAGCACCCCACACAAAAATCCCTCCCCGCTCGCAGCCGCCTCCCGGCCGCAGGCAGCGGGGCACGTACCGGTCTCGACGGAGGCAGAGCCGCCGCTCCCACTCCCAGGACCGCAGCCGCTCGTGCCACACGTGGCCGCCACCTATTGGCGCCATAGTGATCACGTGGTGACGCAAAGGGGGCGGGGCGCTCCAGAAGGTTCGGCTCAGCCCCGCCCCTCCGGCCCCTGTGCCTGCCGCGCTGGAAGGTACCATCCGCTCCAGCCTGGGAGGGAGGTGGGAGGACAGAAAGCCGGCACTGCAGGAATGTCTTCTCTGTCATTCAGGCTGAAATACCAAGGTCGAGCTGGAAGGTTTAACCAGACCGGTCGTGGGATTAAGCAGGCCGGTCATTTAACCCAACTGCCTCGCCAGAACCAGCTACCCTTCTATTCCCGCCCGCTCCCGCACGATGGTTCAGCCCAGCCTGGCGGGCGGGTGGCGGAGTCGGGGTGCGGTGGCGGTGCGGGCCCTGCCCGGGCAGAGCCCAGACGCTGAGATGCAGAAATGCGGCTTCGCCGGCCTGGCTGCGGGGACTTCACCCGGCTATACTTCTGTTCAGTAATAAAGCGAACGTGGCTGGGAACAGTGGAGGAGACGGTTCCTCTCGGGACAGAGCTGGCTCCCCTCAGAACAGGTTGTGGGTGTGCCTCCTGCCGCGCTCTGGGTGCTTGAGATAAAGTCACGGTAAAACAACAGTAAAGTAACACACAAAGCAAAGCCCCTTCACACGGACCATGCGCTTGCACATCCCAGTGGCAGAAACGGCCTGAAGCGCTCCCTGGGGGGGCTGTCCGGACCTTCCCCCGGCTCGGCGCCGGCCGATGGGCACAAGGCCCCGGCCGCGCCCGCCCTGCCGCCCCCGGCGGGCTCCGCACCCTCTCGGCGAGCTCTTGCGTCTGCTTCGGCCTGCCCCCCTTTAAACCCCAACAGACATCTTAAAAATAGCTTGTACCCTACCCTTTGCTATTTAAACTTCCCTCCTGGTTTGCCCTATATCCTGGCAGCAGCGCTCCCGGGCTCACAGAAACTCGCTGAAACCAAGAAACGCTGGTTTGGTGTGAGGTGCTGTCTGGTGCTACAAGACTGCCAGCTACCCCGAAAACCCACACCTGCATCATTAGCTTCCACCTTTTGCCAATTATTTTGCCTCTATGCTTCAGTTCTCCCCAGGCCACTGTCCCTCTACAGCTAAGAGTCCGTTTGTTTTCCTTCAGACCCTTCCTCCTGGCTTTGTTTCCGAGGGGGGATGTACAGCACAACGACCTACTGGTTAAAGAGGGACAAAGGCATTTTATCATACTTTTATCATCCCTAAGGCTGGTTTCTTTTCCTCTTGTCCTTCTCTCCTATCTCAGAACTCCAGTTCGCCGGGCGAAGGACAGAGCATTGCCCACTCTTCGTAGCACCCATTGATTTTTCCTAGAAGGAAGCAGGAAAAGTATCCAACCCAAACAGGGTATTCCCCCCAGGAAGGCAAGAACAGAGTGTTACGACCGACGTGTTTCATCATAACATAAATCCAGCTACAGCAGCTTTATGGTTAAACTGTAACAACTGACAATACTGGAAGGAATTATTATCGTAGAAGATCTTACAGTCAGAGGAGTTTTGGACTCATTATTCAGAGAGACAAGGACTAGGAGCCTCACCGACACACAAATTCATCCTGGTTGCAAAAATACTTTTGCTGCTGTGAACAACGAGTAATTTTTGCTGGGTAGTACCTGAAACATGAAGCACATCTGGTTTGCCCTGGTGTAACATGAGACTGAACTTTGAGTTTTTACGAACACAGAGAAACAGCTGCAGAAGTTACAACTCACAATAATCCCCCTCCGTAAAGTATTTGGCCCAGAAAGGAGGACATAAACTCACAGGCTTTGTGCATCATTTCTCATACGTGCCACTCAGGTCTGTTGCTTCTCAACGCACACAGTGCAACAGCACATTCAGCCACGTAGGTAACATTAGATTTAACAAAAAGCTGAGACTTGCCAGGACTTCAGACATTTACATCAATCCCACCTGACGTAGCAGGTGGCCTTTCAAAGCACCTGCGGTTTATTTGTCATCAGGATAACCTAAGAAGGTCCAAAATGACAAATCGGGGTAGCATCGTAGCGTGGAATCACACTGGAAAGAAAAATAGGCCTCATCCATGAAAAACTACTTCACTGCCAGTCTTAACATTCATGATCACAGTCGTACTTTTCCTGCTGTCAGTGAGCGCTGTGAAACAGGTTCCAGGCTGTTAGAGGCCGGGAGGAGTCAGCGTTGGCACCAAGAGCTAATGGGATAACCTTCAGGGAGGCTGGCAGTAGGCTCAGAGGGTGATACAAACTGTCCAAAGGGCCGTTCTTAGTGCTAGGATATTAAGTGCTACCAGTAAAGCAGTTGCTCTTTGACTCCACAAAAAGAAAAAGAAAAAAAAAAAAAAAAAAAGGACATTTTCTAAATGGGAGACTGGGCCTAGAAGAGCAGAAAATGTGTTTGATTTCATTTTGAAGGGAGAGAGCACAGAGAGCTTGATTTGTAGCCTGCATCATGCTTGGAGATCCTACATGACGAAAGCTGCTGTGCTTTCAGGGTCCAGTGGTGGCAATTCCTAATGGCACTCAGCAACACTTTATTCCTTGACTAAAACCATTGGGTTCAGCAGGTCTCTTTGTGTGAAATCCTGTTCAGACCGTGAGTTGCAGTTTGGCTTTGGTGCTAATTGCTCCTCCTGTTTCTATGTATAACAGGAGAGCTCCTAAATGGTTCTCCAAAGAAGCTGGAGAGAACATTGCGTGTCTGTTCCTTTTTCATCCAAGAGAAATGCATCGCTGCCCTTCACAATCAGGATCGAAATGTGTATTTAAGCCCTGATGGTGGCACAGACATTTTTACAATTTAGAGTATTTTGAGTTACTTTCAGTTTTGTGTAAGCTAATATCTTGCAGTAGTTGGTTTGTTCTGGCCTCCCCTTCCATGATACACACAGTGCAGTAGAGCCAGTCACAGAGTATTTTATGGAATCCTTGGTTCAAGGAATTGGGTTTTTAGGTATTGGAAAAGAATCAAAAGAGCTGCTCCAGGGGGCAAATTTACTAGGTCAGAGCTCTGAGAAATGTTACGTAGACCCCCTGACACAGTCTGAGGCAGTTGGGAACAGGCTTAATTTGGGCAATTGAGTTTGACCCGGCTGTGACTGAACAGGATTGAAATCCACGTTACAGTCCCCAGAACAAGAAGATAAGTCAAAGTTGCCACTTAAAAATAATTTCTGTCATATCTTTTGTTGGCAACACTATGGACTTCTCATTAATGGTGTAGCAGCTGCAAAATGTCCAGGTCACAGCTACAATGTGGGGAAACAAGCAGAAGTTTAATTTGTTACCCCAACAACCCAAGACTCTGAGCTGTTCCCTATGTCAGCATATTCCTGCCATCAGACGTTCTCGGAATGCGTGCCATGAGGACTGTCGCCCCTGGGGCTGGTTGCTAGTGCCAGGGTAGCTGTGCTATCCAGAGTTCAGGATGTGGTGAGACAAATTGCTTTCAATTAGCCCAGCAAGTTTCAACAGAACGGTAAAGGGACAGTTGTCAAGGCACCCAAAAGCAGCTGGGTATCACACTCCTACTGGACGACCACAGGTATTTAAGTAATGAACTCCTCCTTTGCATTTTGGAGGAGCAGAAAGGAGCAGGAAACAAATAGCATTTCAATGGACAGCAGGCTGTTTTCAGTCAGAGAACTGTAGAATCATAGACTGGCCACGGGCACAGACACCTCCCACTAGAGCAGGTCGCTCAGAGCCTCCTCGAGCTTGGTCTTAAACACTTCTAGGGATGGGGCATCCTCAGCTTCCCTGGGCAACCCCTTCCAGCGTCTCACCACCCTCAGAGTAAAGAACTTCTTCCTAATGTCTAATCTGAATCTTCCCTGCTCTAGTTTAAACCATTGCCCCTTGTCTTATCACCACCTCCCCTTATAAAAAGTCCCTCCCCATGTTTCCTGTAGCTCCTTCAGGTACTGGAGACCGCTATAAGGTCTCCCTGGAGCCTTCTCTTCTCCAGCCTGAATAGACCCAACTCCCTCAGCCTGGCCTTATAGGAGAAGTGCTCCAGCCCTCTGATCATATTTGTGTCCTCCTCTGGACCCTCTCCAACAGATCCATGTCCTTCTTGTATTATAGGGTCCAGAGCTGGACACAGCCATCGATGAGAGCTCTCAATCCTGGCCAGTCACTTGAAAATATTCACAGCTATAGCCAAAAACCTTTGAAGTCTCATCTTTATAGTTGGAGGGACAAAGCCCATGCTGCTAGCTTTACTCTCAGGGCATTCCTGATGGATACTTATCCAGCCGTATTCCAGCTCCGTGTGAAGTTGTCTCCTGCAAGACTCGCTGAAAAGGTTCTGCAGTCCTGCGAGCGGGCTGCAGGAAGTTAATCCTTGTGATCACCTCTGGGACTCACCCTGCAGTTTCAATTGCACAAATTATTCCTCACATCTCCTCTTCAGAGAAACCAACCACAGCATCAATTTGTTAGTGCAGAAGGGTTGGCACGTCCCAGCCTGGGCAGAGGGATGTCGGTGATGACTGATCAGATGGAAGGTACAGGCAGGATAGCAGGGATTCACAACAAAGCCTAAGCCTTTTTTATTTCACTGGAGTTAAATAGCTAAACAATTTACACCAGGCTAAACACAGCAACTTCCAAGCTCAATTGTCAAGCGGTGACACCAACGGCCATGTGATTGGCAATGATTCGTAGTTTGGAAAAGGGAAAGAATCAGTGTAGGTGTAACAGTCTGAATTGGTCTCGAGACGAACGATGACAATATTCAGACCAAGTGCAAATAAATAAAAGTTTCAATCTTTTCATTTTAATGTCCTTAAAAATTGCTTCCTCAAGGACTCTGACCCATAAAGCGGTCTGGGACAGAGACGGGAACTTTTGTTGTTAGTAGTTTTGTTTGGTGACGGTGGTTTTGTTTGGTGACAAACCAGAAACTCCAGGAAAAAGAAAGTAATGGCTCTGAACTATATCCTCACAAGCTGTCTTGCTGTTTTCAACTGAGGTATTTGTATAAAGAAAGAAATATATATAAATACTTGTACAAAGAGCTCTGTGTGTGCAACCTAAGCGGTGGTAGAGCTGAGGTGCAAATTGTATTCCATGACAAAGGCCAGATTAAGTCCTACTGTATTTTTAATATCTTCTGTCTTCCCCCTTCAGTACTCTCATCAATTATTTATTCAGTTATGGCTGTTAAACAGCCTAATGAACAGGGACCTGAACACGTTACATCAAAATATACTGACGTAATAACCAAAGAATAGATGCAGAGGAGACAAGAGAGTAGCTGGCAAAATAAATGAGGAAACAAACTCTCTCAGTGTGAAATAAGTTTGTCATCAGAATTGAAAATCACACCTCAGAGACCAAGAGAAACCTTCAGAATACAGGTCCTGCTTTCAGTTAAATTCCTTCCTTATTGAATAGCCTCAGGTAGACAGCTTCATATTGCTGAGTCTGTTTAGATTTTTTTTTTTCCAGAGAACTTGAGTCATCTTACCCTGTCCCTCCTGTAGAGCATATATCAGCAGATCTGCAAAGCTACTTCAAGTGTTAAACAATAAACCCAAACCTACTACACTCCAAGTCAGACAGGGAGGTTCAGGCCATGAATTTTCTTCAGATGCCCTATAGTGATGGCTCCCTAACATGTCACATCAAGAGCATCACCTGCTCATCGTGCTCCTTTGTTAAACAAGGTCCTTCTGAGGTAGAGACTTTAGCCCTTTACATGAACCAACAGGACTTCAGAAGTTACTACTGCACCAGACATACCAATGAGCCCCTGAAAGTGCCTTGTTCACCTGTCATCTCGTTGCCAGAGACACCATGTGTCCATATAAAACACAAAAATTATAAAATGAAATACCATTGTGAAATCTGAGCAGAATAAATCGCTCTCTGCTGCAGCCCTGCTGACTGGGTAAAGTCGCAGGAGTCCAAGTTAGAAATACTCTGAATTTGTTTTGAGCCCAGTAAGATCCCAAACCCACAGAGCCCATCTGTTTCATTGATAAGAAGGTGGTGTTATCACAGCCACATTTGAGATTGTAACACACTTCAACCTTAGAACTCAGTAAGATTTTAGTTTCTCTCATTCCAAAAGACTCTGTGGGAGATGTGAAGTGTTTCGTTTTTGGCAGGGAAACTAAGGATTTGATTATATTTCATCAGATCAAGATCTATCCTTACACTCTAAAGTTACGTGGTTTCATTACATCACAGATTTCCTAACCCCTTGTAAGCCCATGAACAGCTCCCTCATCTCTTTATTTTATTACAAATTATCTTCCCTTATACCAAAAATCTACCATGAATTGGATGAAGACCATCTCATGGAAAGGTTTTGCTGTTTTCTATGCCCTCTTTTCAAGCAGCAAGGATCTCCTCTTCATCTCTTCCAGAACCTTGCAGTACACCTTTTCTGAGAAAGGTAATTCACTGTGTAAAGTGGCATTAGATCTCCAGTGCAAGGAGGTTGGGCAGATTTATTAAGGAACGATCTGACTGAGCAGGCTCTTCTTCTCCTGAAGTCCCCACACCTATGATCAAAACCAACCAGTCTTCAAGAACCTTCACATCCAGCCCGTGTGAGCAGGTGGACATATGGTAGAGAGACAGATAAATTAAGAAGAACTGGTTTATTTTATGTGTGGTGCTGAAAGATGTTTTCTTTGTGTCTTGCTACATGAATAACGAACTGGTATAATTAATCTCTTCATTCTGGGTAAGAAAATGCAGTTGAAAGATGGTGAAGTTAAATTACTCTCCTCTCAGACCTTCTCTGTGCCCACGTAAGGAACTAACGAGGTAAAAACCCCATGCTGCTTGTTTAAGCCTAAAGAGTTATTTTCCATATTCCAGCTGTACCTGCCCAAACATATGAGATTTTTTTTTTTTTTTAAATGGAGGAGTTGGTGTGGAAAATTAACACTGAGCTGGGATGAAAAGCCAATTGAGAACAACACAAAAGCCAAGGTAGATGGTACAGTGAACAGGACTCTGGGTGAAGTTTATATGACTTGCTTCGTTTTCCAGTTGACCATGTCTCTCTAAGCCTGTCTTTCCAGTTTTGCATCTGGAAAGGGCATCTTGAAGACAATACAAACAAAAGCAGAAAGAACGTGGGGGAAAAGATACCAAAATTTGGGTGACATTTTCAAAGAATGGCCTGGGAAAGAAAGGAGAACACGGGATTAGGTCTGTTGTCAGAAAATGCTAAGGAAAAGGTGGGACCTGGGGGCACGAAGCAGGTGTATGAGGGAGCAGGAAGGGTTGGCTGTGGTTGAGCGGGACTTGAAAGCAGCAGGCGTAACGGGCTAGATCCTCAGCCTGTTTAAATTGGCATCGCTGCTTTGCCTCAACGGAGCAGTACAATTTACACCAGCTGACGAGCTGGCCCGATAGCTGCGAGTTTGAGGATAGACTGTATTCATCGCAAGGCTGTAAACCCTCCCCACCCTAGGAAAACAAGCAGCGTAATCTGGTTCCTGAGCTTGCTGTAGCCAAGGGAAAAAGGTGCCAAACACCTGAATAGCCCATATGTGAGGCTCTGTATTTGGGGGAGACAAAAAAAAAAAAAAAGACAATAAAAACAATTTTACTGCCAAATAAAAGTGTCCCTGATGCTTTCCTATAGAGAAACAATGACATCCAGTGGTGAGTTACATTAATCGCAAGGGCTTTACATTAACCTTATCTTGAGAGCCCAGCTCATACCGGTGCTTCCAGGGAAGCGATCCATTGCTGTGCCTCTTACCCATGTGCAGGGCTATTCCAGCCCTTGGAGACATTAAAATTGTCCTCGCTGGTTGCTTTTCTGATAAGCCAAGCGCCTCTGCATTTTTGTGTCAGCTGCAGTTCTGAAGCCCTGCTCTAGGTCCTCAAAGTCTAACAGGGCCTTGGTAGCTTCCAAGAGAAACATCTCCAGGTGATTGCAGCATTATCTTCATCAACGACCAAAGGCTTCTCAGCAGGGTAGCCTAAATGGAGTTTGCAGTGCCAGCAGAGCAGATACTGCCTGGCACTGTCCTCCTCGTGCCAGTGGTGACCACTTTTGCCCTGCCTCACCAGGGTCACAGGCTGACAAGCAGCTCCAGGCTGGAAGATAGAGGGAAAAGGTGATTAAGAATATGGCCTCTCATAATCCCCTGATTCTTACCCTTAGAATAATCTGATACTTGCACAAAATTCTCCTCCCCTACTCCCATCCCTGAAGGGGTCAATACAGGTCTGGACCATAACTGTTAGTTCCAGACCACAGACATCACTAAAGATGCCTGTTTACACTGCTCTGTTGTGTCCACCACCCCAGTGGCGATCGATGACGTTTGGTTTGGGGCTTTTATTGTGATTCGGTTTGTCTCCCACTGCTGCTTCAGGGACTAACCCCTCAACCCCAGTCTACTCAGCTTGATTTGTATTTTCAGCTCCTTTTCGGACTTGTAGTATATTGGGTACTCTTCAGAGGAGGTGGCAATGTATTACTGGGTGGCACAGAGGAAGACAACCAGATTTTTTTTGTGTGTGAGCTCTTGAGATGAAGACACCTACCTGTAGACTTTTCAAAAGAAGCTGGATACTGGATTCCTAACAGGATTTTATACTGCAGGTACTTTCAAAAGTCCCATCAGACACCCAACATCACCATTAAGTGCCTAAAAAGTCCAAAGACTGTCGCAAATGTTTCTGTCAAAGCTACACAAAACCTTGTGCTAGATCACACACTGAGGAAAAGCCTAAAGGGTGGAAGCCCTGTTTGAGTGACCTGGTTTAAAAGCACATAATTAGAAGTGAATCTCTGCTCTAATTTGTTTATAACCTTCACAAGCAAGACATACAGAGGAGACATTTAGAGGAGAGAAAGCTTTGCTGAGGGGCACCCAGCAAAGTCTCAAAATCAAGGCCATTCCTGCTAAATCCTGCTCTTTGTACCGATTGCTTGTCTACAGCCTTTGCAGAGCAGGATTTCTCAATAGTCTGGTTAAAAGGTCCATGCTAAAATATTTTCCCTGTTTCATTTTTGCTAACTGACCCTTTGCTCTGGTATTAGGGAGCAGTGTTAATTTGGGGAGCGGATTAGTTTTCATGGTATCTTTCTTAAACACCTCACTCACATACTCTCCAACCCTTTCCTCTTCCAAGCTAAACAATTCTCACTTTTGCACTCGATCCTCAGATGTAAACCCCACCCAGCCTTCTAACCATCTCATGACATGCTTTTGGTGGACTTCCAAGCCAAAGAGGTTTCCAAACTGAACCTCCAAAATGTTTGAGGTTTCCCCATCTCCGTACAGTACTTTCCAAGAGCACACTCCCATTGATTCTGGAGGCAGCCTTGAATCCAAACTAACCATAATGCAGCCGGCAACGAGTCTGGCTACTTTTTAATGAGGAAATATGCTCTCGGGAAGTATCGTGCAGTAATGGGCAAACCTCAAACACACTGGAGGTTCTGCTTGTAAACCTCTTTGATGTAGAAGTCTCACCCAATGGCAAAAAAATGGATGTTTGTGCATGTACAGAAGCCTTGCCAGCCATGCCAGAAGAGAGCTATTAGCACGGTGGGCAGGCAGCACAGTCCCCGCTACACGCCCATGCTGCTGCCTAGAGCAGTCCAAAGTTTCAGCAAGAAAAAGAACGTTTCATTACCAATAATAAAAGAAAAAAATAACCCAGAAGTATGCAATTCAAGTTAACAATCAGCCCTCCCCATCCCATAAACTCCCACTGCAGTTGTATCTAGTAGAGCCAGTTCGAACACTACTCTCAGATCTGCAGCTGCAGAGAGTCCCAGCCAAGCCGGGTTCAGATGCTAATGTAGCTTGAACTGCTCCTTGTTCCACAGTGACAGGGAAATCGAGCTCTGCTGGGATGTACCACGCTCTTTTTTTATTAATCTAAACTAAAAGACTTAAACTCTGGAAGAACAGATTTTGCTTTTGGGGCATGTCACCGTTCTCCCACTGAGACGAGTCCATCTACAACACAAAGACATTGTAGTCTCAGCTTCAAGGCTTTTCATGTCAAGCTGCAGAGTCCCGTGCCTTCTCCAAAGACCTCTCATGTCAGGCAGGTGGTAACCAACACTACAAAAGTAAAGACCTCTTAAACCAAGGTAGAGTGAGAAAACATCACAAGGCACCAGGTGCTCTATGGGTGTGTGCACGCCCATCTGCCTGCCTCTTCTCAGTTCTCCCTGTGCAGATAGAGGTGATTTTCAGTCACACAGAGAACATTTTCACTGTGCTGATGAGAGTTATGGAGCAGGACTTTATGTACCGGTACGTAAAAGGTGGCTACCAAGAAGATGGAGACTCCCTTTTTACCTGGAAAAGACGAGAGGTAATGGGTACAAGCTACTTCAGGGGA
Source organism: Baryphthengus martii (assembly GCA_013396935.1). Classification (NCBI taxonomy): domain Eukaryota; kingdom Metazoa; phylum Chordata; class Aves; order Coraciiformes; family Momotidae; genus Baryphthengus; species Baryphthengus martii. The sequence continues at coordinate 277,081 of VWZK01006938.1, forward strand.
GATTCCAGTTGGACTCCGGCAGAAAATTTTTCACCATGAGAACAATAAGACATTGGACTAATCTCCCAAGGGAAGCAGTGGATTCTCCTACTTTGGACAGTTTTAAGACTCAGCTTGACAGGGGGCTGGGCCATCTCATTTAAACTGTTATTTTATGTTGAAAGGTTGGACTAGATGATACTTGAGGTCCCTTCCAACCTAATATTCTATGATTCTATGACTTAGGAGTAAGTCATTTGTTTGTTTGTTACACCAGACAGCTCCACAGGACACCAGGCTCTGCTAATTGGTTTCCTCAGGCTCCTCATCCCCTTTCTTTTCATCCCTGTCCCCAAGCAGATGTACGTAACTACCCGAGAGGTTCAGTGCATCCTCAAAGCACTACTAAAAGGCTTTTAGGAAAAAGCAAAGCTACGTCTCACAAAGTCCAAGAAAACAAAGCATTGCTGTTTCACAGTTACAGACCCCGCACTGCCCAACATTCCAGCAACTGTGTCAGAAGAAAGTTGTGACAGGTCAGAGTGGGGTTATGCACCTGCAGCCTCTGGAAAGGAAGGCAGAGTTAGTCCTAAACCTGTTAGAACGATTCCAAGCAAGCGTCAGCGACCGCTCTTACTGTGATGTCCAGCTGAGGAATATCTCATTTCTAATTTTAACGTTCAAGAGGAACTTTTTGTTTGGCCTGGCTTGGCCAGCGAGCCATTGGCGGTTGCTTATGACTGAAATGCTAATATGTGAGGAATGCCGGCTGGCACGCCGTGCCTGGGCGCCCCGGTGAGGAGGTGGTGCTGCTTCTCCGTGAACTCTCGCTTCCCGTCTGCTTAGCTGTCGGCCTGTGCAAAAGCCACCGAACGGGAGGCTTGCGGGTCATGCGGCTCAGTTCCTGCGCACCCTATGGCCCTGAAAACTTTTGAGTGTATATCTCTGGGGCTCCTACTCAGGTGAAACAGAGGTCACCACCAGCTAGAAAACTTCTCAAGTATTAGCACTTTTATTTTTTTATCTGGTAGCCTGTGTAATAGTGTAAGGCTGGAGAAAATAAGATGTGAACCTTTGGTATGGTCTGAAAAGATTCCATTAATTTTTTTTAATCAGTAATATGTAACTTTAGATTGTCTTTTCATCTCTGATATCTAGCCAGAGCGCTCAAGTTTGTAACTGTGTGTTCCAGTTTAACCTTGGTTAACTCCATGGGATCACCTTAACTCAGGATCAGCAGCAGCCCTGAGGGTGTAGCTCTTAGTTTCCTAGGACTGGAAGGACTGGTGAAGAGAGGAGAATATATCCTCTATTTCAAACTTTTGAGTGAATAAGCAGCTTTCCAGCAGCAGCCACCTCTGATCTGCCCCAAATAAAAAGTTCACAATGCTTCTGGAAGAGAACTCACAGGCCTTGCTACACTTGGCTCAACCTTTTGATCCACTGAAGTTCAGACAAGATAACCCCAAAGCACGTGAGTGAGACGGGACCGAATCAGCTCTGAAATTAGAGATGCAAGGGACTGACTTAACTTTTCTGTTCTTAGCCCTTCTTTCCATTCTTGCCCAAAGTTAATCGAGTTGTTTAGTATTTTCTAGTACTTTCACATATTTATTTTAAATCAAATGAAAGGATGGGGTAACTGCTATGAGTCTTAAGAGGTTCCACAGTCCTCTCTTGCTAGTAAACCTAAAATTTTCTCTCCTTCTGCACTTCAGATCCCATATCATGTGTTTCATTATGTGGCTCCTCTTCCCACTTAGTACTTCCATATATTTGAAATCCTTCACCCTTCCTTGAGCCATCACTTAGTCCAGCTCTCAATACTTGCTTTCTTCTTGATTATTCTCCCCAACTTTTTTGTCTTCCTCACCTGATTATTTTCATGGTTACTTAATCCCCACCAACTCACTCATATCTTCCACCCAATTGGGACATACACAACTGAACACAATATCCTGCATCCCATGGTGCCAGGGCTATCTCTGCAAAAAACATCATTATCTATTTATTATCTGATTGGCTGTCTCCCTGTAACTCACAGGTCACGTCCACTAAGAGCTGCTTCCCAAATTTGTCTGATCAAGTACTTACAGTTTCCTTCAGACATATTAGCTACATTTTTCTAACCTGAATCATGTTTGTTTTCTTCTTATTATAGTACCAATCTCTTAAAGCTTCTTTTGTACAAGTGGATGGAAAGAGGTTTGGGCTTTTTTTCCACTTATTATTGCACAAGAGGGTTTTATGTCTTTGCATGTGTCATAATAAAATGGTTTTGGTAGCAGCAAACCTAATTCCTGTTGTTATTAAACCATAACAGACTTCAGGATAAGTTAGTCATTGTGGAATAACACTGTCTTGTGAGCATCACACAGACCGTGCAGGAAGTGCTGAAGTAAGAGGAAGTGGGCTGGAGATAGGCAAGGAGGAAGGATTTACACGCTGAGTAAGAAAGTAAATTCAGCTGCTCTTAATGAAGGACTTTAAAAAGATATGGCAGAATGAAAAGTCACATGTGAAAAAGTATTTTGGCGGTGAGTTAGCCCAGATGCATTGCATCTCTTTCAGTCAAGAGCCCTGGTCAGATCACGGAACTCCATAGAAGGAGCTGGCAAGGTACCACTCTGTATCACCTGATACCGATGATTTACAGGATCTTGTGGCAGCTGTGGGCATTCATGCCCAGAGCCTAGTTTAAAGAGGATTGTTTTGGGAGGTGTCTTCCATAGAATTATAGAATTCTTTTGGTTGGAAAAGACCTTAATGGTCATTGAGTCTACCTGTTAACCCAGCATCGCCAGGTCACCACTAACCCATATCCCTCAGCACCACATCTCCAGGGCTTGGAAACCCCTCCAGGGATCATGGGGACTCCAGCCCTGCCCTGGGCAGCCTGGGCCAGGCCTGGACAACCCTGGAGGGAGGGAAATTGTTCCTCAGCTCCAGCCTAAATCTCCCCTGGGGCAACTCGAGGCTGATTCCTCTTGTCCTGTCACTTGTTCCTTGGGAGCAGAGCCTGACCCCCGCTCCAGCTCCAACCTCCTGTCAGGGAGTTGTGGGGAGCCAGAAGGTCTCCCCTGAGCCTCAGCTTTGCCATTCAGCTGAGAGAACATCACACTTCAGAATCACAAGATCAAGCTGGGTGGGGCTTTGAGCAACCTGGTCTAGTGGGAGGTGTCCCTGCCATGGTAGGGGGGTGGAACTAGACAGTCTTTAAGGTCTCTTCCAACTCAAGCCATTCTCTGATTCTGTTTCCTTGCACTGCACTTTGAGAATATTCCATGTTTGCCCTGCTCTGGACAAAGGTCAGCACACGAGCCAGTTGGAGAGGAGGGGGGGCTGACACACTGAGTGAGGGGGTCTCAGTGGTACACTGACACCAGCACTGCTGCTCCCACTGTCAGCCTGGCAAGATCTAGTCTAGTCCCCGCAACCTGGCCGGCTGAGGGGTGCGGAAATGACAGCGAAGGAGAAGGAGGAGGGGAGAGAAGCAAGTAGAAGTAGGAGTGGGAGGAATTAACTAGTCCCAGAGAAGCAAAGTGGATGAGGAGCAAAGACTTCAGTCGACAAAGAGGGAGGAAACAAAGAAGAGAGAGAAAAATCCGCACTTAACAGTTTATAGCAACAAGTCCTAGGAGAGCTCTCTGCGTTTGCATCCCTTGGAAACGAAGCCATCAATAATGCAGTCCTGGAAAAGCATCCCCACTCCAAGTCTTGAACAGTATGGATCCAGGAAATATTAAATCCATCTGCTCTGGAGAAAATGTTTTATCAACAACAAAAAACCCGTTTGATTTATTCTCTAGACACCGGGCCCAGGCTCAGTCACTAAGCTGGGCTATCTAATGTGGTTAGACAACTTCTAGGGAACTAACCTCTTGTTGCCATTACTCACAGTATTTGCTTTTCCCTTATTGCCTTACTCATCTGATTCCTCCCTTCTTATTATGACTCTGGTTGAGTTGATAGGTCATAATTTATACTACAGGCTGGGACTTTCAAGCCTTTGTCGGTAACTTGAGCCAGGGAAGTGAGTTATTCTTGCCTTTGCCTTGTTTCTTCGTCTCATTCCTTCTCCGTCTGGGAGTTTAGCTAGACCTAGAACATACAAACTCTATAGTACTACCCGTAAGGAGAGAGGCCATTAACTTTCCCTCCCGTTTTAGTTACAGTGTGTGTCTGTGAGTGTCTTTGGATGAGTTTTTCGCTGGATACCGGGTATTTAATGGAAGCCTATACAGTGGTACAGCACCACTAGTCCCAGCGTGCTTTCCAAAACAATGATTTATCCACTGAAGTTATCCCAACTACCACTGGAACAGCGGCACCACTGGAGCAGAGCAAACACACAGTAGACGTCTTCCCTGCAAAGCTGATGATCAGTGGGCTTTTTCTCATGTATTGTGCCCAGCCCAGCTCCAGCCACTTCATGAAACATCTCCCCTACCTTTAATGGTAGCTCCAGGTCAGTTAACCAGCTCCTCCTGCGTGGACAAAAGCCAGAGCATGGTTTACACTCGTTTTACACCACAGGCTACCCACACTACACGGAGGACGCAGACTAAAACTACTGACAGGGGACCTAGTGGCTTTTTGCACCCAGTAGTACAGAATGGTGGTTCATCATTCTGGGCAAGGACTCACAGAGAAGCTACACTTAACGGTGAGCAAAAGGCCCATGAGGCCCCATCCCGTTGTGCAGCACAACGCACCCAGACACAGGGATGGGGCTTCACTCCAGGCTGCAGCTGCACTGAGGTTCCTCAGAGTGTAAAATGCTCCTCTGTAAAACCCCAATAACTCTAGTTAATTCTACTGTGATAAAAAAAAAAAATAAAATCAGGAATGGAGGGAGACAGGCTCCTGCACTGCCAAAAGTTGCTTTAGTTTCTCCAGTTTGGCTCCCACAATAACCAGAAATACAACAAATAAATTATAAATATATTCCTAAGGATAATGATAAAGAATTATAGAATCATAGAACGGCTTGAGTTAGAAGAGACCTTGTAGATCATCCAGTTCTAACCCCTGTGCCATGGGCAGGGACACCTCCCACGAGACCAGGCTGGATGAGGCTCTGCAACCGTGAGTCTTAAACACTTCCAGGGAATGAGGTCAGAATAAAACTGGCAAGAGAAATGTGGCACCTCCAGATGACCTCCTAATATGTGCTCTTGCATCCATACCAAAATGCTGGTACCACAGTGTGTGAAGATGTCCAGCTCTCTTACTGGTAAACAAAAGGTGAAGGGTTCACATGGGTCAAAAACACCCCTTCCCACTCCATCTCAAAAGAACCTTGCGCTCTTCACCTTCAAAAAAGAGCTTCCCTAGGTAGAGGAGGGAGGTCCTACCTCAGCTGAGTGTATTCTTATGAGGATTTAGGACGTTCTCTGCATCTTCCACCATCAGGAGGTGTTCATTACCCGGGGCACTGTAAGTCAGATCGGGCTGGTCCTTGCCTAGGCCTTGACGATTGGACACGGTGATCTTAGAGGTCTTTTCCAACCGTGACAACTGTATGATTCTAGATGACATCGGAAGAAAAACATGAGGATTCAGTGAGGTAACAGTAAGGGATAGTCAGGTGGCTACTTGAAACACATTACATTTCTTCCCAGGAAGGGTTAAAGAGTTGACCTCACCTGGCAGTCTTTCAATAACCAAAGTCTTAAAACAAACAGAACAAAACCAAAGCAGAGAGGAGCATGTGAGAGAACTCGAACCAGCCCCAGCCGCACAGCCACAGGCGGCGCGGGCCCATCAAAATACACTTTACCTGCCTCAAAACTGCCCGCGTGAGCCGCTGAATTGGAGCGGCGCTTCCTAATGTGCCGCTTGACGGCTGCCGCCGCCCTGCCAAGGGTGGTTCCCGCTCGGTGGTGAGTGAGGTGGTTGTTGAATGTGCAGTCAGCTGGACACTGCAGCGGGGAAACCTGGGAGATGAAAGGCACCGTGTAAATATACAATATCGTTCCTGCTATTGCTATTATCCCACTGGCCTTTTGCCCCCCTTGCTGGTTGAGCGAGAGAATATGAGTCTTCCTGAACGTCCCCAACCCTGCAGTTAGTCAAGCCTCGTCTTTAGCACTGTAGACCTTCAGATAGAAGTTTTTCCCATCATCTCGGTTCGCAGAGCCACAGACCGTGTTTCTTTACTTGGTATTAACTTCAAAGTATTTTTCCTTTTTTAAAATACAAGTCAATGTTATTTGCTAAATGACTGTTTTGAACTTAGATCCAATATTTTTAGTTAAAAAAAAAAAGTTTTGTTTTGTTTTTTAACTGGAAGGAATCCAAACTATCCGCGGCTTTTATAACCCAACTTCCTTATGAGTCAGGACATTTATTGCCAGAAAAATATTATTTTAACTTTATTAGTGCAATAGAGCAGTGACATCTAGTGGCTTTCATCAGCGAGATGATGAGCGAGGGAGAGGCGCCACTGGCAGGACTGGTGGGAACAGCTCCAGCTCGGGGGTTGATTAGACCATTGTTGAGTCAGTGGAAGTTGGATGAGCTCGTCTGTAGAGTTTACCAAAATTAGAAAAGTCTAATTATACAACGAAAATAAACTCTAAGATGGGAAATTCTAATAGTATAACAGCCACGGGTGATTTCTTCAGCTCGTGTTTGTAGGAAGTAAAGTAAAATTGGTGCTTTCCTTCATCCCAGCTGAAATATCTTGTTCGCACCAGGGAGCTCCTTTGCCATGAACTAAAGAAACAAAATTCTCAAATTTCTGAATCCCTGTTCAGTCTAAGGCAATTTACAGACCACGCAACCTAAACGCCACGGGCACAGCCCGGCTCCTCTTGAAAGAAGCAGGATCATGTCTTCAGCATTAATTTTTCCAAAGCTGAAGCTCCTTCTCAGGCCTTCAGCCAGGACACATCTGCATGAACGCTGAATTTTACCCTCAGGAGGACCAAAAAGGTGCAGGTTGGCCTTTTAGTAACAGGACTGAGTCAGTGCAAGCACCAAACAGGCACAGGGAGGGAACCCTCACAGGGCTCCTGCAGTACAACCGACACCAGGGTTGGGTACATGTAGCACTTCCAGTGATGGCATGAAAGTTTAGAGTCCGCTTTGTAGCTGAAAATAGCTTTTCTTGACTGGATTAACATTAATATTACACTCAACCTGTGAGTTCCATTTCCTCCTCTCTGAGCTTGCCTGTAAAATGTAGCTGGGCACAACAACTGCCAGATGTTCTTTGAAAACAAAGTCGATTCTGCTTGTCTGACAACGCTCAACTGGCTTTGGAGCTTCAGGCTATTAAACATTACTGTGATTTCAAATTCTCTGGAGCTCCAGGCTATTAAAAATTACTGCAATTCCAAGTTCTGCCATAGATCTTCTACCCTTTTCTGCCCCCTTAGCTCAAAAATGTCTTCATTACTTGGTCAAACTTCCTACATAGAAGGCTTTTTTAATGAAAAAAAAGGCTGTAGCTGAGAAAAAGCCATGAATAATCACCTTATTTAGTTGTGCACGTTCTAGCTACATACAGAAAAGGAGATGAAACACCGGAAAACTTATTTTATACAAGCATGTTAGCCTGGGTTGGCCAACTGCAGCTTAGGTAAACCCCAGGATGGCTCGGTAAGGGCCAGAGATGGCAGAGGGGCTTTGCTGAGAGAGCCTGCGTTACGCAACCGTCGAATTACGGCTCTGCAGGTGCGCGCTGTGTAGCCATGTGCGGTGTTAGGAGAGGATTTACTTTTCCATGTGCAGCAGTGACAGCATTCCGGAGGAAGTCGTAGCTGGGAAGTATCTAATATAATTATTTGCGCTGCGCCTGCAGTTGGTGTCAGCGTGCCAAGGTTGTTGCTCTGCTCTCTCTCCTCCGGGTTATTAGGGGGTTCGTAACATTAAATATAACGACAGTCTTTGAAGTTTAAGACTTAAGAACTGAGGTGGTTTTTCCATGCTGGCAGTTAAGCTGCAACATTCTTCCACGGATGGCAGGCCAAGGAAACAAACGGTCAGCTCCACATCTGCCTGAAGCACCTCCACAGAGTCAACCTACAGCTTCCACCCCTGTTGAAGCTTCTACTCCAGCCTTCACGTGGCCCCACCACCTCCATCCTGCTCCTACAGTCAGGATGAGGTCCGGCCTGGGGGTGTCCTCCAGGGCTCCCCAGGCAAAGCCCCCTCCAGGCACCGCAGCCCCGGCCGGTGTTGTCTCCTGGACCTGGACTTCTGCTGCCCACAAGGCAGCATTCCCCGCGTGCTGGGAAGTGGTGAGTCAGAGCAGCGGCTTGAGGGAGACTTCAAATACTCCAACAGGTCTGGCAGAAATATTTATACACCTGCATTTTCAAACATGCTCTACTTTCTCACTTTATAAATACCAGGGATCCAGTCGAACACTCGGCCTCGCTGAGCCAAGCCTGCCCCTTTTGATTTGATGAACCAGCTGTTTTTCTGGCCTATTCTCATAAACATATTTGTGCCTGTTGCTTTTGCACTTCATTGGGAAAAAGAACCAGCTGAGAGGTCGTATGTGCCGTTTGGTTCTGTATGTAACTACCACATCGAAAACTCCCTTCAGTCCCTTTATGTGTTTTTACTTTGCACAAAGGGAAGCAGCACAGAAAGCCCTCAGAGGAGGCACAGGAGGTGGACTGCCGGTGGTTTTTTAACTGGACGTGCAAAACCAGCCTGCACAGGTGAGATGTTGCTGCGGGTCTGCTTACAGATCACCATGGGCTGCAATGTCGTCAGAGTCCACACCTGGGACGAGTGATGGAGCCTGGACAGCGAGCTCCTGCTCACACAGTCATTCCTTCAGGTTGGCTTCTGCACCCGTGTTTCCACGTGCGGAACTGACACTGGCGCTCAGGATTCAGGCTGAGCTCTTCAAAGGAGCTCAGATAGCCTCTCGAGGCACTGGATTCCACATCGCTGGGCTATCTAGAGGTTGCTTGAGTTATCTCCTTCTACACAAGTAGATGAGTGAAGAAATTATTCACTTATCTCCAGCACGTAGGTGGACAATGGACCTAGGCTTGCGCTCCTCCCAGCATGGAGGCTTGTCAGGAGCTAACGCAAGATGACGATCTCAACCAGCTCATAAAATTATAACGGGATGTCAAGGAATTTATTGCCAAGTCTGAAGAAGAAAAACATTTCAATATCCTATTATGGCCTCTCTCCAGCCCTATAACCTGCTGAGAACTAGGCTTTAAAATGCTGTACTAGCCAATCCCTCTGAACTTTGACTCCTATTTGGAGGCATTGTTTTTTATTCAGCTATAAATAAGCTGAATCGTGGGCCTTTCCAAGGGGGATGTGCATCTGGAACGTTACATGGAAAAGCTCAGGTTAATACCCCGACGGTTTGTCTCGGCAGTAAAAGGTAATTGCTTGTAACGCCACAAAAGTTGTGCAATCCCCAACATCAGGAACCTCGCTTCAGGCACATCACCGGAATTAGACCAGGGGATAGGATATACTCCCTGGAGGTTCCAGATTTCACCTCGCCAGTTTTATTCTTTATATTTACCTTAGGAATACATTTACAATTTAGTACATTTGCTCTATTTCTGATTGTTTTGTGGCCAAACTGCAGAAACTAAAGCACTATAAAATGGTTCATCCTGGTAAACATTCCCGTTTAACCAGCTGCTTACAATAGCCACAGTAGATTGTCAGGGCCACCTGCCCCTTCCGTTTCCTCAGCAATACCGCTGAACTCCTGATTCGGGGCAACAAATGCAATTTTAAAAGATCTTATTTTTTCCGTGCGTGATTTTATTATAGGATTTCACAGCCAAGCCAGAAGGGAGAAGGCAAGTTAACAAAGAAATCCCATTTCCCAAAAGAAAGGCTTATTTCCCTGATCATATCAGATGTTAAAAAAGGCCATGGATGTGCGTAAGCCAACGTGATAAAGCACCGGAACGGTGCTCGCCAAAGAGGTATCAGCAGGCTATGAAGTTTTATTTCATTTGGAAAAAATATCCAATACTTCCTGCTTCCTTTGGAATTTTACACAAATCTTCACGTCACCGTAAAAGTTTGAAATCGGCTTTGTTTGAAAGCTCCTGAGGAGATGGGCTGCAGGGAGACAGGACCCATGTGCCCCACCCCTGCGCTCCCATGCTCTGTACTGGTGAGTGAGCGGCTTCACTGGGGAGAGGGAAGCTGTGCCTGGGCTGCCTAACTGCAAATTGCGCCTTTCAAGCGGAATAAACACAAATACAGACTCCTTCATTCCCTTTGTCAGACAGACAACCCCAGTTGGACCGGTCCCAACAATAAGTGAGGAGAGCAACCTACTTAATCGACAGCTGAGCCAGGTGGCGGAATACATGGGAGAGAAATCGCTTCCAAGTTGCGTGCCAAGCTCATGTTCTCTACCGTGGGGCCCCGTTTTGTGCCGGGGAAGAGTTAGGACTCCGGATCGCAGTGTCATGGGATGCTCTGGGCAGAGAATTGACTGCTGTTGGCTGGAGCTGCTGAGAGACAGCGCTGATCTTGCTGGAGCTCTGAAAATAGATCTGCACCTGCTATTAGCGTCAGCATTGCCATCAAGATCCCGTCCAAGGGTGTAAAGAACTTAGGAATATGAGAGATTTTGAAAATAGACTTCACTCTTCCTCCCTATCAAGGAAACAACCCAAACAAGTCATCCAAATCTTTCTGACCACTCAAAAGTCAGCACAGAGCATTACCAGTGTTAGAAAGAAGGAAGCATAAAACAAACCCCCGCACAATTAACCACCGTGCAATGAAGGCATGCGGCAAATTAAGCTCAATTAAAAAAAAACACGGTCAAAAATCCAGATACAACTTGCCTTGAATGTACCTGAAGAACTACCAGGACAATTAAAGGAATTTCCATGTGCCAGCTTCTCTCTGCTCCTTTTCTTTCTCCCTGCCTTGTGGGTGGGTTCTGGGCTTTGCCAAAGCCCTGACTGTTTCTTTCTGTCTTCTGTCTGGTACCTACTGCCCAGGATCACAGTTGCAGTTCAGTGTGGTTTTTATTCTGTTAATGAAAGTTTAAGAAAGTAATAGAAGATGTCATCAGTAAAAATTTTGAAAACAACTAAGCATTTTCAAAATTTTTATTCTGGGTTATGACTTGAGCTGCTTGAAATTCAATAGCTGGGTTGCACAGTAGTTCAACAATGCCTCTAAATCAATCCTTGACCGCTGTGATGTCCAGAATCATATGACATTTTCCAAAATCTTTGACTATGAGTTTCGAATGAAGACACAAAAAAACCCAAAACACACCTACTCCAGGATGCAGGGAATCTTTATGCCCAGGGAAAGCTGAAGGGTATACATTTGGAAGAGGTTCTTTTTGAAGGTGCTAACAAACTCTTTACGAGCAATAGGTTCTGGGGTGCTGCTAAGAAGGAGCTAGGCAATGAACAGGTATGCACGTAAGTAATAAAACCCAGTTAGACAGGGAATATAAATCCAAGGAGAGCAACAGCAACTTTATCTGTATGTGTCTGCTAGTTTTACCAAACTGTGGGTTTGAGGTCACTTCACCGCATGCTTTAAATCAGCAGTTTTCACACCGTGTGCGCAAGTAACATTTCAGTTCAAACTAGACCCCACCCAGTGCCCGAACTCTCCTGTTTGACAAACCATTTTACTTACTCCAAACTCAGCCAAAGCAGAGCAGGCACCAGTCTGGGACAAGCTGAGGGTCTCAGCTGAGGAGAGTTCTCATACTGTCAGCTCAAACACCACCACAAACACTTCCTAACCAATGTGATCCTGCTCCCAACTGCAGCTTTTATTATTTGGGATCAGGCTAGATTTGTGCTGAACTCTCCACAAGGATGGAGAATTAAAGCCACTGGTTTGGCAGAGGTGACCTTGAGCTATCTCAGAAAAAGCTAAAATAAAACTTGCCTTAGGACTATGTCCCCATTTACCTTGACCTCCGGTGGCCCTGTTGTTCACAGGAATGCTGATGCTCTTCTCACACCGCAGCACTGGCTGAGCAAAAAGGGCATCTATCCAGTCCACAAAGTTCCTGCACAAAAAAAAATTCTTGGTTTTCCTTAAAGAGGAACATCATTAGGATGCCTGTCCTATCACTGCAGTAACTGAGACGAAGTGTGGCCCGGCATATTTGGGTTGTCTCATATGGGCCAAGTTAAAAGCTCAGCCGTGGGCTCAGGAACTGCCAAAATGTCATAGAGGCAGAGGAAGAAGTGAGAGTCTCGCCAGCTCTCACATGAATGTGTGTTGGCTCTTGCGTTCAAGCTGGAAGCCTTTATGTGGCAACTTGAATTTCCTTATTTCACTCCTCTTGTTTCAGTTATCCGGTCCCGGAGCGAAAAAGCAAAGCAGAACACAACCAGAGCACCCAATGTCCATGATTAATCACTCCCTCTGCATAACTCACAGTAAATTGCCAAAGACCGGTCATGGCAAATAATTCACCAACACTCTGTGAGCTGAAATACATTTGCATGGAATGTTCAGCCAGTTCTGAGGAGCAAACTCTTGGAGACGGGGATTTGCAGGAAACTCATCAACACAAAACAACAAATGTGCTCTTTGTTACTGGCATCTTTGCTAGTTCTATTATTTGCCTAATATGGCAAAAGAGGGTAAAGGATGAAGCAGGAGGTGCAAACAAACCATAATTTGGTCATGGTCACCAGAAAACCAGCTGGGCACAAGGGTCCCCTGTACCACCCGGAAGGACACTTGACTAGGTCACCATGGGGAATTCTCAGCAGCCACAAATGGGGGACAATTTTCAAAAGCCTTGCTTAAATCCAGCCCCATACACAGCTCAGATTTTCGCAAGCCTGAGATACCAGACACACGGAGCCCATTTGAAAAGCCAGCCGTCCAACTTGGTCCCTAAACGAGGGCTGAACTCTGCTGGAACTAACCATTTAAAACTAATAACCTGGCTCCAGGCTCGCTATTGTCTCACAGTGGTCATCAGATGCAGGAGAAAAATGAAACCTGGAGGGCAAAAGATCTCATCCAAGATCATCAGTAGAAACACGTTGCTCTGCAAACTTGTTTTCTAAATGGGCTTCCCTCCCACTATACCCCAAGGCACAGGGCCTGAAGCACAGATGGATCAGCACCAGCACATATACAGTTGTAAATAGATCATATATAATGGTGTTTCATTTTGTATTCCCAGCCTGCCAACAGATATTGGGCCATGTGTCTGGTCGTGAGAGAGAGACCTTAAGCCCTGGAATAACAGCTACAAAGTTCTCCTTTGCACATGGTTGTGGAAGAAAGGCCCCTCAGCAAGATCAAGGTCCTGTTGTGGCCGAGTGAAATGATTCATGTCGAGTCATGAACAAGCAGATGAGCATCTGAGCTGAACGCACATCCCTGAGCGAGGGGAGGTGACCCACCCACCAGCCCACGCTCAGAAACTCCACCTCAGCTTCAGCTCTTTGTCACGGCTGGGACGTTTACGCCACCACCCTGCCGGCCAGCCAAAATGCTGATGTGGCAGAGTTTATACCATGGACTTAATCTGACAAAGCCAGGCTTAGTAAAAGGCTTTCACCTGTAGAAAGCTACTAAAGCACATGGAGAACCCAAACCCGCTATTTCTGACACATTGCAGATCAACAGCAACTGGAAAATAAGCAAAATACAGCACAAAGAAAGTGTAAGGAAGTTCTGCTCTGAGGCACCGGTCCAAGAAGCTGCTCTAAGGTTAATCAGCCAACTACAGATCTCCATTCACCTTCCCTCTTGCATCCTTGCAAAAGAACTGCGTGCTCCAGAAGAACCCCAGGGGGAAAAAAGCAACCAACCGAGCGATCTGCAGAGGCAGGTCTTTGCTGTACTTGTTAGATTGTGTTGCTTGTCATTGCAACAGAACGTCACTGAGCAATTTAGGGCCTTTTGTCCACACCTTCACATACTGCAGTTGTGCTCAACAGGGCCCCATCTTACCTAAAATGCAACATTTCTATCAAAGGTTAATATTTTCCCCAAGAATTATGCAAAGTAAAAGAACCTCAGATACGTGAATATTTGGAAAGGGCAGCGCAGAAGAGATAAACACAGTACACGCAAGAAACCAGTTGGTGTATGCAGACCCAAAACTACAAATATCCACGTTCGGGGCCCACGTGCACGCCAGCAAACACCCCCAGAGGAACACTCAAGAGGGCATCTTCTCCATTTCCTTGCCCAACAACAGAACCAAGAATATTTCTCTTATGGAATTAAACCTGGATGCGTATTTCCCCTGCTCCCTCTGTTCTGGGAGGCCCACGTTCTACTCACCCAAACCTCCAGAAGGAACGTCAAAGGCAGCTGCAGGAGCTCCGAGGAGGGCACATGGGCAAGCACCCGCTTGCTTCTGGCAGCCTTATCCTGCAAATTAGCAGTGTGCAAATTAGCTCTGGCACCTGCTAACCCCATGCTCTCTGCAGCCAGCCAGGTCCCCTAAGCCTGGCTTTGAAGGAAAAAATTCATTCTTCAGCATCACTCTTTGCCTTGCTGGTGATGCAGGGCTCATGTGGTATGGCTCTCATTGCTGCTCTTGCCCTGAAGGGAGGATTTTTCTGTCTCTGTTCCAATTTTCTTTCCAATCCCTCTCAAGGCAACCAGTGCAGGCGTTTATGGACTTTCGGTTTGTTGAAGTGTGATCTCCAGCAAAGCCAAGTGTGACCCCTGTTGCCTTTCGGGCCAGTACAGCTTTCTCTTGAGGCATGGCTGGCACTGGGCACGCAGCAGCTTTTTCACAGAGCGGTAAGGACGCTGCTGGTGAAAAGACAATATTTGTTCAAGATGAACACCACACACTCACGCCCCTACCCCCCAAACCCACATCTTTTTCACCTTTCCAGAGGGACTCTGCTGGGCGTGACTCAAAATCAGAGCTGGGAAGAAGGGAGGACCAGCGCATCTCCAGCAACAGACTCAAGCTGCAGCACAGGATCTGGGTTTTTTTAACAAATAAATACACAGGTACCTCAGCACTGGGATCCAGCCTGGCACTCTGCTTACCTAAAAAAGAAAAAAAACCCCAAACTCCCATGAGAACACAGCTACTTCCACACCAAGCTCTTTCCAAGTCTTGCTTCTAATTAAACTCCCTGGCATAGAATGCCCATCTTCTCAGGCCTTCCCCAGCTTCTTCGTCCAGCAGCTCCCACCCTAAATTGGGCAAATGTACTGAATGGAGACGCTATCCCAGGCATCTGCCTGCTGCTGGGCCCTGCTCTTGGAGCTGGTCCCTACTTCCATTGAGCCTCCTGATGCTTGAGAAGACAGAATCATAGAATGGTAGCTGCAGCAGGGCTGGTGCTGTGGAGCACACTGTCCGGTCCTCTCCGTTTCTATCTCCTCTCCCAGAGCCAGGCAGTTTGTCCATCCTTGGCATTACTAGAAAATGTAAGAGATTGTGTTGCCCGTGGGATCAGGAAGCAGGTCTTTGTGGCAGCGTCTTCTCCCTCACCGTACCTCCCCAGGCTCCCCCCTCCAATTTTCGCTTGCATTTCAGCTGTGAATTAATTATTTTTTTTTTGCCAGTTTGACACCAGCAGCGTGAAGAGACAAACCCGAGCAGAGACCACATAGGGGTACAGGTGAAATGCATCAGCTCTGCTTTAAATATAGGGCAGAAACTCCCAGCAACTCCAGCCTAAGAGGATCACATCCAAAGGAGAGCCTGACTGGAAGCGGCGCTGGCACGGAGGGTAACGCACCACCCTGAGTCCAGCCCCATTTTCAAGATGTCGTATCACATTTTTTTTCCAAGGTAAAAGGTTTAGAGTCCACAGCTTGGCTGAGAGAGCTCTGAAAAAAACCCAAGCTAACCCCAGGCTGGAGCGAACTCACCAGCTGAAGCTCTGTAAACCAACACTTCAAGACAGCAGGAAGTCTTGGGAGGGTGGTAAAATTAAATTTTTCCCAAGCAAAACATTTTTATTAATTTGATAACCACCAGCATTTTATTTTGACATTGACTAAGATTCCAGTCTAGATAGAGGGATTTATCTTTTTTTTTTTTTTTTTTTTTTTTTTAACATTNTTTTTTTTTTTTTTTATTAACATTCAAATAGCTTCGAAGCATTTGCCCTGTTTCTGCTGGAGAGTTTCACCTATAAGCAGCATATACTGGTATGTGTTTTAAAAAATATTTCCATATGCTAAAGGAATGCAAATGGTTGCCAAAGAAAGTGGCTGTTACAGCAGCAGGCTGGGGCTGTTTTTAAAGGAAAAACTGCTGCAGAAACGAGGTATCCACAGAGGTGCACTAAAGCAACACTAACTGCAGTGACCTTGAGATGACCTAGACCTCCTCATATTACAAAAATGAAAAGGGAGTTAGAAAATCTGAGGCCAATTAGGCACTTTTTTTTTTTTTTTTTTTCCTGGGGACATGATGAAATTTCCTGAAACAAAAACTTTAGCAAATTCTATAAAATACTTCTAGCTTTGGTGGAAAAATAAATTATTGCCTTTTTATCTCCTCATTCCTGAGGCACAGAACTGGCCCGCTTCTGTTTGTGCAGATGGATTGGAGGGAAAACACCCGAAGAAGGGCCAAGTGGTGAGATTCTTGGCACGAGCAATTAAGTGTGAAGTTATTCTCAGGGCTGCCTATTTGTTATTGCAGCAGGAATCATTAAGATTATATGGAAAGATATTGTCTGGGAAAAAGTGTGAAGTAAGGATTATATGTCCTGAAATGCGATTAGCGAGCAAAGCAGCGCCTGTCCTCCGCGGGGTCTCTCTGGACTGGCAGGACGGAGGTGGCTGCGCTCAGGTGGCTCCCAGGACACTTGGCTTTTGGTCTGAACGTCACTTCTGCAGCACATCCATCCACCAGGCACAGGGGCAGGAGCCGCCACTGAAGAGAAGGTTGTCTCTTCACTGCCCTCCAGTGCTTCGTGTCCATGTGTCTCCATCTCAGCGGGGTTCACGGCAGGGTGTCGGGAGTTCAAGGTGCTGTGGAGCATCACTCACCTCACAGGCAGATGTTGATCCTGGAGGAGAGTTTGGTGTTCAGCAGCTTACCATCATCACAGCCGGGCAGAGGTGGGTGTGATGGCTCAGCCTCCTGTTGAACACATCCCACGTTGGGTCTTTTGGGAGAGGCAGGACCGTGCCCGGCCTGCACGGGCTGCTGCCCACGGTGTCTGGACACGCCAGGCACCAGCCACGTGGTGGGAGGAGACCTACCTCCTGGCAGAGCTGTGCCCTTGGCTCGCAGCTGAAGACAATTTGTCTGTGCAGGGATTACCTCTTCCCTGAAGACACAGCCATGTGATGTAGACCAGAGAGTGTGGCCCCTCTCCTGTCCTGGGTTCCCCAGCCAACAGGTCCAGGTCCCAGAGCCAAAATGATAGGTCAGAGGAAGGCTGAAGAGTCCTTTTCCTCTCTGCTGCTGTCGGTCCACTGACTCCTGCCGACTCCCATTTCCCTGGTAATAGGTGAGTAGATGGTCAGTTCAGCTCCACACAGAGCCCAGGGACAGTGTTGCCAACTCTTCACAGCCACATCTGTCACCAGTGCCATCATTCCAGGGGGCAGCAGCTTGCTCCTCTCTTCCCTTGCTAAGCACAACAGCTCCCTTCTTCCTGAAGGGAAATCAGACCCCAATAGTGAGCCTTGCCCCTCGCTGCCAACGCGGCTGCAGCTGAAGCCCCCAGTGCTGGTCAGGCTCCATGAGGGCTGTGAGCCCCATGCTCACACAGCTGGTTTCCACAACACAGCTGGGCACAGCCCCTGAAGCACCAGGGCAGTCAGCGATGGGCTCTGAACCTCAGGGCCCTGCTGTTGTACCTCCATCCCTGCCTTGGGTGCCCTGGGACCACTGGGTGGGTGTCCCACAGCTTAAATTTAGCTCCCAAGACAAAGGGCTGTCCCCCACAAATGACCGTGACTGTCCATTGCTGCCTTCATCCAGGAGATGCTGAGCAAGACTCACACTGGTTTCTCTAAGAAATGGGTGCAACCAGGGCAGATGAAGCACCTCTGCAAAGCAGACTTTCCCTGCCACCATCACTTGGGGATGCTCCTCTCCCTGCCGCTGTGCTGCTCTGCCCATCTCCACGCACCCCCACCCCTCTTTTGTCTGCCGGCCAGGATCAAATGGAGCGGGGCTGCACAGAGGGGTGGGCACCATGCCAGGGAGCAGCAGGATGGGGATTAGGGAGCACGAAGGGTCCTCAGCAGATCACAGGCAGTCCACACATCAAGGTCTACCTGCTCATCTACACCTGAGTCTCTCTAAACCCGAGGGTCCACCACACTCAGTACCAGTAAACCTTTTTCTCTCCCACCCGAGGGGAAGCAGAAGTTTGAGGCAACACCACCTCAGCCTCTTCCCCATGTCTCTTCCTCTCTCTCCCCCTTTGAGAGTGAGATCTTTGCAATTCAACCCAAGTGTTGGTGGTTTGGACTTTTCCTTTCGCAGCTGGAGTCTCGTGGCACCTGCTGTGGAGCATGCTGGGGGTTCGCGAGCCGGCCAGGAGCGTGGGCCCAGATACACGGATGCCTGCGAGGACTGAGGAGGAGCCGGCAGGACGGCTTTGCCTAGCACCTGCCAAACCAGCCCGCGGGATTTGGAGTCAGTGATGAGGGTGTCGAGTCCTCCAAGTGCCTTTTCTCCATCAGCTCCCACCAGGCCACCTGCGAGGGGCGGCTGCCACGCGCGGACGGCGCAGGGCGAAGAACATGGACGGCACAGGGTGAAGAACGTGGCCGCGTGCACAACTCGTCAGGGATGCCGCGTTCAGACGGGAAAGACTTGCGAGCTCATCGCCCTCGTGGGCTGGTGAGAAGCTTCGCTGTGGTGATACCAACAATCCCACAGAGAAGAACCACCTGCGTTCCTCAGCCCCGGCTGAATGAGCTGAGCGCGAGGCAGCCGCCGTCAGACAGCGGGAAAGGCAATACGGGGAGAGAGGGTGGTCGAGCTCCAAACCTTTCCAGATGCAGCCGTAACGCAAGACCGTTGCCACGGCGCCAGTGGTGCTCGGGCAGCATTAGGTGGTTGTCAAAGAGAAGGCAAAGAGTGGGTGTTTCCAATGCCTAATCGGGTACATCCAATTCTGTTGTGCAGAGCTCCGTCAACCACGCTGAATATTCTGGGGAGCCTCCGGCTGGGTTGCAATTTTGACTTGTTAAACTAATATTTACAGTATTCAAATAAAAAACTAAACGCTAAAATGAAAGGAGAATCTTTTAAGGATCAAAATGAACGGTTTCAACAAGTGCTAACAAGGTTTAGTGGGCACAGACCACATTTTCTGATAGAGGAAACACCCAGGGAACCTGAGTGAGCTCAAATGACCAAATCAGGAGAGGTCTAGATTCAGTAAGTCCTTCGTCCTCCTACAGTACCCAGAGTCAGCCCCGAGTAGGTCTTCGAAGGAGATGTTAGCTATAGATACAGGTAACTCCTGATTTTTGTCATCTTATGTCCTGAATTCCAGCTTCTTGTCCATAAAAACCTTTACTGGAGAATAAAAAGCATTTCTGTAAATGCCCTACCGTGGAGCGCTGCCTCCCGTAGCAGGATTTTCCTGGTGCGTAAGCGATTAACGACGGACTCGCGTCCTGTTTCAGTAGCGGGCTGGGGTGGAGAAGACGATCTTTCCTGAATTTACTTTTTGCTTTATTCCTATGCTTCTTCTTTAGGAGATTGTTCCTGAGGTGCCCAGTGGCACTTGGGAAGGGTAGAGCAGCGCCCACGACCCCCTCTGCTCCTGGGCACCCCCCAGGCTCTCGGTGTGGTGCAGAGGAAGGTCTGGGTCCCACACGGACGTGCTCTAATCCCCACATTGCCTGCGGCGCCGTGTTGGTTAATTCAGGCTGGAAGCTTTTGGCCGTCAGAAATCCATCGCCCAGACCGTCACACACCTTGAAAGTAAGCACTAGGGCCTTGATCTTGATCCAATAGGATATTGTGGTTGGTGCTGTGAAAATACAGGTGCTGTGGGCATGAATCTGGACGCGCTCTCTTGGCGAAGCGCTGAGAACTCCTCCCGGTGAGTCGCTTTCCACATTAAGGAGGCGGCTCCCATGGGAAACAGCCCATCTCAGGACCAGTGCAGCGGAAGGAGCTGCGTGAAGGCTCTGGCTCCACCAATCCCAGGATTTCCTTCCAGCTGAAAGAGTCAAGTTCTGAAATCTCTCTACAGCTTTTCTTGAGTTTTTGTTTGTTTTTTTGGGTGGTGTTTTGCTACAAAATACACAAGGATTTCACCAACCATAATAGAGAAACATACCTCTTGTAAGTTAACATCCTTAGCAACAGATTAACTTCAGTAAAGCCCTTAAAACAACGAGGAAAAAAACCCAGAAGAGATCATTTTGAATCCTTTGGTCCCTATTACTCTTCACCTGCAGGGAACAAGTGAGCACAGCAGGGAGCACAGGAAGGATCAGCGACAACTGGCTGAGGATCTTCTCAAGAGGGCAGGTGAGATGGAGCCCAGGATAATGGTGCAGCTTCTCTAGGTGACGGGCTCATCGTGCATCAGCCCTTATACCCACAGAAGGCAACAAACAGCCCAGAGGCAAAACCCTTTAAAGCTCCCAGTCTGAGCCCCAGTGGCCGCTTGCTGGGGAGTATCAGCTGCAGGGATTCCCTCCGAGAGGAGAAGAAGCCTCAAGGCTGCTCACCACAGCCCGAGCCTGAGAAATGGCATCACAAGACTCACAGCCACGCGGGACTCCTTAAACCAACTGGTTTGTCATTAAAAACCAAAGCGTGAGCCTTCACAGCAGCCTCTTCCTTACCTCCTGTGAGCACCAGCTCACCCATTCCAAAAATAAACAAGTACACACGCTCCTGAAAGCCTAAGCGACCGAATTGCCGGTGAAACCGTAAGAGACCGAATTACTCTCAACTTTTCATCATGAAGACACCCGTCCTCCAAAAACATTCCCATCCGCAAGCTTGAACGGACTAACCGCCACAAGGCACCGCTCACCCATTCCCAGGTGCCTCTTGCCACCCAGAGCTGGGGGAAGCCGGCAGCCCTTTGAGACCTGCAGAGCTCCCATGACAGTTTAAAGAGCTGCTGCTCAGAGCACCCCAAAACCTTGAGCCTGAGGCAGCTCCATCAGAACGAGCACCGACCACCACTCAGGAAAAACCCAGGGTGCTTGGCTGAGCACTGTGCACCCCACGGCTCAATCCCAGCTTTCCAGGGATGCTCCAGAGAAGCTCACGTTTCTAACAAGAAACCCAAGGTGAAAGAGGCCACTTAGTGGAATGCAGAGAAGGTCAATCCGATGGCAGCAGGAGAGACAACCCAGAAAAAACACACCGTGGCCCAGCGCAACGCTCCTCTTTTTTGTTCACAGCTCTTTGTTCTAGCAAAACTTCAGGGGTCTCCCTTGAGGAGGTGAGGACAAGTCTCAGAAGAGACTTGAGGGGCAGGAGCAGCCTTTGCTACTGAGGTGACTCCACAAGCACCCCGTGATCTCTGGCCAAAAGAGCAGGTACCACCTCTGCCCGTTGCCTGCCTGGCCAAGAGCCTCATCTGGCAAAGCCAAAGGCCCCAGTCCCTGGCTCATCCACTCCTCTGACATGGACGTGCCAGCCTGGCTTGGTGGGAGACTTACAAGAAAAAAAAGCAAGCTTCTCTTCTGAGCGTGATGGGTTCAGAAATTAAAAATAAAGCCTTCAAAGGGCTTCTTCAAAGGAAAAAGAGGAGGAAAGGAAAATACAAAGTTTCTAACTGTGGAAAAAAAATAGTCAAGCGATACAAACGCATCTCACTTTATTTGGACTGGCCCGTGCCGAGGAAAAGCTGAAATTGCGATTCTTTAAATCGTTCAGACAAGAGAAGCTGTTTCTACTTCAACCCGAGACCCATCTCCAGATAAAAAAGGGGCCACCCAGCCAGGGGCTGCCCAGGCGAGCGAGGCTGGGGCAGTTTGTGGCCCGGGGCAGCCGCTCCTGCGGATCCATAAACACACAGCGAGAACGTTTCACAGCTTCTTCTCCACGTCCAGAGGGGAAACCTCTCCCCAGAGCGGGTGCTGACCCCCCATCCACTCTCTCCTCACGGTGGCACGTGGGGCCTCTGCTCTTCATGGAGCCCTGCCAGCAAGTACCAAGAAGAATCCTCCAAAAAATATACACCCCTCGTGCTTCTCCTGAAGGGAAAGTTGCTGTTTCCGATCCTCCCAGAGGCTCCGGGAACAGCTTTTGGAAGGGGAGAGCAGCTGCCTCTGGCGGGCAGGGCTGGCAGCACCCACCCCTCAGGTCCGGGTGAGCTGGGGGCTGCCAAGCACAAAGAGGGCTCCAGGAGAGGTTCACCTCCGTGCACTACCCTGTCCCAAATCACTTTGCTCTCACCAGGGCACTTCCAGCCCCAGAGGCTGGTCCCTGCTCCCCTGAAGGGCAGAAGGAGAAGGATCTGCTGATGCTTTCGGGCAGGTTTTGCAGCGCTCCCTGCACGCTTCGCTGTAAAGCTTTAGGAAGAAAAGCCAACAAGTCCTTTCAGGTGCTTCCTTGTGAGCCCAGGAGACAACAGACCCTTCAGAACAGTTATTTATAGTTGGGCAAGTGCTTCCAGAGGCAGCTCTGTGCTGACAGTCAACCCCTGCTCTGTTAGAAGTGACATTTGCACTTCTGAGTGCTGGGTGTGCTGCCCTGACCTGGCAAAAAAGCCCCAGCGACGGCCCTGAGTAAAACACCTCCAGAAGGGAGAGAGGAGGCACCGCACAGCCCCTGGGCTGAGCTCACGGTGGGTCCAGCCACCCAGCCTGGCTGAGAGAGCAGCAGAGCTCCAGGCAGTAAACGGAACCGGGGGTGCAGAGCTCAGGAATTATCCTTGAGGGACATCAACCCGTAACAAATATTGCTGCTGTAACTATGTTCTCAAGACACTACTTAGCAAAACTTTGTTACTGTTTATGACGGTCCTTACTCAGGAGAAGGTTGTAACCCCGGACCTTACCTGTCGGAATTGAGCAGCTTAAGGAGCCATCCAAGCATCCATAGCTGGGAAGATCTGTTCCAGAAACATGTTATTTATCCTCCAGTTTACGCAAGGAACTGGAAAGGCGTTGAAAAGGCCTGTTATCTTCATACCAGATTAAAACTGATTAAAAGCTCCCATTGCCAGCCCAGCCAAGAGGTTTCGTGTCTGCCCAGTGTGAGCTGCAGGACCACGCTGGGCAGCCTCTGCAGAGCAAGCACCCAAACCCCCCATTCCCTGTAACTGCCACCCTTCCTGGCAGAGGCCGCTCCACCGCAGGAGACGTGGCAGAATCAGCCTCCCCAGAAAGACAACTGGACTCAGAGGACAGGAAAGCGAGGTGTTCCTCCGCATCCAGGTGGTCCCTGGGCATGCTGGTCCCTGTCAGTTGTCCTGTCTTTGCAGGGGTTACCATGAGGCCCCCACCACCCTCCTTCCCACACTCCAGCAGTCCTGCTCTCACTGCTCGCTTGGCTCTTCTCTACCTCACAGCTGCTCAGAAAAAAAACCCCACAATAAAAAAAAAAAAACCAAAAACCTCCTAACCAGCTTCTGTTCATGGTGAGCAGAAGTAGTCAGTGAGGAGCAGGTATCTGGGAAGAAAACCCACCCTGCAGCAGAGGGGAGGTTCAGCAAAGTCAAGCAAGAACTTGGGCCCAAAGCACTCCGCTCTGCACCAAGGAGAAAGCTCCAGGCTGGACAGTTTGCAGTATGAGGTCCAAACATCTGCTCAGCCCCCCGACACCCATCCTGATGCTCTCCCTCCCACCACCTACTTCAGCCACACTGCCCATTGATTAATTTGGCTGAAGAGCATTTGTACCCAGTTACGCTCATCAGGCTGAGACGGGTCTCCCTTCAGAGGGGCCGTTCTCCAGGCAGCAGGTTTGCTGTGAAGCTCCTACCTGGCAACGCTGACATGGTGCAAAAGCCAAGAGTGCCTTTGCTGCGCGCGTGGATGTGCGACAGCCACCCCTCCCAGCAGGGACGCACAGGCAGCTGCCTCCCCAGGGTGACGGATGAAGCTGGGGAACCGCACCCCGGTGGGAAAACCAGGGCCAGGAGAGCCACTGACACCAAACCTTCTTGCCAGAGAAGAGCTCCAGTGCAGCAGCCCAGCCCACTGCAGCACATCCTCAGATGGGAATTTTAAAAGCAGCTCCCAATTTGTAGTTCTTTGCTGAGCACTCTTCCTCTCCGATCCGTTGACAGACAGTGCCCACGGCTGTGCCGGAGAAGCAAACCCGCTGCTGCCCACAAGACGATCTAAACACGCGGCGCAGATCAGGACAGTGACGCGACTCCCACGCAAACACCGCTCCCTCAACCAGAGGGCACTGAGGGGCCCCCCTCACCTCAGTTCTAGGTGTAAGCCCCTTCCCCTCCCCTGGTTGCCAGAAGCCATCAGCAGGTAGGACCACCAGCAGCCCAGCACCCTCCAGTTCCTCGAGAGCATCAGGAAGCACCCCACACAGCGAAGCGGTACAACAACCAGCCGGGTAAACCCCAACCCACCGCACGGCTGATGGCCAAGGGCCACTTCAGGCCTTGCAACCTGAGAAAGCTCCACAGCTTCTCCTTAACCAGGGCCAGATGGTCCCCAGGCCTGCCCTCCTCTCCCCCACGCCCTCGGGGTGTTTCGCTGCAGCCCGGTTACATCCCGCCCAGGGCAGCTCCCAACCCTCGGGGAGAGGGAAGAGTCAAAAGGGGCCCCAGACCACCCCAGGATGGGTGGGAGCACCCGCAGAGAGGTGCCTCCACAGCTTCACCTTGAAGTTCTCCAGCAGGAATTAACAGCTGACTTAAATAAGCTACAACTGCAAAGAGAAAAAAAAAACCCCAACAAAACAACCAAAACCAAAGGCCACCCAGGTAAGATGGAATTTTAAAGTTTAACCTCAAAGTTTACGCTCCAGATTTTAGCAGATCTAGCACAGAGCTTTTATGGCTTATTTGGATAACGCTACTCAGCAGGACATTCACCAGTCCTTCAAACTGTTGATGTTTTACGGTGCCCCTGGAGCAGAAAACACAGGAGGTTTCACTTGCTCTCCTCTCACGGAGGTGCAGCTACGCTCTGAGCAGCAGCAACACCGCCGCGAACATTATTATCCAGAGTGGGCCAAGAAGAATAAAAAGTAATCTCCATTCAAGAGACATTCCAAAGACTGAATTTGCCAATCCTTAGCCAGAACTTGGTTCGTATTCTTAGCACAGAGTTTATAGCACCTTTAAAACCACTTCAGGTTAGAGCCTCCACCGTAGTAAAAATACTTCCACGAGCACGCGGCTGGTGAGCCCCGTGTCCAGCAGACAAAGTTGGCTCAACCAGCGCAGAGGCTGAAGGACGATGATTTAACACGACACACTCACCCCCTGCTGCCCTCCTACCTGGACTCTGACATGTCTGTCACATCCCGGCCAGTCCCCTCCTTCCAATGGCACCAGGCGGCAGCGGGAGCTGTGTCAGCCATCGCGTCGGNCAACAAGTCCTTTCAGGTGCTTCCTTGTGAGCCCAGGAGACAACAGACCCTTCAGAACAGTTATTTATAGTTGGGCAAGTGCTTCCAGAGGCAGCTCTGTGCTGACAGTCAACCCCTGCTCTGTTAGAAGTGACATTTGCACTTCTGAGTGCTGGGTGTGCTGCCCTGACCTGGCAAAAAAGCCCCAGCGACGGCCCTGAGTAAAACACCTCCAGAAGGGAGAGAGGAGGCACCGCACAGCCCCTGGGCTGAGCTCACGGTGGGTCCAGCCACCCAGCCTGGCTGAGAGAGCAGCAGAGCTCCAGGCAGTAAACGGAACCGGGGGTGCAGAGCTCAGGAATTATCCTTGAGGGACATCAACCCGTAACAAATATTGCTGCTGTAACTATGTTCTCAAGACACTACTTAGCAAAACTTTGTTACTGTTTATGACGGTCCTTACTCAGGAGAAGGTTGTAACCCCGGACCTTACCTGTCGGAATTGAGCAGCTTAAGGAGCCATCCAAGCATCCATAGCTGGGAAGATCTGTTCCAGAAACATGTTATTTATCCTCCAGTTTACGCAAGGAACTGGAAAGGCGTTGAAAAGGCCTGTTATCTTCATACCAGATTAAAACTGATTAAAAGCTCCCATTGCCAGCCCAGCCAAGAGGTTTCGTGTCTGCCCAGTGTGAGCTGCAGGACCACGCTGGGCAGCCTCTGCAGAGCAAGCACCCAAACCCCCCATTCCCTGTAACTGCCACCCTTCCTGGCAGAGGCCGCTCCACCGCAGGAGACGTGGCAGAATCAGCCTCCCCAGAAAGACAACTGGACTCAGAGGACAGGAAAGCGAGGTGTTCCTCCGCATCCAGGTGGTCCCTGGGCATGCTGGTCCCTGTCAGTTGTCCTGTCTTTGCAGGGGTTACCATGAGGCCCCCACCACCCTCCTTCCCACACTCCAGCAGTCCTGCTCTCACTGCTCGCTTGGCTCTTCTCTACCTCACAGCTGCTCAGAAAAAAAACCCCACAATAAAAAAAAAAAAACCAAAAACCTCCTAACCAGCTTCTGTTCATGGTGAGCAGAAGTAGTCAGTGAGGAGCAGGTATCTGGGAAGAAAACCCACCCTGCAGCAGAGGGGAGGTTCAGCAAAGTCAAGCAAGAACTTGGGCCCAAAGCACTCCGCTCTGCACCAAGGAGAAAGCTCCAGGCTGGACAGTTTGCAGTATGAGGTCCAAACATCTGCTCAGCCCCCCGACACCCATCCTGATGCTCTCCCTCCCACCACCTACTTCAGCCACACTGCCCATTGATTAATTTGGCTGAAGAGCATTTGTACCCAGTTACGCTCATCAGGCTGAGACGGGTCTCCCTTCAGAGGGGCCGTTCTCCAGGCAGCAGGTTTGCTGTGAAGCTCCTACCTGGCAACGCTGACATGGTGCAAAAGCCAAGAGTGCCTTTGCTGCGCGCGTGGATGTGCGACAGCCACCCCTCCCAGCAGGGACGCACAGGCAGCTGCCTCCCCAGGGTGACGGATGAAGCTGGGGAACCGCACCCCGGTGGGAAAACCAGGGCCAGGAGAGCCACTGACACCAAACCTTCTTGCCAGAGAAGAGCTCCAGTGCAGCAGCCCAGCCCACTGCAGCACATCCTCAGATGGGAATTTTAAAAGCAGCTCCCAATTTGTAGTTCTTTGCTGAGCACTCTTCCTCTCCGATCCGTTGACAGACAGTGCCCACGGCTGTGCCGGAGAAGCAAACCCGCTGCTGCCCACAAGACGATCTAAACACGCGGCGCAGATCAGGACAGTGACGCGACTCCCACGCAAACACCGCTCCCTCAACCAGAGGGCACTGAGGGGCCCCCCTCACCTCAGTTCTAGGTGTAAGCCCCTTCCCCTCCCCTGGTTGCCAGAAGCCATCAGCAGGTAGGACCACCAGCAGCCCAGCACCCTCCAGTTCCTCGAGAGCATCAGGAAGCACCCCACACAGCGAAGCGGTACAACAACCAGCCGGGTAAACCCCAACCCACCGCACGGCTGATGGCCAAGGGCCACTTCAGGCCTTGCAACCTGAGAAAGCTCCACAGCTTCTCCTTAACCAGGGCCAGATGGTCCCCAGGCCTGCCCTCCTCTCCCCCACGCCCTCGGGGTGTTTCGCTGCAGCCCGGTTACATCCCGCCCAGGGCAGCTCCCAACCCTCGGGGAGAGGGAAGAGTCAAAAGGGGCCCCAGACCACCCCAGGATGGGTGGGAGCACCCGCAGAGAGGTGCCTCCACAGCTTCACCTTGAAGTTCTCCAGCAGGAATTAACAGCTGACTTAAATAAGCTACAACTGCAAAGAGAAAAAAAAAACCCCAACAAAACAACCAAAACCAAAGGCCACCCAGGTAAGATGGAATTTTAAAGTTTAACCTCAAAGTTTACGCTCCAGATTTTAGCAGATCTAGCACAGAGCTTTTATGGCTTATTTGGATAACGCTACTCAGCAGGACATTCACCAGTCCTTCAAACTGTTGATGTTTTACGGTGCCCCTG
This sequence comes from Baryphthengus martii, assembly GCA_013396935.1. Taxonomy (NCBI): domain Eukaryota; kingdom Metazoa; phylum Chordata; class Aves; order Coraciiformes; family Momotidae; genus Baryphthengus; species Baryphthengus martii. The sequence goes on from VWZK01006938.1 coordinate 304,981, forward strand.
GAGCAGAAAACACAGGAGGTTTCACTTGCTCTCCTCTCACGGAGGTGCAGCTACGCTCTGAGCAGCAGCAACACCGCCGCGAACATTATTATCCAGAGTGGGCCAAGAAGAATAAAAAGTAATCTCCATTCAAGAGACATTCCAAAGACTGAATTTGCCAATCCTTAGCCAGAACTTGGTTCGTATTCTTAGCACAGAGTTTATAGCACCTTTAAAACCACTTCAGGTTAGAGCCTCCACCGTAGTAAAAATACTTCCACGAGCACGCGGCTGGTGAGCCCCGTGTCCAGCAGACAAAGTTGGCTCAACCAGCGCAGAGGCTGAAGGACGATGATTTAACACGACACACTCACCCCCTGCTGCCCTCCTACCTGGACTCTGACATGTCTGTCACATCCCGGCCAGTCCCCTCCTTCCAATGGCACCAGGCGGCAGCGGGAGCTGTGTCAGCCATCGCGTCGGGTCTGATGGCTCAGCAATGAGCCGGAGCAACCCTACCAGGCAGCGGCAACTTCAACGATTGTTTGAAAGAATTTAACTCACAAACCAAACTGCTGACAGGAGAGCGGGGGGTGAAGAGCAAAGATAAGAACTTGGACTCACGCTCAGCAGGCACTGCACCTTAGCTAAAGAAAATCCTAGAAAATCTTTTTGTTGGGACAGAGCTGGCACTGGGAGGCCCTTTCTCCACAGAGAGCCCAGGGCACAAACACAAGTGGCTTTAGCACCGAGGAAACGGGTGATGCTTTACAAATTCTACCTGCATTCTTGGTAAAGTAAGGAAAAAAAGTCTCCTTGTGACGTTTCTGCCGACCCGCGATGCGGAAGCGCTGCAGCAAAGCGGAGGAGCTCAGGCCTCAGAGAGGGGTGAACCAGCTCGGCTCTGCTTTTCAGGGCGCGCTGTAACAACCGGAGGGACAACCACCGCCCCGGAGCCGCGGCCTGGCCACCGCGGGCGCCTTCCAGACCCAGCGGGCTTCGGTCTGGCAGGCNACTCCGTTCTTCCGAAACAAATACCTTTCTTTCCTTCGGGGCTGCGACGGATTTTTCTTTTTAAACAGTTTAATATTAAAGCTATTAGATGAGAAGGGGTAAAAGTAAGACACTTTCACAAACTACTGTCAAGCTTACCAACGAGCCATCTTACGGCTCACGCCCGGGAGCGTGTCCACGAGCTTCGGAACTTCAGCACATCCGGTCATCTCGATGAAAGAAATATTGTTCTAGTAACACGCAAATGGGAGTTTAACTTCAACACCGATCCCAACACCTCTCTCAACATGAAGGGCGAAGAGGAGAAAAACCCGAAGCGGCGTTTCCGCCGGGGTTGGGTACCGCCTCGCCGGGGCCGCCGACGCAGGGGCGATCCCTCGGCAACCGGCCGTCCCCGGCCTTTCCGATCGTAAAGGGGAAAAACGCAAAGCCGAGAAGAGGACAGGAGACAGAGGGTGCAGAGAGGAACAAAGGAATGGCGAGAGGTTTCTGTGCCAGCACACACCTTCCCCAGGAGAACGGGCGGGTTTCCCATGAAAAAGACAAGCCGCCACCAGGCGTCGTCACACGAGGCCGAAGCAGACAGGACGGCCGCGTTCGCGTTCGTCCCCCTCTTATTCTGACGGGAGAGAAACGCAGCGGCGTTGATCTGACCACAGAAATGAGGAGGGGAGACCATGACAACAGGAGAAGTAACGAACGAGACGTGGTAACGAAGAGGAGCCGTGGCCAGGACGTGGCAACACGGTCGCGGCCAACGGCCACGGGAAAGAGAACCGGCAGGGTCATCGGCAGCCTGGTAACCCCAGCACTGACTCGAGGGGACCTTCACTCCACCGTAGGGAAGCGTTACGAATCAAACATAAATAACTTTCACTTTGGCCCATGGCGTCTCCTCCGCTGAGCGGCCAACCTAATGCTAACGAAGGACACCAGCAGGCGCCTGCGAGGACCTCCTGGCCTCAGAGGAAAGACAGCTGTACATACTGCGCCACAAAAATATAAAGATACAGAACATAAATTAAACACTTTTTAATTCTTAAAAAGTTTAGAAATTACATTTTAAAATACGTAGCTCCCATTTAAAAAAAAAACAAAACAAACAAAAAAACCCTAACGAATACTGAAAAAACCCCTCCTTTTGCAGAGCAAAAGGTCTCGGTAACTGAGAGGAACCCCAACAGTGCCGGTCGGTAGAAGGTCCTGCTGCCAAGTGCTACCACCTTTTGGGTTAGTGTGTAGTGTCAGGAGATCCCGACGCCAGCAGCCGGAGGTCGCACTGTTATGTACATTATATCTACATGCTTACACAGTATTGAAATGAGGCAAGCACACATGGAAAGGTTTTACGATACCAAACGTTAGGAAGCGTAGGACGGCTGTAGTACAGAGCACAGGGAAAAGGGAAAAAAAACCAAAACAAAAAAACAAACAAACAAACAAAAAAGACGGTGCTGTACAACTAGTCTCGATAACCTAGCCTGAATTACAGGTAATCTTTAATTTAAAAGAAATTATTGGTGCAGAAACAAGTAAACTGTAAATCCAAAAATATTTACTGAGCAATTCAGAAATATTTCTAAAGAGTCCAACGTACACGGCTATCAAACGAAACAGGCTCTGGAGCTGTCAGGAGAGTAAAGTCTAAAGGACAATGGTGACTTTGAAAGCAAAGCTCTGTACATTCTGGGTATGTGTTTGGCACCCAAATTTCATTGGAGAATGTTTGTTGGTTTTTGTTGCGGTTTTTTTTTTTTCTCTCTTGAAAGTCAGACAAAAGTGCAAAGCAATATAAATTAGGCCAAGTCCTCTCTTGACTTCTGATTTCTGAAAAACAAGCCATCAGAGTTCAGTTTCTACGGACAATTTACATGTGAAGCTTTGGATTTCTCACTGCAGGGAAGGACAGGCTTCTGAAACTCATCTACTCGAAGTCAGTGAATTTGGAGTAAATTCAAAGACGACCACTGAGAGCAGGAAAGATTAAGAAATTTAGATATAGAATTGTGCTGCTTTGCATCTAACACAGCATCTAGAACCAATTCTGACTTTAGCTGTCAATCAACATCTTCAGGCATGGAGTAGCCAAAAATCCAGTAGTTCAAGACTGTGAAACCCTGAAAAAGACAAAAGAGAAGGTGAACTGACAGAAGCTACAAAAAAAAAAACAAACCAAAAAGCACCATCAGGAGACATCTGAAGGAGGTTGGGCCCACACCATCTTCCGCACTCCAGGCTGAAGCTAAAAGGGTAAAATACCTGTGAGGGGGGCAACACTTGTGTGACACATTAAGGGGGTGCTGGCTGTTAAATACCTCCCCCGTGCTAGAAGCCCTGCCTCTGAGGTGAGCTGCACCTCCACGAGACACCGTCTGCGTTGTAGAACACACTCAGAATTCCACTGAAGGAAGAACAAGATTCTCAGTTGAGAATCTTGGGGGGGGTTCACCTCGAGCTTGGCAGTTTTCTCACATGTAGTAAGAATGAAAAAGCCTCTTGGGGACCATGGGGTGGCCCACCAGCTAATGTGGCTCAACACCATTAACTGAAAGAGTGACCTACATACAAGGCCAAGAACATTTTCCTTTCCTTTCCCTACTGCAGACGAGCAAGTTACGCCCAGGATGCAAGTTCAGTTGATTTAATACATGAATTTTAAAGAAAACGGACAAAAAACTCAAGTAGCTTTGTGTTTTGATTCCACTTTCCAGCCCCATGACTCCATAACTAGCTTGGAGTGCAAGTTCTTGGTGTAATTAAATGTGAACTTTAGTTTTACCTGCCACTTCCCCAAACCACTTGGACTACGCAGAACTACCCTCTTCTGATACCAAATCCCCATGAAAGGTTAAAACATCTTTAGGCACTTCCCCTTGACTTCCCTTCCCCCAGCCCAAGGCCTAGTGCTTCATGTAAGAATATCAGACTATCATATGGTAACAATTTTTATCATGTTACAATAAACAACAGGAATTCGACAGAAAGCAATAAAACTCTCGCAGCCAACTGCCAGGACTGTCAAAAATGATCCGCTTTGAAGAGGCCTAACATGGCAAGACGTGTAAAAAAGTGCCAGGACTCCTTCAAAGTTCTGAAAAGTATCATGTTTGAAAGCGTAGAAAACTCTTTCATTGAATGTCATCATGAAATATTAGCTGTGTGACCATAATTTTATGTAGATTTATGGTTTTCTGGAGTCTGAAGTCAGACAAACCTGTCCAAAAGTGACATCACAGCATCTCTCCTGTAGAGGAAAAAGTTCTTAAGGGACTGTCATTCCCAACAGCGACGACTCCCAGGATTTCAGCTGTGTGTCATGGGACAAGCCAGACACGGGCTGTGCAAAACTGCCGAGCGTGCAGGATTTGAAGGGAAGAACACAGTGCCAAAGGCATTTCCTAGCTCGCTGACAAATCCCAGGGTCTTGTGGGCCACATGTGGCGAGAGAGACAAATGGACACCAGCATATTGCTGGTCAAGTGCAGGGATAGAAATTGTATTCAATTCCTCATTTCTTTTGTGCTTAACACAAGCTATGGATAACTTTTCCATGAATCAAAGCTAATAAAAGCAGCCTGTCAAATACACTTTTGTAATTTAAAACAAAAAAAAAACCCAAACACAACCAAAAATAAAAACAACAACCAAAAAAAAAAACTATTTCTCCATCTCAAATTATAAGTTAGCAGGAGCAAGCTCTGGTGTATGAACTGGAAGACAGATGGAGACTGTTCCTAAAACTATTGTCACATTCTCACACAGTCTATTCTATCTGCCTGAAAAGGCAAAGAAAAAAAATAACGGAATTACTCAGAAAGGAGGCAAAAGCTTCCCACAGAGAGGGCAAACCATCCAGTTTGAACAAGCCTTGGAGCTTCCCCAGCAAAACCAGGAGGCACAGAAGCCAGTGGCAGTAGCTGTCTGAAAAGGAGCAGAACGAAGTCCCTCAGGACATCACCTTCAGCGACAGCACCAAGCTTTCCACAACAAGGATGAGAATTTGTCATCCTAGATCAAACAGAGGAATTCTGAAGTGGAAGTCACAGGTAGGCAGCATGGCAGGACAAGGCTCTCTGGAGTTTCAGGATTTATCTCCCAGAAAGTTGTTGTCTGTCAGTCACACCCCGGCTCTGCCCAAACACCACGTTCAGCAATTCAGCCTTTGCAGATTCCCGTTGTCCTCCTTTCGTTTTACTAAACTACCCTTGTCCTTGCAGCACTGCCTTTAAAAGAGCTTCCCTTTGAAGGGAAAGTTCCATTAGCTGCTGACTCTGCACACTACCTCATCATCCCAGCCTAGGAGTCCTTCCTTAATGATGGGCCTAACTACATTAAGTAATTAAAGGTTGAGAAGACGGGCACTCAGCCTAACAAAGGCCAGCTTTTTGGCTTGACCCTCTGGGGAAGGTAACGAGCCAACAGCTCCAAGTGTCATACCCGGAGGAGAGGGCGTTATCTTGGCTTATTTTCGAAATGAGTCGGAGTTTGGTTAACGGGAAAAGCAGCCAGTACTTTCCTAAGGAACGCCTACAGGTGAAAGAAAAATAATTAAGAACCAGCATCTCAAAGAAGCCACGTGTGTCCTCAGAAGGGCAGGTGTTTCCTAGCCAGGAGCAGAGATCCTACAGGAGGCACGGAAAAACCTGAGGATCTCATTGCTAGAGCAGGGATAAACATAGACAGACAGACAATGAAAACCTACGCTTAAAACGAGACAGGCAACACTTTCCCCACAACGCTGAAGCAAACTGCTCATTATCTACTTCAAATAAAATACATCCTTCCTGTTGGGGCAACGTTCCTCCCAACTCCTCTCGCTGTGGTGTCCCCACCTCCTTGGAAGCATTTTCCAGTCTCAGCTGCTCCACTTTGGTAGGGGCAACGATGTGTTCCCGAGTCCCAGCACTCACAGCTGGTTACGGTTTGAAGTTGCTGGCAGAGATATAGATGACAGCAGGAAAAGAATCCACTGTCCTAACAACCAAACCTACAGCGGAGCTTTTGCCTGCCCTGCTTCCAGAACAAAAGGAAGCTGACTTGCAGGAAAATGGAACCCAAACAGGGCAAGTTCAGGTGTGCTGCTTCTGACAGCTCCCAGTTGTCGCGGTGCCTAACACGGTGTCAGCGGCAGTTGTGAAAGCTTCCCCTGCTGCTCGTGGTTATCACCCAGCTGCCCTCTTCTGAGGAGCACTTGAAGATGGCACACGTGCTCAGTTCACTGGAGATGCGTTTCAACGCTCCTCGCAAAGCCTCGCCCAACGAGCGACGCGTCGAGAACACTGAAAGGCTCTGATTTCACCGGGCAGCCGGAATATCCATGCAATATAAGTCTCCTCCATTTTCAAGAATGTCATGAATGCACAAGAACTAACTTTCCATAAAATACCTGACCTAGCCCATTATCATCAGAAGGGTTACTGAAGGGGGTGAGATAACAGGACAAGTTTTATAAGCTGCAGCGTGACCACACGAAAACTCGACAGTGAAAGAAGTGGTGTAAATAGGATTATTCTTCTTAAGGAAAACATCAGCGTAGTTTTGACTAAGCTGACCTGCAAGCAGAGCAATAATCTCAGATAGTTATAAATCCAGTGAAAGGAGGAGACTTACCTTCTGAGGGCAGTAAAGTGCAGACTGTTATCTGGAGATGTACGTGTATGTTCTAGATGGAGAGCGGGTCTCATTCTGGGCACTGGGTGGCACATTTAAGAAATCCCAAATCAGAATTGTATCGTCATGGGAACTACTAATGATCTGAAATTCATCAAACTGCAGTCTAAAGACACGTCCTGAATGTTCCTGTGAGCAAGATGACATTGGTTAGCAAGGCAAGGCGAGGGTAACGCTTCATTTCACTCACACAAGTACGGGGACACAGAACAGCACCAAGAAACCCTCAGTTATAATTACCCTCAAGTTTAAGAAAAGCTGATTTTCTGTGTGAGCTTTTTTTTGGCAAAACAAGCGTCTTCCAAATCCAGTGCAGATCTTACAGAACGTCTGCGCTCAGTTCTGGCGTCACCTCCATTTCCACACAGCCCTGACGGACACGCTGCCGAAAGGATCGCTGCCTGGCCCGGACTGCTCAGGCGCTGCCGTAGAAAGGGAGGTGGAGAACGTGCTCCATCAGCTCTTTCAAGGAATCACAGAAAGGAACCAAGAGGTTCCAAAAAGGTTCTCCTCTTTGTGCCGTTTTTATTAAATCTAAAAGGAGTCCACTACTTGTATTAGAGAAGTAACCCAAGCTGTCAGACTGAGCACCAAAACACAGCCTCAGCTACCGCCTACCCACACTAGGGGAAGGATCAACTTTTTCAGTAAAATGAAACACCTCCCATTCATATGGAATAAAAGAATAGTTAAACCTCATCTCTGTGCAAAGGCTACTGAATAGAAAGGAAAATGAGAAGCATTTCTGGCCACTGCTTTAGGTGGTGGAAAGGTCAAGCACGTGCTGAATAAGCCAGTGACCATCACATCGAGCCAGTAACTTTGTCAAACTGACTCCTGAAGTAAAATTTCATGCACATTTCAGTGAAAAGAACAAGGAAATCATTTCCCTAATTTATTTTCAATTAAGTCTATTGTCATAAACCAAACCCTTCATTACAAAGAAAAATACAACTTAAGCAGCAGCCTTAAATCTGATAATCCCCTGAAGTGATCAGAGTTCCTGGGGTAATCCTTTGGACTCAACCTCCTTTCCCTCTTCACATCTCTTCCTTCCAAACTGAAGGTTAGAAAGGTTTGGGAAAGGCTTACAGGATCCCTTCCCGCTTTTTAATAGGGGGAAATTTAAAGCCAGCCTTATAATGGTATTATGTGGGCCTATTTGTGGGAATGGGGGAAGCACACCAGTAACTACAACGTCTTGATACAACGCCATGCTGATTTTTTCACTTTTTTTTTTTTTTTAGAGTATCCGTGAATCTCAAAATTAGAAAAACCTTGATCTTTCTTTTAAGCTCAGATCCAAATCAGTCAGGATATAACAATATATACATATTATTCTTAGAATAGGCATCAGCCTAGGCTTTACAAAACATTCCCAGCTTCTCACTAATTACTATAAGGTACTAAAACCCGTCTCACAAATAATACATTTCAGAGAACCCCAAATGAATTAGGTTTACGTACCACTAACGTACGCAAGCATAATGTACTTGCTGGGGCACGAGGGTCAAGAGCAGCTTGCAAGTCCCAAACTTTAATTTTGCTGTAAAGTAAAACAAAGAGGTCACGATGAAAGCGCTGTTTCAAGTACGAGCACAGAAGAAACACCTAAAGCAATGGAAAACCCGCCAGCTGCTTCTGCAGGATCAAGTAAAACATGAGGATCCATCTTTACTAAAACGCTATCGCTAAATCTCATAAACCTCATGTGAGGTGTCGTGAATCCACCGCACGCCGAAAATACTGAGCAAGTCAGAAGCTCCAGCAGTGGGGCTCCCGCTCGCAACCCAACAGAACCGGTCACTGAAGATTTCTGAGAGCCCCACAAGATACATTCATGCTCATAATAACGTTTTCAGTGCTGCTGTCTTATAAAAATAGAAAGCCTAAACTACTCTAAGCACATGGGATCTGGCAAGGAGCAATTCCTCAGGGAAGAAACAGCGGAGTGTCACTTCAGCCAGACAAAGGTTTACAAGTCAAACTTGAGTGATAAAGCAAACGAGGAGTGTGCTGAAGAGCACCAGAAAAGCGTTTTTTTGGCTACTGCAGTTGAAATGCTCAAACAAAAGCCACTCAGCTGAAGATTGATCCCTTGGTCCCATCAGAAGAGAACCCTGACACAAGGGAACACAAGACTCAATGACTTTTGGGAGATGCTTTGCTAAAAAAGGCAGAATTTTTTGAAATTTCTTTCAAAAACATACCCATCGTAGGCTCCACTAACAATCCTCTTATTGTCGAACCTGATGCATCGAACCAGTTCTTCATGGCCTTCTAATACTCTTAAACAGGCACCACATTCAATGTCCCATAGCCTGAAAAGAAGAGAGGAGAAAGTCTGGGAGTGCTTTACGGACAGCACTGCCCCTTAGCCTCACAGGCAGCCATTTAAGAGTGCGACTGAACAGGTTTCTGTGGGAGATATCCCATAATTTGTTTTAAAAGGCAGGAGGAGAACCATGAGATGGTCCTTGCATGCAAGTCAAGAGTTAAGTTTGTGCTGCAGCTGAGTACGTCTAAATTAACTTGGTCATTCAAAACAACATACAAGGTAAGGTTACTTCTGTGTTATCTTGGGAAACCTTAATACCCTTTATTCCGTGCTGCATAAATCAATGGTTAGAGGCTCAGCAAGTAATCCAGAAAACCAGACAACATTTTTCTCATCTCTCCAAGCAGCAGACAAGGTAACAAACTGTAGCTACAGACAAGAATCTTCATTTACCTTTGACAAAAACCTCAGCGTCCCACTTTTTCCGCAGGGATGCGACCCGCTAAGTGTCATTCCTACACCACCCGCTCCAACAGCAAGAGACGCCAAGGCCATCTTTGGAGCACGCAGCAGAGCGGGACGGCACCAAAAGTCGGGGGAAATCACGTGCAAACGCACCGAGCGCGGCTCGCGGGCACCCACCTAATGGTGTTGTCGGAAGATCCGCTGACGACGAGCCGATCCCTGTACTGGAGGCAGGCAATGCCACGCTTGTGCCCGTTCAGCGTGCGAACAAACTCGCACGTACTCGTACTCCACACCTGAGAAACCCAAGAGAAAAGCTCCTCTGAGAATGACACCCAAATGGGGTTTTGGAATTTCAACAGAAGTCGTTACGAGTTCACAAAGTGAAGAGGTCTGAGGCTGACCTTTGGTGGAGAGTGGAATGAAAATTCGTGTAGTATTTTTACGGGTGGGTACGTGGCACTACCAGGAGACTGGTGTTATGGGGACCCAGTGGCAACAAGAGCCACGGGCACTGCTTCTGTACCTCGAGTCAATGAGAAACCTCAGGGCGGGCTGTATATAAAATACACAGAGGCTGCCTCAAATGATTCCAAAACCTTGACTACACTTGAATCTTGCTAAGTTAGTAACCACTTTTAAAAGTGGAAGTTCACACACGCACAAATCCCCCCATTTTTTTATCAGCAAACCTGCGAGCAATCTGCTAGTAAGACAAGGCCCAAACCATGGCCTCTGTATGAAAGTTTGGTAGCTGCTGCTTTCTTAACATCAAATGATTCAAACAACTTTGCCCACTTCTAATGAACTGTAATCGAAGTTGTAACGTAGAGTATCCAGTGGCTCATTTTCCAACAGAGTGCAGCAGGATCTCTGGCAAATATTTGGACATTAAAGCGCCAAGAGCTTTTTGGCACAGTCTAAGGTAGCTCTGGTGCTAGAGAGGGAAGGGTGGAAACGCCTTTGTTATATTAATACGCTCTGGGTAACTCAAATCTTCTGGTATGCAATAATAGTCATCAACACAGCCTCTTAATTCTTCAAACACAGCAACGTCTGGTTGAGCTGCTGGGAAGGCGTGGGGAGGAAAGGCAACTGCTGAGACATTTCACGGCTGGAACACCACTGCCAACGGAAATAAAAAAATCCCACTTGGAAAAAGGCACAAGCTTTGCCACATTTAAACTGGCCCATCTTGAGACTAGAGTTCAAACACCAAACGGGCTTTGGTTTTACGCAGTTGTAGGCCAGAAGCCACAACAACATTACGAGCCTCGTTAAGCGGATCAAGACACCATGGCTGCTCAGAGCCGAGTGACTCGGGAGCTTTTTTGGCTTGGTAGGTCCCAGATGAGAGCTCCGCCAACTCACTTTAATGGTCCTGTCACCCGACGCCGACACAATATACTTGTCGTCGAAGTCTACCACGTTAACGGCAGCACGATGGCCAACTAAGACACGGCGCAGGGTGATGTCAGTAGGCGATGCCATGTCCCAAACGGCAATGGATCTGTCCTTGGAGCACGTCACCATTAAGCCGTTACTGAACCTCAAATGAAGCACCGCCTCATTGTGGTGGATCAGCGTGTTCAGAACTTCGCCTGTATTTACATCCCAAACTCTGCAAAAGAGAAGAATATTAGTCCAAAGGAAGGTTGGTGGCTACACGTGGTATACGGCGTAAATGGGTACAATTCTGCTACTCTCTCTACTGGAGAGCTCTTGGCTGTTTAACACCTCTCTGGGCTGGGAAAGGCAGGAGGATGGGTGCTGGGGAAGAATCCTCCTTCACGTCTCGGACTCAGAAGCAATTAAGTAACAGCAGCAAAAAGGAAGGCCAAGAAATCATAGAATCATAGAATGTCAGGGGTTGGAAGGGACCTCTGGAGATCATCGAGTCCAACCCCCTGCCAGAGCAGGATCACCCAGGACAGGCTACACAGGAACAGATCCAGGGGGGTTTGGAAAGTCTCCAGAGAAGGAGACTCCACCACTTCTCTGGGCAGCCTGGACCAGGCTCCGTCACCCTCACAGGAAAGAGGTTTTTCCTCCTGTTGAGGTGGAACCTCCTGCGTTCCAGTTCGTGCCCATTGCCCCACGTCCCATCACAGGGCACTGCTGAAAAGAGTCCGGCCCCTTCTACTTGACCCCCACCCTTCAGAGATTTGTAAATACGAAAAAGATCCCCTCTCAGTCTCCTCTTCTCCAGACTGAACAACTCCAGGCCTCTCAGCCTTTCCTCACAAAAGAGATGTTCCTACGCTGGGACCACTGCTAAGAGAACGAGCTGCCTAACAATTCTACAACTCTTCCAGGAATGCTTGTATGATATATAAATCATGAATGTTTGTATGATACATAAATTGATGGGTCAGATCAAAATAAATACTAGCCAATATGTGAGGTGTTTTTCAGATTTCTCACACGCCGGTAGCAATTGAGATGTAGCACCCCCTGGACTACCTACTGGTTACAGGAAGTGAAAAATCATTACTTTATTTATAGTCTCTGAAGTGTTTTAAGATCAGCTCTTTATCTTTTGAATCTTTATCTTTTTTTTTTTTTGACCTGAGTATACCAATGTGATACACCAGAAGGAGACAAGGCCCTTCCACTGAACTGTACCTGAGCATCTTTAGATTGGACTTCTACTGACCACTGAATTCAGCCAAGAATTTAAACTCAGTATCATCAAAACTGCAGTCAGACAAGTACTCCATATATACCAAATAGCTTGTAATTAATAGTCACAATTAAGAGATGTCAGAAGGCACTACAAGAAACCCTAAAGGAAGAGATTATCGTATAGCTGGCCATCAGCCATTCTATGACTTCAGGACATGCCTTGAATCACTTGGGTTATATTCCCTCAAAATTCTTAACACTAAAAAAAAATGAGACAGTTTTGGAAAAAAAAAAATGACTTAAAGTGACGCTTTGACAAGTAGAAGTATCTTGGTTTTGGAATAACAGTATCACATTCGTATCAGGGACGTTTTCTGATGTTTAGAGATTATTGTAAATATTCCCAGCCCTGACACTCAAATGATTTCTGTGCTAAGACTGAACACTCACCTGACTGTAGAATCTGAAGATCCAGTTACAATGACTCTTTCGTCATACTGCAGACACAGAACCGAGCCAGTATGGCCTGTTAATACTTTCAAACATTCCAAGCTTGTTTTGTCCCAAATCTGTCAAAGACAAGTAGTATAAAGAGCTTATCAAGACCAAGAATGCAAATTCAAGACTCGATCACCGCCACAGCTGCAAAGGAAGGAAGAAAACTAGAGCTCAGCAGGAAGAATCCATGGGCAGCTGGCCTGCCCAGTTAGTGGGCTTTGTCCTCCCTTTTAGCTTAAGGAAGTCTTGATGCAAGTTTTTGATGGAACAGTGAAATAACCAATGTTCTGTGAGCTCTCGTTTCACAAGCATTTCTTTGTGGTCAGTAGTACTGATCTCTGGCTGGCAGCCCCCAGAGTTCCCAGAGCAATGCAGGTGAAAACCTTGCCAGGCTACAGAAGACATCCCATCCTCACAAACCCTGCACAGATCAATACCGTCCCAGGAAGAGACAAGAGGAATCGTGGAAACACAAGCGGTGACATTTCCAAGGCAGACTCACCCACTTACCTCTAGGGAAAAGACTGAGAAGAAGTCTTTACCTTAATGGAGTTATCTCGGAGGCCACTGATAATCTTTTCGTCATCGTACTGTAAACAGTAGACACCTTTGCTGTTCTCAGAGCGGCACTGAATCCTTTGCAAATTATGTCGCCCGCATCGCCAGTTCGATTCGATAGTCTAAGAGGAGGGGAAACAAGTGGGAGTTAGGCGGGAGGCTGCACGCCCGAGCATCGCTGCTCTGACACTTCCACACGTGTCACCCTTACATTTCAAGTAGATAAAACTTAAATGTATCTTTTTTCCACGCACAGCCCCCCCAATAAAAACACACAAACCCCCAGTGAATTAGAATTAGGACTTTCATCATCTGTCAGTGGTGGAAATTATGGCCCACGAACCTTAATGAGAGGTTTCCCATGGAGCTGTTTGAGAGGGACATTCTGTAATAATCTGGTTCCCCGTCCTATGTCTATCTGACAAAACCAGCAAAGATAAAACCGGGAGCTCACCTGGTGCCATGTTCAGCCTCACCCCAGTAGCTAACATTACAAAACTGCCAACAGGGAGCTTATGGGAGTTCTGGGAATTATGGAAGTTGTGGGACCTTTCCTTACCCTACCTGGTCATTTCACTTATTACCTGTTGTTACACATTTAGAAAAGCATTTTGAGATATGAAAGCCTCCTCTAAGCACCTGAAAGCCTGATAAAAATAAAACAGAACAAGGACTATAAGATTTCAAGTAATCCAAACTTAATTTTTTTTTTCCCCTCCTTCAAATCTGTGGAAGTGTAATTCTCTACATTTTCATTCTGAGAGAGATTTGTGAGGAAAGAGACCCGACACACCTAAAGCTGCAAGCTATTTCACAGCAGGACTAGGATGCTTTCCATGTTTTAATCAGCTTTATTACTTGTAAGACAATCAGTGCTGGTTTCAAAGAAGCGTGTGTTTTTGGACAGAAAGTTCCTAACAACGGTGGTAAGAGAGTCCATGCACAGAACTGCAGGATCCAGGCTGGGAAGCTTTCCATCTCCCAGTAGAGGCACTAGAACAGGCCATTTACTTAGCTGTTTCTCAGGGATCCCTCTCAAACACTGCTAGAAACCTGGAAATAAGCTGGTAACTGCCAGTTTGTTTGGAAAAAGCAGATTTATAACCAAATCCTAACTTTCAAAGTAGCGACAGGCACCACTGTAACTCCTCCAAGACTGGAAAACACCTGCAAAGCTTACTAGAGACAGAAGTACAGGATCTACTGGGACAACAACATCCCAGTTCTGGAAAAAGAAGAGTCTGCTCCAAGGGAAAACCAACCTACTACTATGTTTTCCAGGCATTTGCTCCTTCAATTGTCTCCTGCTATGCAATTTGGAGAGAATCATCACACGGAGTCCTAATACAAACCTGATGTGCCACACGAATTTGTCTCACCGGCCAGCACTAAGAGAAGCTTCTAGAGAAGCACGCTGACAAGTTATCCATCGCCTCTCCTTCTCCCCCAGTTTGGTGGGGAAGGTAAGGAACTCAGGACAGCACGTCAGCTGTCAGTTTGGGATCAGCTTTGCTGGCCAGCTCGGGCACTGCTGATTGTCAGACTGGGAACGGAGCTTAAAATGTTCTAACGTGACACGGCGCTGGCTCGGCTCTGGCCTCCTGCCTTGAAGGCAGCAGACCGCTCCTTATGCTGCCTGCTCAGCGTGAGATGGAGGTTTTGAGGAGGATGCAGAGGAAATTCTCAAGCTTTATCCAAAGATTTAGCATCTGTGCTAAGAGGGCAGAAGCGCAACTCATCGACTCTTTCATTCAGGTGACCCTCAGGAACAGGAGAGGATTGTAGATATTAACAGAGTGAACCAATATAATTAGAGATCTGAAGGCAAAATATTAAAAACTGCAATACTAACTCTGAAGACACAGGAGATAAAGCATCACAGATTCGAGTCAGCCAACCCAAACAGTTTTAGAAACCACAGATGTCGAGACATTCAATTCTAAGAAGTCTTAAGGGAGAGTTTCCCTAAAGCAATGTTCTTGGAAAGGTCTGAAACAAGCAGTTGTACGTAACACGCACTGGATTTGGTGTCCAAACGGTGTTTTGAGCACTTTCACGCTTCAGCTTCTTGCGACAGTGACTACTGATAGCTACAGAATACATGAGGAACACTATAAATCTGAAATTTCGAGTGCAGCAGCTTCCCAAACCAACCAGCAGTCAATAAAAGGATCCTCAGCAGACATCTGGGATGCTAGCTGGCTTTAAGTCTTCAAAGCTCACTAGAGGAAGCTACTTAATAAGCTCTCTGTAAGAAAATGCTGGCTTCAAATCACAGAATGGTCGGGGTTGGAAGGGACCTTGAAAGATCATAGAATCCAACTCCCCCTGACAGAGCAGGATCACCTAGAGTAGGTCACACAGGAAAGTGTCCAGATGGGTTTTGAATGTCTCCAGAGAAGGAGACTCCACAACCTCTCTGGGCAGCCTTTTCCAGGCTCTGTCACCCTCACCAGGAAAAGCTTTTCCTTATGTTTACTTGGAAGCTCCTCTGCTTCAGTTGGCACCCATTGCCCCTTGTCTTATCATTGGGCATCACTGAGAAGAGCCTGGCTCCATCTTCCTGACACCTGCCCTTTTATGAACATTCATGAGGTCACCCCTCAGTCTCCTCTTTCTCCCCAAGCTGAAGAAACCCAGCTCCCTCAGCCTTTCCTCAGAAGGGGGATGTTCCACTCCCTTCATCATCTTTGTGGCTCTGTGCTGGACTCTTTCCAGCAGTTCCCTGTCCTTCTGGAACTGAGGGGCCAGAACTGGACACAATATTCCAGATGTGGTCTCACCAGGGCAGAGGAGAGGAGGAGAAGAACCTCTCTTGACCTACCACCCACATCCCTTCTAATCCACCCCAGGAGGCCATTGGCCTCCTTGGCCACAAGGGCACGGTGCTGGCTCACGGCCATCCTGCTGTCCAGCAGGTCCCTTTCCCTTACACTGCTCTCCAGCAGGTCAGCACTAAAGTGTTATGCCTATCTCTGAGAAGGCACAATGAAGCAGGAAGTCATACGCAGGTGCACATTTGAATTCTGTGAATAGAGGTCCTTTCGTTCAGACGTTCTACGGTGCGGCTACTGTGGGAAAATACCGCTTGTTTTTCGAGAACTTGTAAAATCCCCTTACACTGCGTAAATTTTCAATGCGCTGGGAAAGTAGCCACAATCCACAGAGAATATACAGCAGCACTTCAATTGGCAACAGAGTGAAAACAGATGTGGACGTATAGAGAAATAACATTATTTTAGATGACTGAATACAACCGAGTGGGTGGGCAACCCGGAGGACCCTCGGAAAAGGAACATGTTTCATACAATACTGGCAACCACATGAAAGCTTCTGGCGATAGGAAATTTCGGGTTGTTACTTGGGAGCGCAGTTAGTCAAAGTCTTCATCCGCAGCCTCCTTCCAGGAGCTCTCTCAATACACCGCGTATACGCCGAGTAGGTCGGCGTGCACGTACGAGGGGCGAGAGAAAGGAACTGCGGTGTTTTATGGACTGTTAGGAGCATCGGGGAGTCAAAGAGAAAGAGCCTCGTGGGTTATTTGCGTATTTATGGTACCAAAATCTAACACCAGTGCACGCAACACCCACTACTGTATTTTCTACAGATCCCCTCCAAGTCTCCAAGACAACTGCCTCTAAACTTGGGTTTCACAATGAAAGCAAGATGTTGCAGAACACAATCGCCTCCGTTCACACACACACTAAAAGTTTCTCACACTTTCCTAAAATCTCAGCAGCAAGTAGCTGACAAATGCTGTATAACCAACAAAATCTGGACGTACAAGACCGAGCACGAAGCCAAAGCATCTGCCACAGCAGGAGAGCCATTTGGCAGCTGAAGAACTGTAGAGATGGATAAAAAAGGCATTCAGAGAGAAAAGTACACAGAGAAAATAGTCCAAGCTGTAGAGGTATAGCCAAGCGCTGACCATGCCAGAATGTCTTTACTGGTACAAAGATGCACAGTAAAGAAAAAGATGCAATTCATCTGGATTAACAGTTGGAACATTAACTATACATTGGAAGTGTTGAGGAGAATCTTCTAGGAATAGTTTTTTTTTCCCAGTTTGATAATGTACACTGTGTTCAGCTCCTTGGCTAAATATTGCATTTGTAGCCTTGTGAACGTTACTGCAGAGAAAATGCCTTTATCTTAACGCCATAAAGTTTTTGTCCCCTCTGAATACACAACTCTCCTGCAGGACAAATGGGGGGGGGGGGAACAGAAAAAGGAACATCCACATTTGTTATCCTCATAAGGTGCTGGTGGACGAGAAGCTCACCATG
>VWZK01006942.1:0-12276 GCA_013396935.1 Baryphthengus martii
AGGGAGCCCAAAACTGGACACAGTATTCCTTCATTAAAATCAAACCTGAACCGTAAATTGCGTGTATTTCAAGAGTTTATCATTTCCAGCTCTTTTAAATACAGTGAAATGTAATCTTAATGATGCACATTGAAAGTATATATTTAAGTTTTTCATGCTGTAATGAGGTATTCTGTATCATATTTCACACCTATCACAAATATCAGTGTGAAATACAAAATCTAAGATATTATTATAATAAACTAATGCCACCTATTGACTTGAAACTAAAATAAAACATCTGTTGTAGTATGGAAAATATTTAACACCAATATTCTACTTGTAGAAGTTTATTTAAGATTGCAGATGGAATTTCATAGCTAGCTGTTTGCAGGATATAGCTGAAGACTGGATTTCTTTAAAAAGAGTATAGAATATAATGAATGGGAATTAAGACAAAGTAAAATATATTGTAAAATGTTGATGTATTTAAAATGCTGGTATTTGCAGTGTGAGCTATCTCACATTCTACTCCTTTGCACTTCACCTTGCTTCTTTTTTTTCCTTTGGTAGCATCTCTACAGACTTCCTCGCATTTATTTTAGTTTTCTTATTCCTTATTCCATCCACCCTGCTTTCCTTTAGTTACAGATACATAAAAATAAGTATTTAGAGAGTCTTTTCAGTTGATTTCTTGTTTTCTTTTTTTTTCCTTCTCCTAAGGCATTTTGTTCATATTTTATTTCAATTTTCTCTTCTTACCATCTCATCTATCTCACATAACTAATGTTCAAATAATATTCTCTGCCTCTACTTTTCTTCTTTTCCTCTTTCCTTCTTTCTTTTTACTATTTTTCTCTTATCTTTTTTTTTTTTGACTTCTCATCCTCTCTTAATCAATTATCTTTTCCTGCACTTCTCTTTCCCATCAATAATCAATTATTTGTCTGCTGCTAATGATTCTGCTTCTAAAAGGTGGATTTTAGAAGTGTGTCCTAAATACAGATTGATAATGAAATATTGGTTGAATGTTACAAGCCAAATGGTTTTCTGTTACATTAATTTTGGTTGTAGGCTATAACCCAACAGCCCAGAATAATTTTATTATCAACTGTTTATATTCAAGTATTTATATTGTAGAGGAGCACAAACACCTCATTCTTGGATAAAAAGCCTAGGACAAATATTTGGACTGGTAGATACAATACAAGTACAGAATGAGCAAAATTAAGAAATAAGAGGCTATTGGATGATTTATTTTCAGGAATCCTTTCTTTTATTTTCTGTCCTGTCATCTCTTGTTTCACTGCGCTCTGGTAGATCATGCTGCAGAGTGATTAAAAATAAATATTTAGGAAGATGGATGAAATATATTCAGATGCAATCACAGATTAAAGTGTGATTCAAGTTTCTATTGTTGTCACTCAAGATGGTACTTCATGTGAACAATGCACTGAGATCAAGATGAAACTGTCGTCAAGAGCAGAGATAAGAGCTTTTTCAGTCTTAATTTGTGTATAATTGTGTCTCAACAGCAGCAGCTTTTTTTTTTTCTTTTTAATTCCTCTGATTTACTAATAGTACAGATAACCAAATGAAGAATATGAATCTAGTACTTTGTTGAAGGAGATGGAAACCAACAGAGAATTAAAGAGAGCTCTTATTCACTAATTTTCTTTGTGGAGTCAACTATTTGAAAACCAGTAAAGAAAGTAGATAAGAAATTTTCATCTAAAATGAGCACATTATCAATTTGCTGATGTAAGTTAAGATTCAGATTAGTTAATATTGATTTTTTAAATTTTGTTTTCGTGATGATTGGTTGCTGTTTTTTGTAGTGGTGGTTTATTAACAATTTTTTAAGATTAATTATGTATAATGAACCCCATTTCACAGGCCACGTGGGATTTAGAGAACTCTTTCTGAGGACATATAAAATTTAAAATATTCTTCTGTAGAGGAATTACAGGCAGAATTCTGAAGAAAGATACGAGTACGGATGGAGATCTGACAGATCCTTCTGTTGTCCAGAGAAGCAGAGAGCATTGAGAAATGACCTGTTAAGTAATGCTATTATGCCCTCACAAACCATTAGAGAGCAAGCCTGCCCTGGGGCTATTCTGGGGTTCTGTGGTTCATGTGGCAGAGTGAAGTTGCACCTCACCAGAGGTAGTTGAATCTGGGGGCTCAGAGAACCTGGGAAGCTCCTCCTATCCCAGATCCAGCCCACTGCAAGGCTAAGCACACACTCCCAACAAAGATATATGCACAGTACCAACATAACTGGGTGCGCAGACTGACAAGGACAGCAAAGCATGTCTTTCCCAGCACAGGTTTCATCCCAACACAAGTAGCACAGACTATTTCTCTGCTCAAGAAATAGATTATCAAGATTGATGCTTCCTTGAGTTGCTAGCATCTGGGTGCTCAGGACCCTCCAGCTTGTGGTCTCGCATTCTGTACTTGGCCAGCCAATATTGTCACCTTTTCCTTCACACTTGTTCCTCCAGATCCACCTTGATCCCTTCCTTTCCCCACCTTTGACTCTTTTTCTTAACATCAGTTTATAAATTTTTTGTACCACATAATCCCTTGAAAATATCTTTTGATAAGGTTTAGATAGTCCTCCAAACCTCTGCTGCCACGAGTCCCATGCTCATTGAGACAGCAAGGCCCTTCAGTTGTATGCCATTACAGAGAGGAAACTCCTTTCTCTGACTGCTTTTGACCAGCGACAATTGTCTAACTGGTCCCATTGGATGGTTTTAGAGATTAACCATTTCTATGTGCTCTCTCTGCAGTGATTACTAGGTTATGAGGGCCCTTCTGTCATTCATTGCTCCTCTGATTCTCTCCAGGCCTTTGTTTTTGTTAGGAATAGCCTTTAACTGGATAGTTTAACTAAAAATGACTCCCACATTTCAGATAGGATCCATCATAATAATAGATGTAGACAAGTTGCACAGCCAGTCATATCTGAGAAAAAGTAATCCTATGAGCACATCTGTCTTGAGACATCTCTTCTAGGATTTGTTTTTCAGTTTCTAGAGATTATATCTCTTCATTGACCATAGAGATAACTTGGATTACTGGGTTTATGCAAATGTCAGACTTTCAGACAGCTAAAAAGGTGCTATGACTCATATGTGTATTTATATGTATGTATGTATGTATAAATAATAAGAAATAAATAATAAGTAAATAATTTGCTGATTGATGAAAGGTAATTGAATGTAAGTCTAGTCCCATGAGGTGGACAAACTGGTATTTGATGTTTGTATAGCTTTGGTAGTTTGAGATACAACTTCTACCACCAGTTATTTTGTAATAACATGTCAAATATTGGTAAAAACGTTTAATTCATTTTTTTTTTTCTAAAAAGGTTATCTCCATGAAATATTCAATATGGATTAATTTATGCTTTTTATTTAGGCCAGGATGAATAAAATAAATGGAATTACAATTATACAAGTAAATGTTATTTCAAGCCCTCTAGCAGCAGGAAATAGCTTCGTAACAAAATTATATAACAGCTGCTATCACTAGTGATCAGCGTGATAATGTTTTCTCTTTCTCTCTCTCATGTAGCAATAAGAGTTATTTAACAGTTGTCTTCAACAGGTTGTGTAGTGAGGAAAGTATTAACCAAGAAAAAAACAAAACAAACTATGATATTTTCCAAAGAAACAAAGAACATTGTGAGTACCGAGCAACACTAAAACTATAATGTGATACAGTGAGGAGGGTATTAATGCACATATTTAGAGACTTATGTGCTAGCAAACATTGATGGAATATAGAGGCAGGAAAAAGACACTGCTCACAAACTTACGTATACAATAAATTCTATAAATGAAATCATTAAACACCTGTAAGCTCAGGATCAGTGGAATTCATTTTAGAAACAGAATTGATTTGATCCTAAGACTTCTTGTTTACCAGATACAACACAGTATTTATTGCTCTTTGCCCAAGCAGTGTTTCCTAATTCCATGGGCAGGTGTGACTTTTGTTGGAGAAAGTCTTTATGTTATAGTTCCTGTATTCATACTTTATGCCTGTTGATGTTAATAACATGTACATGGATCTTGTTGATTTTTAGGCAAGATATACCACAGGCAACCTTTTAAGAGTTTAGCTCAGTTACCTTGAAACTATTCTAACCATAGCTACCAGAGGAAGTTTGTATTTTCAGATAGTCTCTCACTAGAGTCGGGAGAAATGTGCAATAGTATTTTTGCAAAAACAATTTTGTTCACATGTTTTGCCTTTAAAAATAATTAAAAGTCAAACAAGTCCGTCTGTCAGTTTCCAGGAAGAAGTCAGAGATCTATCATCATTTTCAATGCTTTGTTTGGCACTAGCTTAGCATTTCTCGCAAAATTCTTCAGTAGCAAGATACCTTACTTCTGAGCAGCAATACTTGGGCACACTTAGAGTCTCATTTTCAGTTGAGGAGGAAACAGAGACAGAGCCTGTATGTGTTCTAAGAGTGAGTAGTTTGTTTCCCTGTGTGTATATTTTCAGTCTAGAATGAATAGAAAGAAAGGAATTTATGTCTTATTTTGTCTATAGTAAAAAGACCAAGACTTCTAGGAGTAACTTTGCTCAAGAGTTAAAGGGTTGACTTGAAGGCAAAGGATAAATTCTCCTCAGCCAGATCTTTTTAGCTGTGGGGTCTTGCATAACAAATCTTCTATTTGAATAACATTGCAGCACATCTGGTAAAACAAAAATCTCATGTTCAGTACAAAAAAGTACTTCTAATCTTCGTAATACAGCCATATGTCAGTAATTGTTATCTATTTTATTATTTAGATATATTTCTCTCATCTTCTCTCTCCTCTCTTTTTTTTTTGTTTCTTTTTTTGTTTTGTTTGTTTGTTTTTGTTGCTGGGTTTTTTTTGTTGTTTTTTTTTTTTGACTATTGAAATATAAGGGAGAGTTTGAGATGGCAATCACAGCTGTCAGGAGAAAGCATATAGCGAAGAAGCTATGCAGATAATAAGCCCAAAGAGTCCTACAGTCCTCTGATGAACAGAGGCAATAGAAGACATTGCTTCTGACTCATACAATTAAAAAGTAGTCTAAGAAAAGGTGTCCAGGTGAAGAAACCAGTCTGAAATGCTGAAGAGAGTTCTAGGTATGAGAGAGGACAGAAAATAGATTTGGAAATGGAATCAAATCTACAAACACATTAGCAACAGTTTCACCTTTAAAAAATAACAATCCCATTCCTTGTGTCAGAACAACCTTCCCCAAAATATCAGTTGCAGTCCTTACACAGTCCTGGCTGAAAGTTCAAGGACCCTACTTCTGAAACATGGTAGAATATCACAGAATCGCAAGATAATTCAGGTTGTCGGAGACCTCTGGTGTTCATCAGGCCCAGTCACCTGCTCAAAACAGAGCTAACTTCAAAGGAGATCAGGTTGCTCAAGACTTCCAGTTCAGATTTGAAAATCTCCAGGAGCCTCTCTGGATAATACAGCTTGGTGTTTAAACACTTGCACCTGGGTTGTTTTTTTTTTCCCTTTTCTTGAGCCAGAATTTGTCTTGCGGATGTTTGTCACTGCTTTTTATTTTCTTGTGCACCTCAGAGAGGAGCCTGGTTCTGTCTTGTTATCCCCCTTCCTGTAGTGGATGACAGTGTTTCATAAAGTCATGGTTGTGGATGCATGCGGGCAGGCTTTGAGCCTTCAGGACAAGGAACGGTATCAATCTAGATGCAGATCTCCCGGCCAATATGAAAGTTACACTTCTTTCCCGGCTTCACCACAGTCAGTCTAGGATGTCTGCTGGATATTTCACAATCATCTTATATTAATTTGTCAAGAAAATCTTAAACTCCCATCCCGAAATGCCCTGGCATCCTCCTTCTACCCTTTCCAGGTTATATAATTTCACTCACCATTGAAAAAGTTATTCTTTTTTCCCTTCCCCCCCACCTCCCCCAGACTACACAGCCGTAGCATATAAAAATCTATCTTTTTTTTTTTTTTTTTTTCTCAAGGATTACAAAACTGATATTTTTCGAGTCTCATTTTATCATGGTTATTTGTACCTGAAGTAATTTCAGTACTCCCTTGCAGCATAGATGCAGTTGGCATAAGTTTTTCTCACAGCACATTGCAAGATGGAGTTGGCTGTGGTGTTTTTGATTTCCCAGCCAGCTTGTTTGACTAATTAGATGTTGGGCTCTGTAGCTGGTTCTGAAGTTGTTTATTCCGTGTCTAATGACATTACATGTGTCACAGCAACTGATAATGTGAGGTGCTCGGCTTAGGAAAAATACAGGAAACAGCTGGGTTTAGCCATTTCTAGTCTACAGAGAGCCTTTTTTTCTCTTTACTAACAAAAAGCATCCTAGAAATGGAAAGAAAGAAGGGGGGGAAAAAGCAACAATGTATTAATACTCAAATGTCTCTTAAATATATCACTAATATCTACTCAATGTCCCAGAGATAGGAAACAAAGGCACTGTCTCTGATTCTGTGCATTTTCATCTATTCATAGTCTTGTAATTTTGGCTTGCAGCATTTTATTCAACTTTGGGCAATACCTGCTTTACTTTTAAGTTTCTAGCAGATGTTCTAGTGGACTTCAGCCAAAAAAGAAAACAAAACAAAACAAAAAAAACCCCATAGTTTTGTAAAAAAACAACCAATAGCTTTGTACTTTCCTATGGGTTCTTGTTTTATTTCATACCTTTCTTCTAAAGTAGTTTCATATTTCAGATGATCGTATCTGGCAACTGTCCAGGTGAAAGAGCCCTGCCAGCTCAAAGACGCATGGCCAGGACATTAATATTCATGCTGTGTTTTAACCTTCTCATTTCTGTACTTAACTCTCAGTGACTCAAGGAAACAGTGATATGGGAGCTCCAGCCAGTTGTACATCAGGACTTCATTAAAAAGACAGAGAAGAATACAAATTTTAGAAGCACCGAACCACTCTTGCCCTTAGAGAAGTTTATTAAATAATAGCTAGCAAAAACCTTGTGGAACTGTGTCCTGGAAGTTACTGAAGCTGTCAACTTTCCAAGCTTTAGTCCAGAAGAAAGCAATGGGCTTGTGGTGTAGTTTCTGGAAGACACTTGAGAAAATGTAATCCAGTGCCTACAGACAGCTGCTAGGAAAAGGTAACTTTTGGTTTAAGCCCACCCAGTCTGCAACAAAGCACCATGGAGCTTCTCGCTCACTATTGATCCCTCCAATGGGATGGGGAGGATAAAATGCAACAAAAGCCTCCAGGGTTGAGACAAAGGACCGGGAGGGGACACTCACTAATTATGGTCACAGGTGAAAGACAGAGTTGACTTAGAGAAATAAAATCAATTAATTTAAAACAAAACCATGATCAATTCACCAATTGAAGCAGAGTAGGACAGTCAGAAATACAACTGGATCTTATATACACCTTCCTCACACCCCTCCCTTCTTCCTGGGCCCAACTCTGCTCCTGATTCTCTACCTCCTCACGCCAGTGGTTCAGGGCGGGGCAGGGAATGGTGGAGTTGCAGTCAGTCCCAGCCCATTTTCTGTTGTTCCTGCCGCTCCTTCTACCTCAGGGAAAAAACTCCTCATAGTCCTCCCCTGCAGCAACTTGGCATCCCATCCACGAGGGACAATCCTCCATAAACTTCTCCCACCAGCATGAGTCCCTTCTGTGGGCTACAGTCCTCTCAGTGATGGACTACTCCAGTGCAGGCTTCCCTCAGAGTCATAGCCTTCAGTGGGATCAGTCCCCTTTTCCAGCATGGAGTCCTTCGTGGGCTGCAAGTAGAATACTCCACCACTGTTGATCTTTAAGGGCTGCAGAGGCTCAGATACCGTCTCAGCACAGGCTGAAGGGGAATGGCTGCTCCAGCATGCCTCCCTTGCTCCTTCCTCACTGACCTTGCTGATCTCATGGTTGTCTCTTTCATGTTCCACTCCTTTCCAACACAAAAGAGCTCCCCGGAAAAAGGAAACTGCTCAACAGATTTTTCCCCACTTAAATATATTATTGCAGAGGCATTGATTGGCTTGACCATGGCCAGAGACAGGTTCAACTTGGACCTGGGGGAGATTCTTGAAGCTTCTTAAAGGAGCCATGCAAGTAGATCCCTCCACCATTACCAAAATTCCACCAGACACAAACTCAACACAATAACTCAATCCATCTGAGCATGAACATCTTTACTGCCTAACAGGACAGAGTAGGGATTTTTGTGACAGCTTGATCTCATGTCAGCCTTTGTGAAGGTATAATCGTGAACCTTTGGAACTTAGGCATCACAGAAAACCCAGTGTTCTTTAGGCTGAATAAGCTTCTTCTAATACTTTTGATTTTTCACCTGAAAATGCAGTGGATAAACAACTAAGGCATACATACGACATGCACAAAAAAATTGTCTACTATTGCCGTGACAAATTCCACTTGTGTTACAAAACTAATCTGATAGCTTTCTATGATAGAGTGATTGAATAGGTAGATGCAGGGAGAGCAGTAGATGTTGTCTATCTTGACTTCAGCAAGGCTTTTGACACTGT
Source organism: Baryphthengus martii (assembly GCA_013396935.1). NCBI lineage: Eukaryota > Metazoa > Chordata > Aves > Coraciiformes > Momotidae > Baryphthengus > Baryphthengus martii. Next base: position 8,514 of record VWZK01006942.1, read on the forward strand.
CTCCCATAGCATCCTCGTGGGTAAGTTCAGGAAGCGTGGGTCAGAAGAGAGGACCGTGAGGTGGATTGAGAACTGGTTAAACAATACAGCTCAGAGGATCGTGATCAGTGGAGCAGAGTCCAGTTGGAGACCTGTGGTTCTCCCCAGGGTTCAGTACTGGGTCCAGATTTATTCAACATCTTCATCAATGAGCCAGATGAAGGAATGAAGTGTACCCTCAGCAAGTTCGCTGATGATACGAAACTGGGAGGAGTGGCTGACACTCCAGAAGGCTGTGCTGCCATTCAGTGAGACCTGGCCAGACCGAAGAGCAGGGCAAAGGTGAACCTAATGAAGGGCAAGTATAGAGTCCTACACCTGGGGAGTACAGGTTAGGAGCTGTGGAAGTGCTGGTGGACAGTAAGTTATCCATGAGCCATCAATATGTCCTTGTGGCCAAGAAGGCCAATGGCATCCTGGGGTGCATTAAGAAGAGTATGGCCGGTAGATCAAGGGAGGCTCTTCTCCCCCTCTACTCTGCCCTATTGAGACCACATCTGGAGTATTGTGTCCAGCTTTGGGCTCCCCAGTTCAAGAGGGACAGAAAAATACTAGAGAGAGTCCAACAGAAGGCTGCAAAGATGATTAATGGACTGGAACATCTATTTTATGAAGAAAGGCTGAGAGACCTAGGAATATGTAGTCTGGAGAAGACAAGACTGAGAGGGAATCTGCCATCAAAGAACACTTTTCTATGGCAGTCTTGCAGAGAAGCTCTTGTCCCAGATCAGAAATAGATTTTTTTTTTTTAAATCTCAGAATTGTGTTGTGTAATTTTATATTACATATTATAAACAGCATGATATAACTTTTAAGAACAGCTAGAAGAATAGAGGCAGAAAAATGAAAGAAATTCTAATGCTAAACAGTCTTGTCTATGTACACACATACCCATATGCTGTAGAAATATCTACAGAAACACAAGGATGACTTGACTCACCTGACACATACGCATATGCAATTACTTATGTACCTTCAGATAATTCACAACATTCTATAGACTAAGATCTCCTTTGCTTGTCTTGGAATATTTATCCAGAAGAAAATCTAACTCTCATTTTCCTATACTAGGTTGTGTTGAATGGATTGATATTATCTCTCTGACTACACAAAACGGAACACTCTTTACACAACTGGCATTGTTCTACTGCTGGAGCACTGTATGTGGGTACTTGGAAGGATGAATCACTAATTAATTATTCAATCAGCAAAATGATCAATTGATTTGTGTAGTTGCTGCCAAATGAGATAATTATAGCACAGCAACCATCTTTTAAATTAAAGTGATTTTTTCCAGCCCATTCCCAAGCTCTGTGTACCTGTACTATTAAAACAAAGCCTTGTTAATTACATGTATCCTATGACAGTATCAGTTCAGTGTTGTCTTCTGAATATCCATATCTATGTATCATAATTTGGTGTCTCCAGTGCTCAAAGACAAAGAGTTGCCATTCCTTCCATCTTAATACCATAGCTGCATTCCTGCTCAGGTGTTCCACACAAAGCTGTATGGATAGATCAAAATTTTGGCATACAGCTGCCTGATATGACATTGCAAAGGAATGATGACCTTTGCTTCACTCCACAAACAGCAATATTTTTCATTATCCCTTAATATGGCATACAGCCAGAAGAAGAGGAGTCACAGTGGTGGACAAAAACTGTGAATGCAGTGTAAATATCAAAGACAATGCTAGACCTCAACTCCATCTCAAAATTTCAGCGTGTATAGGTAACAGGATTCATATCATGATACTTTGTTCAAAAATATTTTTAAAACTAATCAGTTAAATGGAGTATTTTTGGATGTGCTTTACTCCACAGACTGGCTACTGTTTCTAATCTTGCTAATGAATGCACAGTAACGAGAGGTTGTCTGTATGTTCATCAGAGGCTTTAAAGGGAACCTACTTTTCTGAACAGCATTCAGGTGAAGTTGCACCGGCAGCAAGGAGCATTCGGAACCCCTCTGGTGCCCCGCACAGTGGCGCTCTGCCCAGGATCCTTCTCACTCTACAAAGTACATAAGCACTGGAGGACTCCAGGTACACAAAGCAGTGCTTCTCGCTACCCTTTTATCTGTTTGTAAGCATCATCTCCTAGATGTCCAGGTGGCTATGGAATAAGATCTAGTCCTTTTCTTATCTGGAGGTTTGAAGTAAGAATAAATGGGTGCTGCAGAGTATTCTGCATCCAGGTTCTCCACTATCATTTTCAGCTTGGCTTCAATGGTGGGATAGCTCACATGACTGGAACGCTGTCATGGATGGATATGTCCTTTTTAGGAAAGATAAGCCAGCAAGGTGAGTTGAGAGTTGCTCTTTATGTGAGAAAGCAACTGAAATGTATTGAGCTCTCCCTGGGGGTCAATGGAGAGCAAGTTGAAAGCTTGTGGGTAAGGTTTAAGGGGGAAACTAGTATGGGAGATGTTGTTGTGGGTGTTTACTACAGGCCACCTGATCAGAATGAGGAAGCTGTTGAGGCCTTCTACAAGCAGGTGGAAGTGGCCTCGCAGTCACAGGCTCTGTTTGTAGTGGGGGACTTCAATTACCCTGACATTTGCTGGGAAAATTACACAGCCAGGCATGCACAGTCCAGTAGGTTCATCCAATGTGTTGACAATAACTTCTCGACGCAGGTAGTGGAGGAGCCGACAAAGAGAGGAGTACTGCTGGACCTTGTACTGGTAAATAAAGAGGGACTGGTTGAGGATGTGAAGGTAGGAGGCACCCTTGGTTGTAGTGACCACAAGGTGGTGGAGTTTAGAATCATATGCAGTAGGCACAGGGCCACAAGCAGGATCACTACCCTGGACTTCAAGAAAGGCTGGCTTTGGCCTCTTCAGGGAACTGCTTGGGAAAGTCCCATGAGACAGAGCTCTAGACGGTAAGAGGGCCCAAGCAAGCTGGCTAATATTCAAGCACCATTTCTTCCAGGCTCAAGATCAGAGTATCCCAAAGAGTAAGAAATCAAGCAAGAGAGCTAGGAGACCTGTATGGTTCAGCAGGGAGCTAATGAATAAACTTAAATGGAAGAAGAAGGTCTATAGAACATGGAAGAAAGGGCTAACCACTTGGGAAGAATACAAGGAGGTTGTCAGAGGGCGCAGGGGTGCGACAAGGAAAGCTAAGGCCTCCTTAGAACTAAACCTGGTGAGGGAGGTCAAGGACAACAAGAAGGGCTTTTTCAAGTACATTGGAGGCAAAAGAAGTCCAGAGAAAAGGTGGGCCCACTGCTGAATGAAGTGGGTGCGCTGGTGACTGAGGATACAGAGAAGGCAGAGTTATTGAATGCAGAGTTACCTTTGCCTCATGCTTTACAGCTAAGGTCTGATCCCAGGAGTCCCAGACCTTTAAGACCCCAGAGAAAGTCTGGAGGAAGGAAGATTTTGCCTCAGTTCAAGAAGATTGAGTCAGAGATCAGTTAAGCAAATTGAATATCCAGAAGTCCATGGGCCCTGACGGTATGCACCTGCGAGTGCTGAGGGAAATGGCAGATGTCATTGCTAGGCCACTCTCCATAATCTTTAAAAGGTCCTGCAGAACAGGAGAGGTGCCTGAGGACTGGAGGAAGGCCAATGTCATTTCTGTCTTCAAAAAGGGCAAGAAGGAGGACCCGAATAACTATAGACCGGTCAGCCTCGCCTCCATCTCTGGAAGCTGATGGAACAGCTTGTTCTTGGCATCATCTCNTCTGGAAGCTGATGGAACAGCTTGTTCTTGGC
>VWZK01006945.1:259-45468 GCA_013396935.1 Baryphthengus martii
TTGCTAATTGAACTATTGCTGTTCCTGCTGTTCCCATTATTTTAGCCTGTCCCTAAAAGCAGTGAGACAGGTTCTTCTTGTACAATTTAACTATGAAGAATTATTCTGCAAAACGATAGAAAGAACTAATAAATCTATTCACTAATAATGGATAAAATTTGTTAAACCAAAATGCAATTTTAACTGAGCAGTGCAGAATCTATTCACTTTATTGTGTTTGTGTTTTGGTTGTTTTATAGAGACAAAGTATGTGAGAAAAAAAAAAAATGCAGTTTTTCCTGATGTTTTTTAAATAGTTTGTTCCTAACGGAATAATGAGTACTGTAGCTTCTTAAAAAGCAACCCAACTTGTTCTGCCAACCCATCCTTGCTCCCTTTTTCTGTGCTGTCAAACATTGCTTTCATGCAATCCATGGAAAAGATGAGACCTTTTTTTTTTTTTAGCTTTTCTCTTCTCAGTTCCAGCTTCAAGCCAAGTAGCTGCCTGGCAGCATGGAGTTTTAAAGATATCGCTTCTCTGCTGCTTTCCTGAGCAGTAATTTCATGCGACTAAACAAACCAGACCTGGGGGACAAAACTAAGATTGCAGAGAGAGATCAGACATTGACTATAGGATGGAACAAAGTCCCATCAAAGCTCAAGGCCTGACTTTGTAACATGCTTTTAGCAGCTGTCAGAAAGGACATCAAACCTTTCACCCTGTAGGCAGAATAGACTACCCAAAAGATATTAAATACATAAATATTTGTGGTTCCACTAATGGAAGTGTTTTGACTACCATTAGATGGAATCATCTTAAAATATCAGAGGAAAGAACTTTTCTAACAAAGTACTTACTATAATTTATTGGCTTCTATTTGAATAAGAGACCCTGTTCCTAGCTAAAATATTTTGCTGGAATATCAGACATGACATGATGACATATTTAACTATCTCATACTTCTCTTAAGCATTTATAGAATTGCACAAAGAAAGCTAGTTCATACCTATATATATATCTGTATCTTTTTCTCTATCATTTTATCTATTCATATCTATTTTTATGATAAAGTAGCTCAATAGATCACTTAGATAAGGATAGACTATAAGGTTACCTAAGTGCCTATTTGAAATGTGAATCAAGGACAAATGCTGAACTCAACTGAACTGAATAATAACTGAAAGAAATGCTGAAACAGCAGCTGAAACTGAATAATAGTGAGGCGAGGGCAATGAGTGTGAAAGAGGCCACCGTTTGGGGAGCTGTTCACTATGTTGAATTTCTGCCTTTTGTGTGAAAAAGTTTATACAGAGCTACTCAGGATAAGCATGTAGTACTTAAGAACAGATTCAGTGTAGAGGTTTGAATCATTTATTACCTGCTGAGTAACACGTGATACTCTTATAAGAGCAGGGCTAGACTATGAGCATTTCTATTCCCTAGAAATCTTACCCAACTTGCCTTTCTTAGCCCATTAACTGCAAAGGGCATGGCTGCAAAAACACTGTCTTCTGGGTTTCTTGACAGCCTTCATTCAATGTTTAGCTCTTTCTGTCTAAAGAGATAAAATTCTTTTGACTTCCCTTGGCTAAGCATAACTTACCAAGAATAAGCAATTTAAAGCATTTCAAATGTCAGTTTACTGGGCACTACTGGGAGCTATACCCACCACACCTGACTTCCTGACGAGGAAAGAAAAAAGTGATGCTCAATGAAGCAAAACCTCCCAACATTATTTATGTGGAAGGTAATCAGAAAGAACTTCTGTGATCATCCAATGTGACCTCTTGAATGTTGCAGAATATTCAAAAATTAAATGTAATCCAGAATATTACATTCAACTGGCTGGCCCATGATTTGCACTGCTGCTTGACTATCAAGTGATAGTGATTCAGTCTCATCCTTGTGGATTAAAACTTCACATAGCATGCAGTACTGATGAAAACTACTAAAGAAATCTAACTGCTTGAGCTGAAGCATGAAACACTGAATATAAAATGAGCACCTTAAAATGGGAGGGAGGAAAAATATTCCCATATGACATAATGACAGTAATAAAACCAACATGCCAACACAAAAATCACCATTTCATTCATCCATCCATCACTGAACAAACATTGAAATCAAGTTAGAGTCTATAGTACGCAAAAAACATCATCTGTGTCAATATGCTCCTAGCCCAAAGGCACGGGGAACAAAAATCTAGACTTGGACAACGGCAATCTATATTCTGACAAAACAAGAACCCTTCATCTGTTCGAATATATAATGACAAAGTTTTCATCTGTGGTTCCTATAAGCATCTATTCCACCTGCAGGATTCCTTGTGCTTGAGTATTCGATGCGAGTGTTACCTAAGAGACCAGCTGAAAGTCATTCAAAACTTTAAAAGGAAAATTTCAAGAGCAACGTTAGAAAATACTTTCTTCTTTTTGAGAGGATTATTAAGGATCATATGAAAACAGGCACTTAAGAAATACAGTCAGCAGGGTTACATGACGTATGTTAGTGTTTGGCTAAGATAACTAGGAAAAGCAAGGAGAAAATATTCTTTGTAATGTGAGCATCTCGGACCAACATGACTAATGTGTTTGTGGGCTTCTTTGTGTTTCTGAAAGACATCACACTGCATGAGAAGTACAAGACGTCTGTCAAACAAAGGTGATCTGAACAAATCAAACAAATAGAAAAACAGACTTTAATCTGAAATTGCAGATTGTCTATCTTTTAGGTATTTTTTTTCTCTGAAATATATCAAGTATACAGGAATAACAATTTAAAAAGAGATAATTTAAAATCAATTTAAAACTATTTCATCTGCTAAATAGATTACCAAGGTTTACTCATTACAGCAAAGCAGACCCTAGATCTTCCAAGAGAACTTTGTACCATTTTGACACAAAACTAGTTTAGCCTACTTACTCAATAGTCCTTTAACATAAAGTGCTGCCTTAAACAGATTTGGCTGAAAAAATGGTGTCCAGCTGTTGCAGCATCCCTGTTGCCACATAAATTAAGTGCAACAACTTTGAAATATCTTTCACAATTCTGCACTGCCTGAGCAAAGTCTATATTTCTGTGAAACTTAAAGAAATATCTCCTCTGCTGTCCTGAGCTTTGTGACAAAAGCAGAGAAACGAATTTTTTATGCTTTCTGCTTCCAAAACCTTAAGCTTGTAGTTCTCCATATTTGTTCCACTTACTACAGCATAACTATTTCTGCCAAGGAATGCTCAAGATATTTCTCAACCATGTTCCTCTAACATGTTCTTTGTCCAGAGATCACAGCAGATTGATAACAATGCTGAAGAAGGAGATAAGAATTCCTTTTTAAAAAGCCTTGGCCAATTGCTGTGTACAAAAAAATAAAAAGAAATTTTAAAAAAGGGTGTTGACAGCTGAGCAGAACAGTTCTTACTTCAAAGCATAAATTTGGTTATTTTTGTAACGTTTATAATTTCTTTCATGTATGTGATAAGCTCAAATCCTACAAGTCCTTCACATATTCAGAAATCCCATTAAATTCCTTCTCAGAAAGAAAAAAACACAAAACTGTCACTCAAATGCATGAAATTGTCCATCTTTTCAGATTTTCTGTCTATTTTTTTAATGTTGGGTCTGTTAATTTCACCATATTTTTATAGATTATTGGAAGAAGAAATTAGTAAATTGTCTAAACATGTTACTTTAAGAAAGAAACCTTGAGAAATAGATAAATATTCTGTTCAATCATAAGAACCTTCTCCCTGCTAAACTTCACTCATCACAAGCAATAGTGGCACTTCAAGGTCATCGCGATCTTCTCTTCAGCACTCTCAAGTTTCTTCCAGTTAGAAGCTTGGCAATCCTGTCTGTCTTCTTTTCCTTGCTTGCTGGCAATACAGACAGTGTTGGACAGTTGAAAAACAAACCAAACCAAAACATACATCCCCCCCAAAAAAACCCCAAAGCCAGAAAATAGTATTAAAAATATATCAGGTTTTTCTTTAAGTCATTTTGTATAGACATATGGCCAGATGTTTTTAAATGCCAGCTTCGGTTAGGATTAAATGCCTTTCTGTCATTTACTTTCTAATTAAAAACATTTTAAATTGCTGGAAGAGCAAGGAAAAAAATCTGAGTGTGGTATATAGAACAAGCCCCAGCTAGCTTTTTTGGTCACTATGTGGTTCTTAATTTTCTGGTGGATCTCAAATTTAGTCATGTCGCTGAGTTGCTACTCTGATGATCTATAACTGGATAGTTTAATGCTTTTTAGGGGGAAGTTAACCCAATTTCAGCAAAAGCTGGAGAGGGACTAATTGACAGGCAATATTAGGAAAAGACAGTCTGAGAGAGAGTGCTCAACCAACAGGGCAAATTCATGACAGACAAACTGGCAGAAAACCAGGGAATTGTACTCTGGGAGGTTTAATTTGAATTAATGAACAGTGCCCTATGAGAGGGGTCAAAAAAGAAATCTGGCTGTACTACTACTTCATTTGAGGCTCCTAAAAAATTTAGCTGGCCTACATATGTCCTGTACAGATCGCCACCTTTATTTTTACTGTTTTACTCTTTCTGTGTTTTTCTGTCTCTGGTTTGTTGGGTTGGTTGTCAGTTGTCTGTTTCCTGGCTATGGAATACATGTGGTTTCGCTACCATACAAACAGCCGTGAAAATAGACAACTTGGACTGGTTATATCCAGTCTGAATGTCCAACACACAAGCTGCTTCAGCAACTGGCTGCATGAAGTGGTACTGTGGAAACAGGATTATGATAGGTGATTTTCAAGGAGCAACCAATAGCTTTGCCAGCAGCTGCTGGAGCACATTATGGGGCGGTAGTTGGAACATGTCCAGGGTCATGCAGATTTATCCACTCCCACGGCATTTCTCTACTGCTCTGCACATTACTCTCATCTTTCAACCCTTCCTGGGAATGCTGAACTAGCTTGGGGAGGAAAGATATTACACATATATTTAGTGCCGCCATAAATGAAAATTCTAAATGTGATTTTTATTTTCTTTGCAAGTGTGTTTTGCTCAAGCTTTGATAAAATTTTACAGAAAAAAAACCCCAAACAAACAGTTAAACCTTCCAGTATCTTTATATACAGTAAGAAATGCAATTTTAATGTACATTATATACTTGTACACTTATGCATAGATATGTACGCATGCCCATATACGCTTACAGAGATGCATCACTTAGCCAGTCACTGAAACACAGCCACTTGTGTAATAGAGCTCTTTAACAGTGCAGAAACACTTTGCAATGATATTTTAGGACAGAGAGCTAAGGCAGAAGGGGAACTGCTAGGAGAGTTACAGGCAGAATGTATCCATTTTAAGCTACCATCGGAATGTTATTATCTAACCTGAAATCAGTGAAGGATGAGAAGACTAGCATCTCTGCTCTTAGGAACAGGGACCTGTTAAAACACAAACACTGAAGGAGATTATAAACCAAATTCATTTTCCATAGAACTACATTTCTCTGTATTTATTCACCTGCAGAACTGCACTTGAATTTAAAGTAAGCCAGAACTTGAGCAAAGCAAGAAGAGTAAAAAAGAACAATCCATTGAATTGGGAGGCAGAGGGAGAAGGCAGGAAACTTCATGTATTATACATGTATATAGAGAGGCAAAAGAAAAGGTTAACATTCCTAACCCATATGGTATTTTGTAATCACTTTTTCTATTCAACTACCCACAATGACTGCAAGGCAAAATGCAAATTTATACCACTTGTATCTCCTACCTTATCACTTCTGGTGTGTTGGCAATAAGACAGGACAGTAGTTATACCTCTCCTGTATAGGATAGGTACCCTGTCTGGTTATACACAGATGCTGCCTGCATCTTCAGTCTTAATCAACAACACACATTAATAGAAGTATCATCTGTGGTGCATTAATTGCACATCTATTCCTCACACAGGTTTCTGTAGATTAAGCTGTTTCTTTTATGTCTTCCTTTTTCCTCCATCAATTTCCATGCCCGCTTTTAATGGTAGAAGTGATATAAAGCAACCATGTTGATGTTGAAAATGTTCATCAGATTAGGATTTAGGAAGAGAAAAAATGAAGGATGATATGATTAACAATAGTAACTGGTATTCTGTCCCGAGCTACAGGGACCAGTGGTTTTGCATAGGGGATCAAATATTGGATTTATTTTTTTTTTTAAATTAAATAAATTGACATAAATTTACGAAAATATTGGCAAAGTTTCACATATCATTTCTGCCTTGTATGATACAGACAAATACAAGATCAAAAAAAACCCCAACAAATCAAACCAGAAACAAGAACAAAAAAAAAAACCAACAAAACCCAAAAAGCCTCAGAGAATAAAGGCAAAATAAACATCAGTAAACTTAGAAACAGCTACATTTATTGGATGAGACCAAAAGTCCATGTAACTCAGTATCCTTCATCCAGGGTAAGTCACAGGACCCATGTAAAGAGTATAGTAATAGGACAACACTAAGTGATACATGACCCAAATATTTCCCAGATTCCAGCTGTCCATGGTTTAGGAAGTAGAAGAGACTGAAACGAGAAAGTATAGTTAATATAGTACACAAGAGGAAAACAATTATAGTTTCTACTCTTCTAAAGCAGTTAAGATTTTGGATAGAATTCCATCAAGAAAGGATAATGGTATGGGATGCAGAAGGGCATGGTTTGACTGTTAATACTACAGAAGTTATCTTTTGAATAGGGCTTAAGGAGACATTCCTGAACGTCTGTGTTTGATTGCAGGGTCTTCCTACCTGGGCAACTCTGTAATCATCTATATTTCCATTTATATTTCTTTCTATATTTTGATTTCTTTCCCCACCCCTTTTTTAATTTTTTAGGACGGTGTAACTTGTTTTTATCCTAATTTATCTTATCTTAAAAAAAAAATTAAAAAAAAAAAAAATATTCTTCAAACCATTTCTTTGGACTATACATAGTAATAACATCATTATTACTGTTATAAAAAAAGATTTACTCTGTACACATTATGTACATACTTTAGTATGTAGGTTATTGAAAATACACGAAAAATATCAAATGTGTGGAATTCTATATTAAGAAGATATACTATATTTTCATATTATAGAAATAAAATTAATCATATTTTTCTCCAAAGATTAGTATTTCATAACCTTTTCATAGTAGAGGGAATGAGCAAAGAGGAAGAAAAATATTTCTAATGTCACAGGGGATGGATATCCTTGACTTGTAGCTCCACTGACATTCCCTCTCAATCTCGCTGTTTCACTAGCTGAATATAAATCAATGTTTGGATCTGTGAATAATTCACATGCATAAGACCTTATTCAGTATCGGATTTTGGCCACAGGTTGATGCATCACTTATTTCCACCTGTACTACACAAACAATAGCATACAAAGTCTCCATACTCCACATCTTGGGAAAAAGAAATGCAAGCTAGAAAGTCTATAAATAAAGAGTTTTGATTTTCAGCCAGTATACCCAGTTGTGTGATCTTTTATATTGACTGTAACTTTCCTTATTTTACACAACTCAAATAAAGATACATATCTTTGAATAAAATATCCTTCTACTCTGTCTGGAATAGGGCTGGTGGCTTTTATCAACTTGTTTCAGAAAAATTCAACAAAACAGCAATCAAAGGCTAGCAAACTGGTAAATCTCCCTTAACTTTAAAAAAAGTTCCTTCATTATTTTTTGCTCCTGAGCTCAGCAAAGAAACAGAGCATATATTCCACAGTCTTTATTTCACATTTCTGCTCTAATAAGCCCTAGCTCAGCTCACTGGCTTCTTTATATTACTGTGATTTATTTATAATTTCCACAACAGCTAAGCTGAATTTAGCAAGCAATTTGGTGCAAATGCATGGATTGGTAGATCAAAGCAGGTTGTGCTGAGACCTCTCACAGCCCACTACACAGGGTACTGGGAGTTTATTTCAGACTGGATTTCATCTTTCAAGGAGAGGATTTCAACTACTCATAATGCAAAGCTTTCTGAAGGAAAAAGGCAGCAACACGTACTAGAGGGCTTAGTCATGTCATAGACCACCACATGGAATGGATCTTAATTTCCTCATTAAGCACTGGAGAACTTTTTGAAAAGAGCTCTTGTTTATTTTCCTCCAAAAGTAACCGAGTTCCAACATACCAAAACCACTCTGGAAACTGAAGCTGTTCTCAGTTAACGGCCACAGTCAAAGGATTGATTTCTAAGCAGCACCACTGCTCTGAACCAGCTCACTAAAGGAAACATAGATAATGCTACACAAAAACCTGTTAAAGGAATTTCTGCCAAGGCCATAAACCAGACCCATACCAGAGTGGAACACACTTTTCCTTACCAATATCTAAATCTACTTTTTCCCTTTGAAACTATCTCATTTCTAGGGCCTGCCAGGGCCAAGGTCAGCGCAGGCCAAAGGGCTGTAAGAGAAATGACCTTGAGGACCTCATAAGAAATAACATTTTCAATTAACAAGCATATACCATACAGTCTCTAGCATAAGCAATTGTCTTTACAACATTTGCAGGCTTCCACAAGCCCATCAGCAGTAAAAGGAAGATAAGGTTGAAGTGGGCCTGCTGCTGAACAGACAGGGCAGACATCTGGTAATAAAGGACATGTATGGGCCTAAGGGATTCAATGCCTTCTTTGCTTCAGTCTTTACCAGTAAGATTGGCACTGAGCAATTCCAGGCCCCTAAGACCAGTGGGAAAGTCTGGTGGAAGGCAGACTTGCCCTCAGTAGATGGAGATTGTGATAGGGTCATTAGACAGGACAAATACAAGTCCTAACGGGACAAACAAGGACCCGATGAGATGGGATGCGTCCGCAACTGCTGAGTGAGCTGAGTGATCTCAATATGACATCATTATAGATAATCTTAGACAGGTCATGGTGATTTGTCATTTGTGTCTTCAAGAGGGGCAAGAAGGAGTATTCAGGGAACTATACAGGCTGGTCAGCCTCACCTTAGTGCCTAGGAAGGTGAACTAATCTTGGAAAGCATTTCTAAACAAATTAAGGGTAAGAAAGTGATTAGGAGCAATCAACATGGATTTATAAAAGCGAAATCATTCCTGTCCAGTCTGAGAGCCTTTTACAATGGGATAACTAGCTCAGTAGTCAAGAGAAGAACAGTTTATCTTTAGCAAGGCTTTCAGCACTGTCCCTCGTAATATCCTCAGACACAATGATGAAGTACAGTATAGATAAATGGACAGTGAGGTGGTCTGAAATGAAGCTGAACTGCCAAGCTCAAAGGGTTAATTAGCAGCACAAAGTCCAGCTGGAAGCCAGTCACCAGCAGTGTACCCCAGGAGTTAGTGCTGGGTCAGATATTGCTTAACATCTTAGTGACCTGGCTGATATGGCAGAGTACGCTCTCCACAGATTTGCAGACAGCATGAAATTGGGCAGAGTGTTTGATAGATCATATGAGTTGCAATTGCTGCAATTGAAAGACTTTTTGACAGACTGGAAGAATGAATTGACACAAATCTCACAAAATTCAATGAAGCAAAATGCCAAGTCTCGCACCTGGAGAAGAATATCCCCCCACACCAGTACACAGTGGGATCTACCAGCTTGAAAATGGCTCACCAAAAATGTCTTGAAAGTCATGGTGGACACTACACGGGCCATGAGTCAGCAGAGTGCACTGGTAGCAAAAGTGGCCAACAGCACCCTAGGCTGTATTCAAAGAGCATCACTAGCAGGTCAATAAAGGTGATTCTTTCTCGCTGTTCAGCCCTGGTGAGACACAGTTGGACTGCTGGATACAGTACTAGTCCACCCAGTACAAGAGACACAAATATACTATTGTGAGTCTATCTAAGGGCCACAGAGACGACTAAGGGACTGGAGCATTTTTCATGTGAGAGGAGGCTGGGAGAAGTAGAACTATTCAGCCTGAATAAAGGAATACTCAGGAGAGATCTTGTCAATGTGTATGAATATCTGATGGGAGGTGTAAAGCCAGATCCAGACTCTTCTCAGCGGTACCCAGTGACAGAACAAGAGACAATGGGCAAAAATTTAAGTATGATAAACTTCATTCAAACCAATTTTCCTTTTTTTTTTTTACTGATGATCAAATGCAGAAAAAAGTTGCCCAGAGATGCTGTGGAGTTGCCATCCTTAGAATCATGGAATGTTAGCGGTTGAAAGGGACCTCTGGAGATCATAGAGTCCAACTCCCCTGCTTAGAGCAAGATCACCTAGGGCAGGCCACACAGGCTCCAGGTGGATTTTGAAAGTCTTTAGAGAAGGAAATTCCACAACCAGAGATATCCAGATACTTAGATGCTCAGATACTTAGAGATACTCTGAACTCAACAGGACATAACCCTGAGTAGCCTGCTCTCACTGACCCTGTCCTGAGCAGGAAGGTTGGACCAGATGAACTCTAGATAGGTCTGGAGATGGAGATATCAGGACCAGATGATCTCACTCACTCTGCAAGTTTGAGACTGTACCATGGACCCAGAGAGCATCACCTTTCTGTCCTCTTCGTACCAAATAGATGTCCAAACAATCCAGAAAAGGAGTCTGTGATCAGATTTTAAGTTTCAGCCAAAAGACATGCTAGCTCACATAAACTATCTTACCAGAGCAACAAACACAGCTGATGAACATGTGCTCTACAAAAGATTCATTGATGTCTCTTACTTAAACTGCATGTGAGATTAACCACAGACTTCACAGCTAATACTTCTGTCTTTATGGTAACTGCTCCAAAACATTTCAACTGAGTCTGAGGTTGTAATAGTTTTTAAATCTTTTTGGTATTGGACAATATGTGGTTTCTGAGTTCAGTAAAAGGGCAATTTTAAGTTGTCTTATCCTTATGCTAATAAAGAATCTTGGCTGATGAATGAATATACAGAGAGGAAGAAAGATGTGTATAGAGACAAAACTAAATTAGAGGTAATAGTTTTCTGCAAGTCATGGTAACAGTCAACAATTTCTTCTTTGTGTCAATCTTGGTTAAAAGTTCTCGTATGACTGTAAAAAACAGCTTTTCTGAGATGTGTTTTCCCCTACACAGGCAACAAGTGTGTTTTACCAAAATATTTTTCTTTCTTACATTTTCTTTTGGATCTCTTTATCATCTAGATAGTATGAAGTATTTAATCTATAAATAAAAGTTCTTAAATCATGTTTTGCCCTTTTTTTAACCTGTCATATCATAATGCTCCCCCATGTGTCATTGGAATTCTATATTTTAGCTTTGCTTTTAAGTGGTTTTTATATCCTTTATGCTACTTGTTGCAAAACCCAAGTTCATTTTCCCACAAAATACTTGTTTAGAAGCCTTTGATTCAGACTTTTTGATTAAGTTGCTAGCATACCTTAGTAAAGTATGGCTTCAATGGCTGGTGTATTTTCTTTTCCAAAAAAACACAGTATTTAGCATCATATACCACACTAATTAATTGTTGTGATATATATGCTCAAGTGCTCCCTTGTTGAATTGGGGAAGAAGGCTCCACTCTGTGGAGTGATGAATTAAACTAAAGCTACATGTACATCTACAACAAAATGTTCATACGCAAAAATTAATTCAAACTAAGCTGAAAATACATTGAAAATATGAAGTTTAGAGTGGATCTCAAGCTGAATTTTCTGGAAATCAGAACTCTCAATTTAACTTCCATGTTTAGTTATAGAGAAACTGGAAATTGTGCAACGTATTTTAAAACAGAAGAGATTCAATCTATTCAGGTACCATTAAACCATCATTAGTTCCCTGTAGTTATGATCAGGAATCAAATGCTCTACAGATATTTTGAAAGTAAATAAATTGAATTAAGATTGATTTTATACAGCTTTTAAGAACTGGAGTACAGAAAAAAAAAAATGTAGTTTGTTTCTATCTTATGTGTTTAAAGTCAAGTAAAAGATAGGGAATTAAAAACATCTGTAAAAATGTATTGTGATTAAAATATATCTAGGTACTACAATATGCCCTGGACAGAGGTACTCCAACAAGATCAGACTCAGCAGAAGAGAGATGCTGAGGGGAAGAACACACCATTGTAGTGATTTTCTGTGGTAACCGCCAATTTTTATATTAAGAACCGCAAGAACTTTTTCTCTTATTTAGGATGTTATTTAGGTGTGAGTTCCGCTTGATGCCACCCTACAGCTTTTACACAGAATAAGGATACAGTAGTATTTCTCTTGTTATTTCCAGATGCAGATCACACAAGGTCAAATATGATATGTATCATGCATGATTACAGCAAGTTGAACAGATTCCCTTATATGGTGATGTATTACTAATGAAACACTATCTTAGAAAGGGACTGTAAAACTATCCATTACTGTAGGAATGGAGAAAGGAAAAAAACAAGGATGGCTTTTAATGAACTGGAATAAACTGTTCTGACATGGCCTTTCAGCTGCAGATGGGTCTCAGAGCAGACAAAGTTAATAGTGATGATATCAGGCACAACTGAATAAAATGAAAGTCAGGAAGAAATAACTGGCATGTCGGAGATCAGACTTGGTAAAGACACTTCAAAATCTAGAGGAAGACCAGAAAAGTGGGGAGCGTTTTAGGATAAGTACAAATGAATGCAAAGTTTTAAAGTCAGAAATAATCATTTCAACGTATAGTGTGACTTCCTTCCTATGCTTCACCTATGAATTTCAATGTCTTGTACTTCTTATGAAGTCTATGTATAGAAAAGTCGCAAATAGTTCAGAGAATATTTCTCATCAAAGCAGTTAAACATACTTGATGAGTAAGACTGATTTCAAAATATGCTTCTGTGAAGTAATAAAAATGTGCAGAGATATAGATACGTTTCCAGGTAACCAGTAACTGTAACCCGAGCCTGTGTTCTCTTTTGAGCTTTCCTGTTGGACTCTTTCTGAAAGCAGCACTCACTGCTAGCAATACAGATTTTGACTACATATTTGAATTAGCGCATTGACATACCCCCAGATTTTGCCCCCGTGGTCATCAAACCTAGCATACAGCCAGACTGGACTTTCGTGTGGAGCTTATCCCTCTGTTTCCTTGGCATGGAAATGAAACAGGTATGAAACAGAACGCATAAAAGACATCCTAGGTCAAGCCTTGCCTGATAGGAAGGTGACATGCAGCCAAAGTAAGCCATAAGACCATTACAAAGCACTCTTTGGCTGTGTTTTATGGACATGAAGAAAAAGACTTATTTGTTCTCTATGGGGTTTTACATTCTAACAGGATTTGTTCAATCTAATCTTATTCCAAAAACTCCTTGAAAGTTCATATCTGAAATAGAATGTCATGAAAAAGCTACTGCTACTGACGGCTATCTTGGAAATGTTACTCTTGATGCCTCAAAATATTCATGAGCTGTATGCAACCTTGACATATTTATGAAGCAGTGGCTTCAATAGCTTCTGGTGGACTCACACCAGTACTTTTTGTAATGTAATTCACTAAATAACAGCAGATCTGATTGGTGAGGTTCTCACCATTTATTATCTGGTGGGGATTTTCTAATGCTCTTTGATGCTCTGAATTAACATGTCTCCCCTTGCAGCATACTTAACAGTCAGAACCTAATAGACTATAACTCTTGTCACCACAGTACGAAAAACCTAACTAGTTTCTGCACTTGCATGTGTAATTAGGACTATCAGTCTCTTTAATTGCCCTCTGTTAAATAACCCCTTCTCACTTGATCTAGTATTTTTCTTCTGGGACTTTCTACCTTCTGATATAAAGAAAGTGCAGCCGTCTCATCAGGCTGACGTACAAAGGTTGCAGGAATATCACTTGTGACTGCCATTTCATGCTTCATTACAGCTGTGCATCTCAAATCATAACACTAATTAGCAAACAAGCCTCTTCTTCACCTACCTGCATGATGCAAAAGAAGATCACTGGCAGCCTGAGCATAGCCTAATTAAAGTACTTTACCATACAGTTAAATGGTCGGTATGGCAATCTTATTCTGTCTGACACAACTGTATCATTTTGCTCTTGTAGATTCATCATTTTAGACACATGTCAGGATAAGGTTTATCCTGCTTCCATTTTCCCCTAATAGCATCTTTGCAAGAGGTAATTTTACATGTGACTTGGTTATTAGCTATCATAATGTGACCAGTACAACAGTTTGCTCCTGTAGTCATATATTCACCAATATCCACATATTTCCACAAATTTTTGGTCAGAGGCAGTTAAAAGAGGAGCACAAATATCTCATGTGTGTGTACTCATATACATATCAGAGAAGGAAAACATTTCTAATATCTTTACCTTGTACTCTCGCTAGAGACAAATAAGTAATTTTCCTCACATTTGTATATATTAAAATGCTATATGCCCTGTTACTCCATTTACCCATCCAAGAATTTGAAATATACCCTATAATCTCAAATAATTTAATCTCAGCATGGCTGCAGACAATTACACAAGTTATCACTGCCATTTTTCAGGTTCGCGTTGGGGTATAGAGAGCCTATGACTTGCCTTAGGTAACAAAGCCAGACTCTGAGACAGAGCTGGGAATAGACCTTAGATTTACAGTCTCATAGCCCCATGCTCTTGCTGAATAAATCTCTACTCCTGCTATATCCACCACAGGGAAGACTACAGTGCCCTAACCTGCAAAGCAAACTTTCAGGAGAAAAGTATCTGTAATTATTAGCTTTTACATGGTTTTCACGTCTGTGGTTAGAACCCATTTCTGTTACAATCACTTTCACAAAAGACTACTTCTAGAAATCTCTTGATCCCACAGTGCTTATGATACAGATACAAAAAAAGGAAATAGATGGATCTGAAATGTCAAAACATTCCAAAAAGCTGAAGACACTTTTTTTTCCACTTCAAATTAGAGCACAGCCAATACAAGAACAGTTTCCGTATAGTCTTAGAAAAAAAATCATTCCAAGAGAAATAATTATTGGACGTCTTTCACTATTTTCTTAAATATGTATAAAGCCCCTGTCGCCAGCCAAAACAAACACACACAGAGAAAAAAAAAATCACAACCCCAGTGCATTTACAATTTCCTGCAAAAGTAGAAAACTGAGAATTTGTCCGTTCTGATAGTTACTTCCTCAATATTTTATATTAAGGAATCCTCACTGTTAGGATTCCTTCCAAATCAATGATCTCCAAAGACAGGTGCTTTTCTACCAAACACAGAGATAGCACGTTAGCTACTGCCTCCCTGTACCGTACAATCTAAAGAAACAGCCCAGCTATAAAAAAAAATGGTAGGGGACTCTATGTCTCCAAAACATTAACGAAAGGGTGATCAGAAATCTTTTCTGGTAGCCTTTGAAAGGATGCACTTGTTCCTCTGTGGCTCCACCGAGTTCTCTTGCCATACAGAGAAGCAGCAGCCATACCTTTGTCCTTCTCTAAGCCCTTGGTGAGTTGCTACTCTCATCTGTGGAAGGACTCAGATACACTAATATATCTGCCCTGCCTCAGCACACAAGATGACAGACGGAAGCGTAGTCTTTTGTATGACCTCATTAAGACCCTGCATAGCATAAGACAAGTGCTCTATCACAGCACCGATGCTGCAGCAATGGACATTTCCAGGATATTGCACTGTTGTAACTTCTGGCTGTTGCAAGAAAAAGGATTGAGGTTTCTTAGTTTCATGATCCTATGAATTGTGAAATGATTAAACCTAAGCAAAAAGTCCTGCGTTTTTGGAAAAAGCAGACTTACTATTTATGAATATTTTTCTAGCCATAAAATCCATTTAGTTATCCATGTGACCAAATAACACATCACGAAAGCCATCGATTATGATGGCATTTGTTGTCTTTTTGTATTTTCAAAGAGAAGGATATCCACATTTGTACACCATTTAAATTTGGATTCACAAAAGCCAGAAAACAAAAAAATAAGAAAATAAAGAGTGAATGTTTATGAAGGAAGTCAATCCATAAACCAAATTATTTAAAACAGACTATGCATTTGCTCTCTTAACTGGTTTTTCTCCTTGAAAGCTATTCCAATGAGCAGAAAGTCTTCTTTTATTCCAGCGCTATCACAGAAAAGTAGTCCAAAACCCAAGCTCCTCATTTCACAAGAGTCTTACTACATCCTAACTAGGAAGGAGCGGGGTTTGCTTGCAAATGAGGCATTTCCAGCTGTGTTAGTGGAAGTCACAATGGATCTGCTGTTCTCCTGGAGGTCTCTGCGTGTCAGTCTGGCCTCAGCTCAGGTGGTTTTGCCTCTCAGTGAAACTCTGTGAACAAAGTCCCTGGGGTGCTGTGAATATGCTCATGCCTTTATGCCAGTGGGTCAAACCACACAAAGATATCTTACGGACCCAATCCTGTGCATGTGTGTTCCCACTCCCATTGCTCTATGTCAAGGAAGCGGCAGTCTGAACAGCCTCGAGAGTACAGCCATCTGCTTGGGACATTGCAACCTTACCACATGACTGCAGGGATGAGCAATGGGAAGAGAGGAAGGTTATTCTTCTTTGGCCACTTTTACAAACACCTTTCGTATTTGCCCCAGCACAACAGCTGGATCCGGCCAAACAATACTTAGGATGAATAATCCCACAGTCTTGGTGGACCAAAGTGGCATTTGCCACTGTTAACTGAATTGCTTCATTGCTTCTCTACTCTGCAGAAATATATGAATGCATTGTCAGTGTATGATAGCAATGACAACTTCAACTTAAGATTTTCAATGAGAACATCTTGGCTAACATCATACAGGAAGCTATTCGTTAGCTTCAATGTGGTGTTCAATGGGCCAGAGAGCCTGACTCTGAAGGACTCAAGCATTGAGCACATTTGCACTGCGCTCAAGCATTGTGCAAACAGGAACAACAGCATTTTACACCTCCAATGTCTCATTTTGCCCTGGGGAAAATGGACCCACAGGAGGCTACAGAATCAATCCCTGTAAATATGTCTTTGAGAGCAACTACATGTGGGGGTTTTTATGCTGAAAAAGCTTTATTTTCCTATGCTATACAAAGTTTAATCCCCCATTGAAAAGTCTTGCTTTCCTCACCTGTATCACAAAAATACCAGCTGATGCAGTGCCACCTGATAGATGATGGTAGCAATTAAATTGCTTACAGATTTATTTTCTTGAGGAGTTACTCTCCAAATGCTGTAATTGACTCTCTCCTTGATCTCTCTTTACAGAAAGCAAACTTGCCAGTCTAGATCAAATCTATTGATTATCGGCAGCAATATAATAAATAAAAATCAAAATAATTTGACTGTAGGGGACATGTCAATGAAAAAAAATCTAAATAAAAGACTTCTGTAGCCAATGCCCCTATATTTCCTGGAAAGGCAAGAAAAAAATGGAATAAACTTAAGATCTTTGACCAAAATATTTATACTTCTAAATTAATTTGTACTCCATTGGGTTTATTTATGCCCTCTTAGAATTTTGTCACTGTATTTGAAGGCTGAAATAAGATATATAATATTTTGTTGTTACTTGCAGTTTCTGCGCTGTCTGTAATGAACCAGAATACATTGTAAAGATTTCAGGGAAGCAAGAGAGTCCCTCCTATCCACAGATCATTACCAGGATTATTCAACATATTCTGAACTTTGAGAATAAAGGGTCATCTGATGATTAAAGGAAAAATGTTCAGATAATTTAGCTGATTCTGAGACATGACTATAAATGTCACCTCTTAGACTTAGATTGTTAAATGGTTCCTAAGAGATTTTAAATCTACGAATATGGAAAATATTTGTATACCAAAAATCTGTAATTGAACCAATGTTCTATCATATCTGATGGTCATATATAAAGGATACAGTGCAGAACCAGTGAAAAACATATGCATTTGTTTTGTTTCAAAAGGAGTCCACATAATAACAAATCTACACTTATATAATGTAAGAAATTATATATACATATATGCTGAAAAAGTCAAAGTTGCTTTTGTAACCTATGAAAAGGAATTAAGTTATTTCCTAAAGCAGAATTCATTAATGCTATTGGTGCAACATATACTCACAGGCAATTTTGAGACTTGAAATTTCAGACTTGTTTCTTTAATATTTTTCCATCTTTGTTTCTACTTGTCTGAGCTCACATTTATTAAAGCCTTTGAAACAGTTTTCCTATGGCAACCTGATAGAAATTTCTTGAAATTATCAGTACATCCATTCCAGTAAATTGCAGATTTAATTATTTCTAGATCTATAAGATCGAATTCTAGACAAAAGCTAAGAATTTATTTATCCTGAGCTATGCAAGGTACTGACAGGCTGTCTGAATGCTGGATGAAGGCAAACCATGATCCATACGCTAGCAACTCCATCTTATTACATATCAGAGTGAGTTAAGGATATTGTTTATTCAATAATTCACTGCTTTAATTGCTCTAAGCATGTTACTCAATGTAATTTTAATTTGCATTTTTGTTTGAGTTCTCAAGCTAGAAGCAGAATATTTCAAAATAAAAGGTCTATGCATAAGGTGAGTAAGAAACATACAGATGTTGCCAATCAGCTGTTTGGTTATACCTAGGGACAATTTCCCTTCCACTTGCCTGCTCTCCTATAGCTTTTCATCCACTGAAGCAGGAAGGAATAAAACCTATTAGGGCACTCATAAATAAAATCAGCACTGCAGTGACTGGACGAGTTACTGTCAATCCCACAAGTTGTTTTTTTTCCACAATATGTATACAAATTTTTATCAAGGGAAAATATTTCAGGACATGAATTAATTTTCACTTAAGTTAGGAGTACAGCATTCCCTCCTCATCTTCCTAGACTTGCATTTAATAGCTTCAGTAGATCTGGGACAGGTCCCCAGTGCACAAGTGCTATATCCTGATGTAGAGCTGCTCTAGCTGCTTGCCTCTACATTTGTCTCTGAGTTGTGCTTGTCAACTTGTCACTCTTGACTCTAATTACCTCCTTTACAGATTATTCAATAATCATCTTCATATACAAAGTTCCTACTTAATTTTTCAAAACTTCCGTGGACATCATTGTAACTTAAAACCCTCAAGATGCAATACTAAAAGTGCAACTGCATAGAAAAAACTCTTCAGTGATTTCAGTAAACTGGTACTTCTTCTTGTGACTCAATGATTGACTGACTTAGTATTTTTGAGCAACGATCCTACATGTAGTCTTACCTATATGGATCTTCTATATTTTGGGTGTTTCATCTCTCCTTATTCACTCCCCCTACAACAACAACTTCTCTGAAGGGGAAAGAAAGTTAGTCCCAATGCTTGACATTTTTTTCCTAGACAAGTTATTCACAAGGTATTACTTAAAAAAAAAAGTGTAAGTAAATGTTTTATTGAAGTACTTTTTCATAAACTAGGAAAAGATAAAGTGATTAGTTCTGTGTAGGAGAATGACAACTCTAAATGAAACCTATTTTTTACTTAGCAGGTATTGCAAATTTCTTCAGTGCAAGCAAGTCTTGGATTTTCCTCACAGAGTATCTCAGTATGCATACTTCTGCTTTTTTTTCTTTTTTTCATTTCTCTTCTCCATCAATAATTTTTTAATCCTTTCATAAAATTTTTGTCTGGACACCCAAAACATCTTACACTGCTACCTCATCAACTGACACATCACAAATAATGGTTTTCAACTTAATCGGTCATGCTGAATTACTGTAAGCCTACAATGTTCACAACTGTGGCATCAAAATGTATTTGCTCAATTGATATATATATTTCATGAAATAAATTAGACTGCTGCATAATGCAATATAACCATTTTATGCATCATTGTTCTTTATACAGATTAAACTTGTCTGAATGTGGAGAGATTTGGTAAGTTAACAGCCTCAGCATTTGAAAACCTGCAAACGAATTTTTATACACTGAAGTAATATGAAATGGCAAGGAGCAGGAAAAGAAACTGCAGACCATTCTAAGGGAAATAGTTCGCTGTCTGTGAGCTTCCCAAATCATTAAATGCAGAGTGCAGGTGTTGATTTTTTTTTTCTCCTTCTTGTCTGCCTTCTTGAATCTGTGGAAACTTAAATTGCTGTAGATCAGCTTTACTATTTGCAAGGTGACTGCTCTAACCACCATGTGACAATCTCAAAGGTTCATTTAACATCGTTACAGCAACCAGTAAATAATTAAACATAGTGCTCTGTCTCAAAAACCAAAGCTAAAGAGACAGGGATAATAAGGGGCTCCTTGGGCAAAGGACAGAGCTTACGTTAAATCGTTGTGTTATATTATTTTCTAAGTAGATGTTTCTTACTTTCTTTCATTTCAACTGTTCTCTTTTAACTAAAGCGTAGACACAAACTTATGGAACGATCTCGTACATCCTAATGCTGATGAAGTAAGAAAGGCTAAATTCTGCTTGCAGAGAGATAGTGAACAATGACATCATCTGGGGCAAGTTTGAAGGCAGACATGGCAAGGTTAGTTCATCTAACAGGTGAAAACTGTTTTAGTTACGCTATCTAAATTGATTCTGTGCAAAAATTAGCCCTGTAGATGACCCACTGTAAGCATGATTTTTTGCTGCTGTAAAAAGATAATGTCTACATAGGTACCTAGAGTAACTCTTAATATCTGAATCAGCTTCTGTTAAGCTGATGATCCCAGCCGTGATGATTTGTCTTCTCTACAGGATGAGTGGTGGTGAATCAGAAGTAAAGTTCGTTCTAGTATGGACTTTGGCTACGTTTTTTGTATACATGAAGTGCAAGTACCTAACAGTTACTTTACTTCAAGAGGAAAGTCAGCAGCTCATGAATAGATAGCTTCCTGTTCAAGACCATCCGGTGAAGTGCCATTGGTAACATCATTTGAGCTTTTATATGTCCTGAAAGAAAGGTACCTTCTCTGCATCTCCCTGTCAGGAGGAAGGTATGGACAATGGCAATATCTAGAATGATGGCTTAGAAGGGAATTAAAAACCAAATTACAGGATAACTATGAAACAGTTTTCCAGTACTTTTTATCCTATCAAGATTGCTAATACAGTAGTGTCAAGAAAGGTAGAGGTCAGGGGATTGAATTCCTAAAGATACAGGCTGTCGATAGCAGCATACCCTTAGAAAAGTCAGAGGCAATGAAGACGAGTGATTTTTGACAGCAAGAGGAATGAGCCACAAAGATCCAGCTGAGATATATTTAAAGATAAAGTAAAAAGATGTGATGGTTTTTAATGTCTTCTACATCTAACAAGCTGTATTAGACGAGTAAGAAGTTTAAAAAGAGATCCAACTCTTATTTTTCTCAACTATCTGCTGAAAAATATATAGTTTTCTTTAAAACTTTTGGCCTGCAGGCCCAAATTCTTCATTGAGCAAATAGAAATAAAAGCAAAATGGGAGACAGGATACAGCATTAAAAATTACTTTAGAAGGACAGGCTGTTAAGGCTTACTGCAGTCTCATATGATTTTCTTAATAGATTATCTGCTTTCCTGCAATAGATAAAATTTGTCAAACATTTTCAGTGGAATGATGTGCTCTATCTATACCAAGAATCTAGAAGTGGTGCAAGAAAGAATTTTTTATTTTTTTTTCCACAGGGGAATTGAAAACGGAAAGAAAGATGGATTCCACATTCAGAAGCGCATTTGCTACAATGAACAGAACATCCTGCCTGTGTGCCCTGGGTCTGAGATTCTGAAGGAGGTGCCATGCTGCTGCTGAAGGAATAAAAGAAGATATCCTAGTTTATAGATGACAACCAGCAGCATATCCACCACATTAGAATATTGTACCTCTGCAAAAACATGTTACAGTGGCTGCTGACTTCTGTTTTCCTTTAATTTACTTCACCAAAAGCTGACAGATTGATTGCTTAGCACTGGTTATTAACTTCTGCAATTCCAGTAGCTGTCATGGACAATCATATAATTCTGAAATCTTGAATACTTCAGGGTTCTTTTTGTCTTTAAGACAAAATATATATATATATATATTTTGTCTTTAAGACAAAAAAAAAAATATATATATAGAGAGAGATATATATAACTTGCCCTGTAAGCTAATGGCATGTTAACAGTGTGACATCTCGCCACTGAGTGCAGGGTATAATGGATGGGTCTGGCATTCCTAAACAATGCAATCACTGTCAGAGTGTTGACATGTCTGAAAAAAAGAAGTCCATCTAAACACACATAAATGGAAGCCTTTTCCAGAATTACCTGTCCATCCCAGTAATTTATAAGTAAGGCTATCTACTGGTGGCAAGAATTACATGCCTCCTCTGTTTACAAATGCTATGGTAACCTGAGCCTTGGGGTTTAACTAAACCTGATTTAGTAGAGTTAAACCTCAGAATCAAGACATTAGACATCTGTTTCTGCAAGTCGGAAGGTCTTTAGTGTGCTCAAATGCTGTTGATTCTTTTGCTTTTATAGACATCACAAGAATCCTAACAGCTTGATGGGATGCAGGGGAACATCACTGAAATGCAGAGATTTGCATAGAGAGCTTCCTGCACAGCTAGCAACTGCTGCGTATTAACAGCAAGCTGAAAACAAGGGTACTTCCTCTCAGATTGCATGGTTTGGTGTCACCTTGGTTTTGATTTTTTTTAATTATTACATAAATCATTTTTTTAATACTCATTTTCATTTCAGGTGATTTATGGTTGGTTTGTCTTTGCTGATAGAATAGATTGATACGCTGCATGCAATGAAATAAGCAACATGTCAGATAAAAATAGACTAAATATAGATGAAATACCTGAAGGAAAACTTGTCTGCTGTGAAGTAGTCCCACCAGATATCATTAAACTGTTTAATACAAATCTCTTTTACGAGCCTTGCAATGTGAAATATACTTAAAAATAAGAGCTAACACTTTGTTAGATTAAGATCTTATCAAAATCTTGAAGGTGTGCTCAAGATATGGGGCTGTCTAGTTATTCAGATGCCTGGAAAGGAAGTCTTAAGCACAGCGGAGAATTGTGAAACAAAATGAAAGAAGGAATGAAACATTTAAGATGATCTTCACTAAAAAAAAAGAGATTAATTCTACATTCCATTATTAATTTGCTAATAAGCATAATTAATTTAGTGACCATTAATGCTGCTATTTACATTTCCATTAGGTGCTCTGTGTAAAAGCAGGATGTGACTCTCCTGTTTGCGAATATAAAACATTTCAAATGCTGTAGCCAGACAGTGAACTACTCTTCAACAGTGCTATCCAGATTTATGCCACTGGATTATTTGGTGTCTCTAAACTGCTTTCTGGGGCTGGTAATAACTTAAAGGACAGCGTGAATTACTTTGAACAGGTCAGATATAGAACAGCAGCAAAAAAAAAAAAAAGAGCACTTACATTCTAAATATATCCTTTTCTTTATAGGATACCCGAGGCTGTTTCTGTTTTAAGTGATTTGCTCTCTTTCCACTGCCCCACTGTTTAGAAGACTAGTACCCTACAACATAATAGCTCATAAGCTCTATTTTCACTATTCAAATGGTGAAACAGTTTTGTGGGAGACCTATGCACATAGGCAAATTTCATACTTAGAAAAGAAAAACACAAACTGTAAACAATGCAGAGAAGTTTGAGAGCCTGCATTCGTTTGGCAACATCTTTTCTTGACATTGTTTTTCCATTTTGCAGTATCAGCAATCGTTGTAGGATGCCACATATTCTCCCACAGTTAGAAGGATTTCTCTATATGCAATAAGAGGTGAAAGGTGAAGAGAGCTTCAGTTTGAAGCTTGAGCATTAACTAGTGCTCCTTCCTTCCCCAGCTAGTAATAAAATATTCTCAAGCCTGAACTATAGACACTATTGTTCTCTTCATATTGGTGTGTGCTAATAGTACACTTCTATAGTCTTGTCTAAATGAGCTCAGTGAAATGCATAAATAATATTGTCGATGATATGTAAGAAAAAGATCAAGTTCAGTGTCTCTAATCGATGCTAGCTTGGCAAGTCCAATGAGTCAAACAAACAATCAATGAAAAAGGCTGATATATGTCACTTCAATCAGGCATAAACTGCATCTGAATCAGAAAGCACAGTTTTTTCCATGATTGCTTTTGAAGAGACAATCTTCACAGATAATCTTGTGCCATGTCTGCAGAGGAAATCAGTGAAGAAATTCAGAATGCAGAATTCTATCATCAGAAAGTTTTATAACATCAGTTCCTTGAGTTACATTTAGAAACCTCTGTCTTTTCCAAGAAGCTATCAAGATCTTTTGAAGAAAGGAGCCTAGTTTATTATTTTCAGTTCCATTAACCATTTCAAATGAGAAGAAAAGTATTTTTCGCCACAGCCTTGGTATTAAATAATGAGTGCAGCTATTTCAGAAAAACCTTAGGGTATGGTTCACAGTTTCATAGAACAAGGATACGAGGCCAGAGTAAAATGAAAAACATAGGGAAAAAATGAAAATAAGTTTAATTTATAAATAGAAAGGTGAAATATTCTTTAAAACTTTGTGTTGCTGGTAAAACCTATTCTAAAATTGCAGTATACATCTTTTTACTATGTTGCATCATACAGTAAAAGGGAGAGTTAGAGGCCAGATAATGGTTTTCAGGTGAGCTCAATCTGTTTTTTGCTGTTTGGCTCCACTCTGTTTCTTTACAACATAAAGGCATTTGAAAAAATCTGACTGTAAAGATTTGACATAGTATCTAAAATGACAGACTAAAATTGCTTGTGCTTGTTTTCCAGCTTCTGTTTGAATGCACAAATCTTTAAGAAATAAGAGTAGACTACTTCCCCCAAGGATTTTCTTCAAGTGTTGCTGTTATGCTATGACAGACTGCAAAACAAAACAAAACCAGAAGAAAAAAAACAAAACAAAAAAGGAAAGAGAAACTGGATTCCTCCCAGGACCAAGACCTCTAATGAGACAGGGAAGTATTCACCTTTAAGTCACTTTTTGAAATACCACGTAAGATCAGTGATCAACTTTTTCTACAAACTGGTGCTTGTTCCATAACCTTTGTGAAATGAGGTGCTGGCTCAGCCCAGCAAGGTGTTTCGACTTGCATGACCTAACTTTTGATACAGAGTCTGACTCCAATTCTTCACTTGTCTACTTTTAGAGGCTCCTTCATCCCCCTTCAAGACTAGAGGCTTGATGCACACTGTGGTTACGGTGACATGCTTTCTCTGTAGTCTTTTTTAAAGAAATGTGTGAAATGTTCATCCAAACCCGAGGCAAACGTAAGTTAGCCTGGAATGAAATGCAAGGATAGCATACATCTACAACTTGGCAATACACGATTGTATACATTGTACTGTCATCGTACAGGACTTTGCCCTTTTGGCCCTTCCTTTCCTTAAGAGTGAATCCATACTTGAATTAGACTAATTGTAGCTCTCTGGAGACTAAGCCTGAAATATTGATGGAATATATTGTCTGTTCTGCAGACAATTATCAGTTTGGAAATTCTAGACTTCTGCTACAATATTTTTGCAAGTATTGAATCAAAAGCATAGCCTAGAATATTTTCGTAGGCAGGACTGTCAAACCAGTGTTCTCTGTTATGAAGACTATTTTCAGATGCTTACAATGTACCAGCTGATATACAATCCTTAAGTAGCGGTGGATCACACTAGCAGTCCTGGAAAGGACCACAAAACCATCTTTTGCCTATGCATGTGCAAAGAAGAGGGAAACATGCTTTGCACATATCCCTCACATGAAACAAATTAACATGAAAAGGGTATAAGAGCGTAAGTGGAAAAGGGAGTGGGAAAAATCATGGAGAAAGTAAAAATGAGTAAGACAACAGTGTAGTAATGATACAATGATAAAGAAGAGAAAGGCTAATTCAGGAGTCAGTGGGAGTTGAAATATGAAAAGTTAGCAAGTAAGAGCTAACAAGATAGATAAGAGAAGAAAAGCAGCAACCAGATAGAAGCTGAGACCCCACCAAAAAACCCAATAGTGTTTAGACATTGAATGATTTTAATAGAGATATGAACTGACTTACAGGCTTTTCTCTTCTTGTGGTCAACAAGTAGACATGGAGCCCACAGGCTAACTGCGTTTCTCCAGGGGTGATGGTGAGTTCTTGAGATCCACTCTGATTATCCTGTGTGTTACTAAATTTGTATCGTTAAACTGATAATCAGAGCTGGAGAAGTCAATAGAATTTACAGAATATGGAAGATTTCTTATGTGAGATGAAATTATAGATCGGTTTAGGAAATTCTATTAAAGCACAAGCTGGAAAACAATGTTAAGGCTGCTATGTCAAGCATTCAGAGGATACCATATATATCCAGCTTGTAAATTATGAAACAGCATTTCTTTATGTAATCCTATAGTGTTTCTCTTCCACTTTATATCTCCTCTAGAAGACAAGTGTGGGGTTTTTAATATAGGTTAGGTGCTCTGTTTGTAATATAGAAACAAAAAACTGCTCTCCTGGATCACACACAGAGTGTGTCATGCCAAATGTTTTATGTGCTAGAGTGTCAGTAAGATAAGCACTGTAGGGAAAGCATGTGATCCTGGTGACACTCTGGACCCTTTTGCTTCATTCTTCACCAGTTTCTTGGTGCATTAGCAATGTTTGAGGGCACATCCCTACAGTCTGTATTTAGTATTCATGTACAGACTTGTGGTCCACAGCGGAATAGACATCTGGAGTCACCTGTCTGTCTGAGGACAAGATTAAAGTATCTGTCAACGATAGCATCCAATGTAATAAAACAAAAACCTCTATGCTTTTTCTAATATGATCTGCCTTGTCTGTTTATCTTCGGAAATCTTTCCCTGATATTTAACCTAATCCTTCTATCTTGTATTTTAAGCCATTACTTCTTAATCTTAATAAGATCAACACAGCAGTAAACTTGTCTACCTTTCCTAGTTGTCCTGTGGAAATAATTTGTAGCAAGCTAAATAAGCAGTCATAGCATAATAGTCAAAGTGAGCATTAGCAACGAAAATCTGCTTTAAGCTGTCTGCACCATGGGTACTCTGGCTATACCTACATGAATATACCTGGGACCATGCTCTGGCACTGTAGCCAACCGTGATGGAATGGCCTGTGTGTGCTAAACACTTACTCTCCAAAGTAGAATTACTGTCAACTAAAACCATACCGGCTACTACTGTAATATCTGGTCAGCATAGGTAGTCATGTTTCTTGCCCCGTTGTGGTTTAATTTACTATCATATAGTCTAACCTATGCAAATCAAAGTAAGTTAAGGAGGCAAGAATTGATACAATCAGTGTAAGTACTGCAATCCTTTATTTTTTGTTTACGTTACTAATTACAGAAAGCTACTTTTTCACATACTGGCCCTGTAAGTACCTCTTGGAATAAAATAGTATTAGGGCATATGCACAAATACAGGTCCTGATTTGTAAGCTTTTTTTTCTTCCCCTCCATTCCTCATAAAAAGCCTCTTATCTTTGTTTGCAATATGTCTAGTTTTGAACCCCTTCTTTTCCATCACTTTCCAGTTCCAATTTCATGTAATTTTTATCTTATTTTGAAGTATTTCTAAGAATTGATCTTTTTATCTGACTTTTCCACTGAATTCCTGCCACATACCTTCGCCTACATAACTTTCTCAGTGGTCTTTTAACCCTTTGAATTCTTATGACTATGTTGATGAAATGTAGCAACATATACGATCTCTCCCCACCCAGCAATGCCACCTCACTCTTTGCACCTCATTCATTAGCCTGAAAGCCTTGTATATCCAGGCTGAATACTATTTTCAACCTGTGTAGTTTTCTTATTGAACAGTTCCTCCCAGTGCCCTCTTTCAATGTGTCCAGTTCCAGTGACACAGGAGTCTTTGTACATAGCTCTTTTTTTTTTTGCTGTTTATATTTCCTTCTCCACGCTCACAGCAAAATCCTTTTCTCAGTATATCAGTTGGTAGTCTTATTTCTTTGCTATCCTTTTCCATTCACTTTACCAAAAGCAATTTCTTTCCCAATCATCAGATAATATTTATACATTCAAATCTGCGAACAACAACAGAAATACCCCAGTTCAGAAACAGAGAAGTCAAATAGCCAAAATTAAGCTGTTTCACCTGATGGGAACTGCTTTCTCTACTGTCTTGTCCTTCAAATACTATTTCAGCCCTAGTTTACCTTTTCTCACTGAGCAAAGAGTTTATCTACCAACTGATAATATTAAAGATTAAAACTTTTCATATCCAACCTAGAGAGTCCCTTATAAGCAGTCTCTTGGCTAGAAAGAAAACATCAATAGAAATATGATTTATCTTCCACTCTTCACCCAGAGGCCCTTCTCAAGCACTTTGGAGGCAGATCTGCAGTTCCCATGTGGGCAGAGCACCAGTGTGCAGCCTCAGCACCCAGCAGTGCAAGTGTGTTCAGTTAAAATGTGTGTCTGTACAGGGAGGTATTTGGCAGACACAGAAGCTTATGCAGCTCTGCAGAGCTAGGTACATATCTCTTCTCTACTTTAAAGCTAAACCTTAAATGCTGGCAGAAAATTTTTATTAGAGTAGAAGTCAAAAGAATTTTTTCATCCTTCCTCTGCACCACAGTACCTGGACTGCTGTAGTGTTTATAAGAAAAGCTGCCTGAATTGCCTTATTTGATGGACTCTCCTAACCCATGGCCCCGTCTCCAATGCCCTCTGTGCTCAAAACCACTGAGTTCAGGAGCCCAGCTGGCACTTAGCACTCCATTTCCTTATCAGGCTTGAGGCAGCATGGGCATTTCGTCTCATCACTTACACAGATTTAAGCAAACTGGATCATATTCCACTTTCATGTTTCCTCTCTAATGTAAGAGTTATTTCATTCACACTCTTGTGTCCACTTCGAAAGATTTCACAGGTCAAAATACTTCTACATATCAAAGCAAAACTCTCTAGGCTGCTCGTAAATAACTCCAGAAGCATAAACAGACAATCATATTATGCCACTTTGAGAACACTTTTTTTTTTTCTGTACAATATCTTCAGAAGTTAAACATATTTTTGGATTTATTTTGTCTTTTGTTTCTTGCAGAAGATGATGTAGGAGCACAGATTATGATTCAGAAAATGCAGAAAAACCTTCCCTTGGCTGATTAGGTTACTAAGGCACTATTAGGTACGAGTAGGAGATTGATCCAAAGGAATCAATTGTGCTGGAAAAGGTTATATATGTTTTCAGAAAGAAAATAGGAGAAGGAGGGGAAATCACAATAGGCAAAAATAGCTTTCGATAAGCTGCCCTTGGTTGCCATGGTTCCTTACTTGTCCTGTCAATAATAATTATGAATAATAATACCTATGAGAGTCAGACATAATCACACTGCCTATTGTTACCCTCACAAACATATAGAAATTTTTACTCCTACACCATACTAAGCCTTCCTTTCTCCCTGAGCATAGCATAATGCCACACCGTGGGACCATTTCAAACAGGCCTTGAAGTTCCCCAACATTTTGGGATCTCAGAGTACAATGAATGTTCCCTTTTCCTCTGTACTCAATGACATTCTTGATCTTTTCCCCTTCAGGGGCCACATGGTGTCTCACACCCAGTGTGTGTCCCCACTGAGGGCTGCTTCGTCGGTCCTCTCACAAGGGGTCTCCAGATACATTCTCTGCAAAGATGTACATCTGCGGTCTCTCCTGTTTCCCTGATGCAGCAGAGATATAGAAAGAATAAGGATGGAAAATATTTTATATTTGTACCAGGAAGGTACATCAGGACATGGCATAAGCAAGGGCCATAGACACAGCAAGTGCTCTTTTTCTGGGGCAAGCACCTGAGGTATCACACTTGGTCAGATGTTGATCTCTACTTATATTGATGTAAATCCACATCAACTCACACATTCCTGAGAACAGGTAAATAACTGCTAGTTTCTAATTATCTGAGAAATAAATAGCCACACCAAAACTACTTGCTTGGTTGCAGGTAACTGTGTTTAAGAGTATTCTAGGGCTCGACTCCTTTCCCTCACACTTCCACTCACTTCAACTTCTCAGCTTTCTACACAGATTTAGCACATATAACCTCAGGGGCAAGTGTCACTTCAGCAATATCTTGCCTTTGGCATAGGTTCACACTTTCCACTGAGTTCTGGGCTACAAAAGGAACTAGAAGTGACTGCATTGCAAGCAAGTAGTAGTATCTCAAACCTTTGAGAAGCAGTGCAAGCACATTCACACTTGTCAAAAGTACCTCTTTTTGAATGTCAAATCATCCTTTCCTTTTTCACTTGCTTTTATTACGAAAATAGACAAGCAGCCACAAAATATATTTACCTCCTGAAAATATTTAATTTTTAGTTATATGTTACATTAATTACACATTAAAAGTGTATTATGTAGCCATTGTAACAAATTCATAACAAATTAAAAAACACTTTAGTCATGCATATTGTTCACATTTCATTCAACAACCTTCTTTTCCAAATCCCATACTGAATCTCCTGAGTACACAAAAGTTTATCTAATGATGAAAGTTGTTCTAATAAGAGGTACTGTCTTGGTCTGCATGTTTCTTCGATGACATCTTCAGACAGTAGCACAGCTGAAGCACTATTGATACAGACCTCATCTTCCCCTGTATCAGAGGACCAAATAATTCCAGACTGTTTTTCAAAAATCTCAGAAAGATTTGTAAGACAAGGTGCCAAGGGAATACATGGAGACTTGCCTACCATGCCCAAAATGGTGTTTCCTATAGCAATTTTAGATGAATTTGGGATCTCCTGGAGTAACGTGAAATTTGGTTATCTGTTTATCAATTTCCCTTTTTTGTTTTGAAGATCTTTAATGATTTTATTCTCTGAAAGCAGTATGTTTTAAGATAAAGTTCGGGCACTTGAAAAATTAAAGTGTGACCCTTTCCCATTATCTTCTGAAAAAGTAGGCTTTTCACATTTTATACCATAGAGAACAAGAAATGGTTTTAGTAGAATAAGAAAACAAAGACTGAGACAATGTCCAAATATTACAGATGCAGCAACTCAAAGCTTTTGATCCTGAACAGATTTTAGAGATTGTCACTTGCACATTTATGAGAGGAGACGGGAGCAGGAGAGATTAGAAGGAACAAAATATTGGTATAGAACAAAGATGATGTGTTTTAACAACCTAACCATTCTCATGCTGATTTATATACTTTCTTAACTTGCAATATGTGTTGTAAGTGGCAGCCAGTCACCAAAAAAGAAATTAACAGTATAGGAACATCTACCTCTATAGCAACTTGGATCTATAGCTAGTGCCATTTTTTTTGCTACTCATTACATTCTCCATGATACTTAGTTTCATTATGATTACTCTAATTACAATACTAATAATTAATAGTTGACTTTATAGCCTGCCTGCAAAGTACTCAGGGGAACACAATGTAACATAATAAACACAAACACAACATAGAAGCATATTCTTTGAAATTCATAATCAGAGGGAAATGATGCATAATTTAGTATCTGAAGTTTATTATTAGAAGCATGAGATCACCAACTTTTTTCCAGATCATAGAGCCCTTGCTCCAGGAACATAAATGTTAGCTATGCACTCAAATACATGTGAGTTTAAGCAGCACTGAAGATGATCTTTTCCCACAGGTGATAAGAGAACATCATCATGTGCACTCTGAGGCAAAAAGAGCTGTTCCTCTGTTTTTTCCAGATAAACTCGGTTTCACTTGTTTTCTGATTGTCAGCAAATGCTAAAAAATAACTTTCTTTCCAATGAGTCTGTTCTAAAAACCCAGCATCTAAGATATTCTGTACAACCTGTTTTTTTTCAGCACAAGGTTAAGTCTTGTGGAGAAGGATTTTTATATCTCATGTATTTTTCTGATTTCAGTAAGTTTTCTTATATTTGAAAAAATCATACATGAGCACTTGAAAAAGAGAGAGCAATAGAACCGGACACCGGATAACCTGTCAATGCCTGTATTTCTGCCCTTTGACTTTATCTATTCCAATATAGCATTTTATCGTTCATATATGACACAGGTAGGATTTTTTACACCGGCAAACAATTCTTCACGGTGCCATCTCAAAGGGTTACTCTATAGATAGATATGGTTTGTTAAGATCTTTAGGGCCTTATTCTACCTAATATTTTATGCTCCATTTAGAGCAAAAAGACTTACTGCAGAACAAATGGTTACATAGTACACCTCACCTATCAAATTGCATCTACAATTCTGCCTTATCAAAAGCAATAGTCACCTACACTGTAGACTTCCTGTTGGTAGTTTGTTACTGACCTTGTACTGGCAGAAGTCTTACAAGTAAAAATCTGTCCAATATGTTATTGCTGTGTTGTTGCTAATATATCACGACTCCACACATCTGATGTCATTGTGTATGCTCTTTTTGCATTGCAGTTGACTGTCAGATGGAAAACTATACAGCCATTAAATGTTTTTCTGGGCAATCAATCTTGAGCAAAGAGAAGATTGTGGTATTTCGACTATAATTGAATTTATAGGAACCCTCAGCTACCACAAGTAGTTGTGACAGCACTACAACAATGTTCATTGGTAAATTGGGTAGCTTGATGATTGTGTTATTTTTCTCCTGCAGTAGATGTTTCAGGTTATGTACTTCAAGGAAAAAGTACTTTGAAGGGCAGGAGGGGATAGCACATTAAACCCAAGAAGATTACAGAAAATAAATACATGTTATTTTAATAATTTTTAACTGTAATTCACATTTCTGTAGTCTTTTAGGAAGCCTAAACTGTTTGCTAGAAACGACCCTTTCTATTAACAGGTGTTGATCCTGCAGACTCACCAGGGATAGGAATTTTTCCCATACTGTTTGTAAGCAACATATTCAGATCCTCAATAATAGATTTAGTAGAAAGAAATTATTCAAGAGAAATGTTGGGGAAAAAAGTCTGTAGGAATTCATTTTATTTATTTACATAAACTGCAAACTGTGTATACAGACATTAGTCCAAGACAGTAAAACAGTAGCTCACAGTTAGCAGAAAGAAATAAAGGAAAAATGCAGGGCTCTTCTGCAAGTGATTTGCATGTGTATCTCATGTAATACTTCAATTTCGTATAAAATATTTAAATACTAAACTCCAGAAAATTTAAATCGGAGGAAATGTGAATAATTTTCCAGTCATGAAGTCTAGATTATGACACTAATACAGCAAAGGGGGCATATTTATTTGTGTCTGCTTGGTAATGAATCTTTTTCGGCTTCTAGAAACTAAAACCTTAACAGCAAATCTTGTGCATATTCTTCTTCATGACTTTCAGTGCTTCATTCACAGAAAGTGAACCACCATCTTCTGGCAAATGTGTAAATACAGCAAGTGTGAAGAAAATTAAATACAAAAGTGACATTTGTCAGACATTCAGAAAAATTCCTAAATTCACATTTGCGTGCAGCCTCAGGTATACAGCTTCAAAACAATCAGCTGATCTGACTTTTGATTAGGAGAGTCACCCATCGCAAAACAGCTTCATTTT
The DNA here is from genome assembly GCA_013396935.1 of Baryphthengus martii. Lineage (NCBI taxonomy): Eukaryota > Metazoa > Chordata > Aves > Coraciiformes > Momotidae > Baryphthengus > Baryphthengus martii. Next base: position 33,583 of record VWZK01006945.1, read on the forward strand.
TGTAGGACAATGGTTAAACAGCAGCTGAATACTTTTTTGGTAAAATGCTGGCAAATCAGCACCACTATGAAATGCAGTTAGTTGTACTGCATCTCAGCAACAATGAGAGGAATTTAAAATGAGCAATAATTCCAAAACAATAGAATAATAAAGTGCACTTATTGCAGAAGACTGGTTTCTGTTACACCTCACAACATAAGACTTTAGATTCTTGAGAGATCACACTGTATAAGAAATATGCAGCAGGAATAGTGTGGAAATATTACTAGACAAACATTATAGGTCTTATATCCTGATAGAAGAGGATTAATATAATTTTCTAAAATGCTATCATACCCTTGATACCTATATACCTGTACTGATTGCTTTAACAGAGTCTTTGGACTTAATTTCCTGTGCTAATGGTTCCCCACTCTAGTTTTATACTGTATGGAGATGTGTTTGCTTTTATCATGCTGGAATTTCCTGCTTTTCATCTAACAGCCTTTCACCTTTTTGTGCATAATGAGAGCAGAAGAAATGAAGCTCCTACTTTTCTTTCACCACGTCATTTGTCATTTTATATGTATTTTTTCAGGCTTGTTATTGGGGTTTTTTTCAAAGTAATCAATCCTAATCTAAAACTCCTCTCTGGCTGTTTTCATTGACTCATTTTTCATTTTCTTTGACATCCACAAACCTACTCCAATTCTGCTATATTATTTTCCCCAAAACCAACAGAGAATATATGCACAAATACTGCACCACTGATTTATCTAACATCTCTGAGTTTATCTAACATGGTCCTTTTTCTTGTGCTTAAAGATTTTCTCTTAGATGCCCATTGGAAGTTGTACATAGCATTAATGCTTATATAAAGCCCAAGGTCTCCAGCTGAAATCCAAAAGTCAAGCATACAGAACGAAAGACCCCTTTGTTCAAAAGCAGGAAAGAAGAAAACAAGGCAAAGAGTAACAGGTTTGCTAACAATGTCAAGCTAGGTTACAAAATACTACCCATTAGATTTCAATAATGTTTATATATGTTCTGTATATCTACATGTTTGCTAACATAGTTGCATATTTCAGGGATACAGTAGGTGGAACTAGCAAGCACAACCCATAGCGTGTTCCTAATGACAACAGATTGAGATTAAATAATGTGTTATACCAGATACATAAAAGTATATTTATGTAGTGTTATACAGTTAAAGCTGTGCCATATTCAATGTCTTACCATGTAACATGATTTTACAAGTACAGAAACTGCAAGCTTTATTAGCAAGTGGATTGTCGAAAATAATTGTTTAAGACTAACTTTTGGCTATTAGTGCTTAAGATCTTAACAAAATAGGTACACAAAAGAGATCTTGATTAATTCTGTGGGATGTGAAGACATCACAATGAAAAAAAATTGTCTCCAAGTATAGGGTATTTGATCACCTTACATTCATCATGTTTTCTTTGAGAAAAAGTTAATGTGAAACAAAAGGAATGCAGAATTTAATGGAGTCAGGGAAAGCACTTGATAAAAATCGTATCAAGTGGCATATGCCCAAATTCCAAAGAGGATAAATTAGTAGAAGTAGACAGGAAAGTAAGAAAAAGTCTGATTAAGTATTGCAGTTTCTAAATTAAGCTATATAGGATAAACGCAAAGGAAAAGACAAGTCCATCAGGAAGCCTGGATTCCTATACTTCCATTGTAAATCCTTGCTATGCTGCAGTTTCACAAGCATCAGCACAGTTCTCTCTTGTATTTAGTCAAAATCCTCCCTAAAGGCCAAATTGAGACAAAGGTAAATGGCTCAGGATCAAATCAAAGCTGTCAGTGATTTGCCTGTCTGCCCAAAGCATGTGCACATGTGACATTTTGCTGGCAGTTTGAAGATATGATATTCAGAGGCAGAAACAGAAAGTTAAACAGACTTTTAACAAAGTCACCCTGTATGTCTTTGAATATCTCTCTCCTAATGCTCTTTTTAGAGATGAATAAAGTGATGAGTCTCGGCATATGAAGCTTACTATAGTGTAGTCTTATGAAAAGTGTTTGAAAGCTTTTCTTCCCCTAGTTCAATTTTATAGCAGTTAATATCTTTCTGGGACATTGACATTAATATAGATATTCTTGTGTATTCAAAACAGTATGTAACATGAAAGATAATTCTATCAATTCATCCATTAAGCTATCATGATTGCAAGTAGTTATGTAGTGGTCTATAAACGTTTCCTCAAGAGATGATGAAAAGTTATAGTCATCTAGAAAGTTACCTAACATTAACTAATTCAAATAATGTTCTCTATGCAAAACAATTGCTATGAAGAAGTGGCTACTGTTTAGGACAAGGCTGCCAAAGGACAGCTAAAAATTTAGTTACATCGCCTGATGAAAGAGAATAATAGTAATACTACCCTAATCCTGATATTCTCATATATAACTTGTAAGGGGATATATGACTTTAGCCTCAGAAAGAGTACTTTAACCATCCTCTCCACACAACAATTTAACAAATAGGTAAAAATCAGCAGATCTGTTCACTGTAACTATTTCATAAACATTACGTATTTCATACCCTACATAGAAATTAAACAGGTTTCTGTACATGATCAACATAAACCATCTTTAAATACTGACATCTTCATCCATGTTCTCCATCCAGACTTAAAACAATTCACACACATTTTACTGTTTGCTAGTGAAGTGACAGTGGTCTTGGGTACTAAAAGCTGAAGCAGCATCTCTCATTCAAAGAGCCCGTGAGCCCATGGGGTGACAAGAGCTGTCATGTAGTAGGAGCACACACAGCTGTGGCATTTGGTGGATCTAGTCTGTTGGCATAGTAAGGCCTATGAAAGAGCTTGTGTTTATTTCACATCTCACAGATCTTGACCCTCTTACAGCATTAGCTGGGTGCTGCAGGAGGTATCACAAGGTTTCCTTGCTAGCACTTCGTGATGAGAGTATTGCTCCCTTCTGTGGCAATCCTGGAGCAGAAGATAGACTTGCAAGCCTTTCCATTTCCTAGTCTAACATCGCAGGCAATCTTGTCATCTTGCACATCTTCAATGACATGCTAAAATGCTTATCAATCTGTGACAACCTGCATTAAACTCTCCAGTTTGTGTAATTTAAAGAATAACATATAGTGACTGAAAAACATGTTGGCACTCATAAGGTAAAAGTATGGAAATATATACTTGTTCACAAAATGTTACAAAAGTATGCCATGACTCACAGCTCGAATCATATCTACAATTTGAGAAAAAAAGTTTGGTCTCTAAAAAATTTGAATAGCAGGAGTATAGTACAACCAAGTTTGGAAACACCAGGAAGTCAGTGCACTGTCAAAAGCATCCACTGATGAACAATTACATGCCATATTAATGTCTATGGTGGAAGTTCTGCATAGGTGTGACTTGCAAACTGGTACTTTGATCTTAGTTCCTTTACCCTATTTCATTGTCATTTATAAATCTCAGAATCCTAAAATAATTTTTGTGGCACAAGTCCCAGAAAGTCAATGGCACAACCTCCTGCTCAGGGCAGGCCCAGATCATATTGGGGCTTGCACTTCAGGGAGCCTGCAGCCTTGCTGGGCAGCACTCCCAGGGGTTGCTCCTCCCGAGATCCAGCCTGAATCTCCCAGAACTAGAGTCTGGGGTCAACCAAGCAACTTACCACCAACTGGAGACAGGCAGATATTGGTGCCCTGCAACCACCCACTCCCTGGGCTGAGTAGGCCCTGCTCCACCAGCACCTCCTCACAAGGTTGCTGCTCCTGCCCTGACCATCCTGGAGGCACCTCTAGATTCACTTTACGTGTGTTTCTGCTTTACTGGGGTCCCAAACTGGAGGCAGCAATCTAGATGATCTCCAACATGAAACGGTGTCCACCATTCAGGTTGTATTGAGATGGGATTTGTTCATGGTTCAATGAACAAAAGAATATACCAAAGATCTTTGGCTGTGTTATTTTCCCTGATACTATAACATATTCTCTTTCATAATATAGTTCACTAAAGGTTTAAAATGGAAGAAAAACTCAACAATAAAAAAAAACCAAACAAGAAAAACATCAAGAAGTGACATTAGCCCACCCTGAATCTCGAAGAATTTTTCCTACATATTTTTAAGATTCCTGCAGGAGTATGCAACTGCCATGGACACATTCATTCTTGATCACAGCAAAGGCTGCTGGTTATGGCTCCCAGCCCTACTTTTGACACTGGACTGCCCATCAGACTGGTTTAATTTACACTCACCGAGTATGACTAGGAACATATACTTACTGGGGATCGTCTGAACACAATACACTGCAACTGTTTCTCTCTGCCTCAACTACAGCTTAAAAATGGCATTTGAGCAGAGCAAGACTAAGATCTTACTTAACTCTACTGCTTTCTGGGACTTGTGTGAAGTATAAGAAAAGTTAATCTTGTCCCCCTTTGGTACTGACAATTCCTCTTAATCCCTTTTGTGATGTTTGAAGGCACTGTGGGCCAGACTTGGAAGTATTTAAGAGATTAACTTCCACTGATTTAGACACCAAATATGTTTGAGAATCTGGTCTCATCACCTTGTTTGTATGGTATTTCAACAAAACATATCCAAGATGGTGAGGGCAAAAAATAGGAGGCAGAACTGGCAAGTGCATGCAAAGCCAGAGAGAAAGGATTGCACAAAGCCTGCAGCACATCTCATTCAAGCTAGAGCACACAACTTCTCTATCAGTAATTTCAGAAGACTTCACACTTGAATTTTGATTTATATTATCTTAGATTTCAGTGTAAAGAAAATATGTGGAAATGATCATATACTATTTATGAAATAGTATATTCTGCATCGGGAGCTTTCCATTTCCTTAATCTGTGTGTTTCTAAGTTATTTGAATAATGATGAACAAATACTTTAAAAAAAATTAGATCTGTTGATTACACAGAACACATGAACTTTTATTTTCTGAATTGCTACATAAATAGGGTAAGATGTGCCAAAGGCCTTTAGATGTCTATTCCAGGAGAATAGCACTACAAGGGAGTACTCTGTACTAAGAACTAGGTCAAGATGCAAACTGAGATTCCACATTTATTAATTATCTGTAATTAATTTCAATGGCTTGCTAAACTTTGTAATGTGTTTATTACAAGATCTGATTAGGAGGGTCGAATAAAAGAGCATGACGATGGCAAATGTCATGAACATGTCCGTTAGAAACTAATATTCTGTTACTTCCTCACCGTGTTCTATTTCACTTGTCAGTGAAGTTTTCTGTATCAGGTATTCATTCTCTCATTTCAAGCCAGGATTTATGTGGGTTGGTTTTTTTTGCAAAATATGCAGCTATCTGAAAGAGACTTGCAGAAGAAACACTTTAAACAAACTTAAATCCTTAAAAAAGCTATGCCTACGTTAGCAAATCATCCAGCATATCAGGAATGGATCAGCAGATGGAGGCTATTGGTGCTAAGGACCCTATATCTTCATTGTACACTGTTTTCCAGACTGTACTTCAGACTAGGTTTAGTCTGGTCATCCAACCCACTGGTTGAAATCTTTCTATCTACAGCTATAGACTAGAAGCACACAGGATGCACACTTGGAGCAGAATTTGTTTACCTTCCTAAGAAGAGAGTAGTTCCCAGGCACTGGAAGAGCCCTGCAGAACAAAGCAAACTGTAAGAAGTGGGGACAGTTAGGAAACTTGCTTTGAAACTGCACTGCCACTTCAAAGAAAAATGCAGATTCAATCAGGTATTTTTCTGTCTAGCATGACAATTACTTCAAAATGTTCCAGCTTTAAGTACTGAGAAATCCTGTGATTTGCAGTTGTACATTACTGTTGTTTACAAGGCTAATGCGTGCTCAAGGCCCTGTAGGATCATGCTGTAATATGTTCCCACATTCAGTAGTATCATACGAAGTGTGACATACATCTACCATATGATGTTTTCATTGACAGCATTAGATTTTTAATCTAGGCTTGTCAAAGTCACATTTACTGTACTGCACTATTATCTGAAATATGATTAAAGAAGCATTTAGGTAAAGATCAGATCCACAAATAAAAATAGACATTACCAGGAAATATATGTTAGTTTGGAATAGTGCTCAAACTTTTAATCCTGAAGTAAAGGTAACTAATCTAGAGAATCAGCAGAATAAAAACACAGTACTACTCAGAACTATTTTCCATTTATATGCGCAATACACACAGCTGCTTCTGTAGCTTCCACTATAAAAACAAAATACTGTTGTATTTTAAAGGAATGGTCCAAGATAATATAGCTGTGCAAGCACGGAATAGCTTTCTACAGTATTTCAAGGTATTTCTGTGATATTTTCATAAGCGATTAAAAGCTCCCTACTACACCATTTCAGTAAATGAGAAATTTGCATTTAACCAGGATTAGGAACAGGGGCTCTGAATCAAAGCTCTTGAGAACTTCTAAGTTTCACTGAGGTCAATGTAGAGAAAGCTTGTACTTGAGTGCTTTGCTAAGAGGAGGAAAAAGGCTCTTTATTTTTACGGTTTGCCTGTTTGTTTAAGTAAACAAAAAGGCAGTGGAAGATGATTTTTAATTTTTGCCACCACAGCTCTAACAGAATAGCTCAGCTGGAAAACATGGAAATTAGCCTGTGGCAAGATGCTACAAAAACACCACAGAAAGTGAGAAAGCAGCACAGCATTTATCTGCTCTTTAAGTTAATGTTCTACTTCTGGTGACTAGTAGATGTAAAATGATTCCAAGTCTCCATGCTGTCTGATTTATACAACCAGAGTATTTAAATAAACCCGTGAGATATAAATTTTTGTACAACAATAAATACTTTTTACCTACAAAGTTTTCTTCACACAGAGCTTGATAAATGCTGACACATATCAGTCTACCAAATGCTAGAGAAGAGTAGCAAAACGGTAAAATGGCATTATGAATGTGAAAAATTTCTAACAGAGAATAAACACAGGCTGTTCAATCTGTACAAACACACAAAGATAAAAAAATACTTCTGCAGCAAAGCAGAGATACAAATCCTTGATTCTTGTAAGTGAAAGGTCAACATCATTATAAATCTCCATCCTTTATTAGATGCAGAGTGAAACATAGTGACAAAGGATGAGAAAAAGGCTGAGGTACTTAATTCTTTCTTTGCCTCAGTCTTTAATAGTAAGACCCCCACTAAAGAAATGATCGTCCCTCTGTACTCAGCACTAGTGAGGCCACAGCTCAAATACTATGTTCAGTTTCAAGTCCCTCACTATAAGAAAGACATGGAGATGCTGGAGTATGCTCAAAGAAGAGCAATGGAGCTGGCGAAGAGTCTAGAGCACAAATCTCATGAGGAGTACCTGAGGGAAACCGTTGACTAGCCTGAAGGAAAAGAGGCTCAGAGGAGACATCAGAGGTGGATGTCGGTATTTTCTGCAAGTAATGAGCGACAGAACAAGAGGAGATGGCCTCAAGTCGTATTGGGGTGCTTTAGATTGGGTATTAGGAAAAAATTATTCACCAAAAGGGTTGTAAAGTACTGGAACAGGCTGCCTAGGAAAGCAATTGAGTCACCACCCCTGGACGCATTTGAAAACTATGTGGAAGCGGTGCTTAAGGACACAATTTAGTGGTGTACTCGGCAGTGCTAGGTTAACAGTTGGACTCCATGGTTGTAAAGGTCTTTTCCAACCCAAACAATTCCATGATTGTAAAGATTAAAACTGAATTTGCACTCTGTATATTACAAAGCACAAATATTTTATGTAGTAATGTAATGAACTACAATGATGTGATACCACACACACCTTAGGCTGTAGAGTGACCTTTACATTTATCATAAATCCATTCTGCATTCTTCCTCGGTAAGAGTCTTCCATCACTGCTAACTTTGGACTCAGAAAAAGAATGCTTACACTTTCTTCTGCTGCTTACAATGAAGTCATGAGACAGGGTATACCAAATTTATGATATTTTCCTTTAACAAGATAATATTGGAGTACATTGTGGAATATCATGAGAATGATATTGGCATATCATTTTGTTTAGAGACAGTTTATACTTAAAATCTTGTGTACTCTGTCTTTAGAGGGTGAAGGTCTTATCAGGAAAATCTAAATCTAATCAAAATCTAATCCCCAGTCTGCACTTTCAGTAGAAGATAACATGCTCCTAAGCAGACACAAGATACTTTTAAAGCTTTGGTAAAAATGGAAAGAGTGAGATTGTACACAATTATTATACTTTAAAGGAGTCTGCTATTTCTAGAGTCACTGACTGATTTTACTGATTGCAAAACTTAGTACTACTTAAACTTTAACACATTGTATTAATGTCTGTATGCTCAACCTAAGCAACTGATAAAGGTTATTGCAGAACACAACAGTGATAGGACATTTCCCCTCAGAAATTATTACTTTTTAATAAAGCAACCACATCTTAAACAGATAAATGGATTAATTTTTAAATAGGAAATAAAAGCAATAGCAAGAAAAGCAAAGGTAACTTGGTCAAAAAGAGACATTGAAAGTTTTGCTTTTTTCTTGTTTATTAATTAAATATTCCATCACATGCAAACATAATGCTTTTAACTACAAGTAGCTCTTACTTGCTATGAAAAAGCTGATTGGACTTTGTCTAAAAGTGTATATTCTGTGTGAAAGCAAATTTCCTGGTCAGTAAATACACATCAGTGAGGTCATCTTGATCATATGAATCCTAAAATCCTTCTCTGACAAGGGAACTGTTGTACAAGCAAATTATCTCTGTTCTTAAGATTTTTCAGATATACAAACATTTAAATGCAATTTACATACCTGCTGCCCAAGTCATCTTGGGGTACAGGAAAATGATACCCTTTGCATAGACTATACTTCCTCAAAAGTATTGGATTTCTAGCTGAAATTTCACCAAAATAAATGAGGATAGATAACTAGGTGATTACTACTGATAAACCAGTGGACTAGACTACTGGTTTGCATGAATGTAAATAAAGTTGCATAGAGACAAAGAAAAGACTAGCAACAGTACTTAATTTCTCCTCCTCTACATGAGAATCTTTTGTTCATATTTTCCATTGTAACATAAGGAATTCTTTCTGACCACAATTCCAACCCATTTCAGTGAAAAAAATGAATATATTCCAAGCTTCTTTAACCAATCTGCTGCAAGAACAGAGTATTGCCCCATTACAGAACTCAACAGTAAAAATCTCATTCTCCTCTCCATTAACCAACCCATTTCCTAGGGTGGCGAGGAAAGCAGTTCCCCAGACAAATTTGTTTTAATACTTCTGCTTCCCAAATCCCAATCAATTTTACTCAGCAAGAAGTGGCACATTAAGAAAAATGAAGAAGTCCTTCAAATACATAAGTAAAATTAATCCTTTTTGCTTTTAACCCCTCAGGAACTGATTCCCTCAAGCAAAGGCAGAGAACAAGACTGATGGAAGACAAAGGAACGAAGACTATTGGAACTGATTTTCTCAAGAAAACCCAAGCCTGTCTCTTGCAACCTGAATAATTCCCAACATCCTTCAGCACATACCAAACCTTGTACCCACTCCATCTCAACACTACTACACCTTCTGCCAAAGCATTCAGTTTCTATGTGGCCTTCATTTCTGATACGTTTAAAGTAAGAGTGAATCATCCAGGTTGTATCAAAGATGTTTTTGGCAGGATCTTGGCCACCTGTTCTGGGATGTGGGGTCTGGACAGCCTTCTCAGAGCCTTCCTTCCTCTCTTCTTCAAGTCTTTCAGCTGCAGGCTCCCATCCTAGTTCCTCCCAAGCTATGTTCCCTCTTTGGCACCCTTACCATGGATCCAGCTGTCCACTGGCTCAAAAAAAAAAAATCCCCATGGCTTATCCAGTAATGCACTCAGAGCAGTAACCTACAGTGGTCACTCTGACTGTAATTGCCAATCTACACAGTGAAAAGTTACCCACTTTAAGTGAAGAGAACCTTCCATGCTTACAGAGCAAGGACAAAAGTGGATTCTCGTGTAGTAGCAGGCATAGAAATTCATGAGGCTGGCCTCAAAGGGATTTGGAATCATCCATATCTACTTTTAATTGTTAACATAATTTAAGTGAACTGACAGTAGGTGCTAAATTTCTTAAGAGGATGGATATTTGATATAACTTTCAAGCAAATCAATCCACGTACCAGCAATTTTTCAGAAAGTTAATTCTGTATGCACCACAAAGCCAGGATTCTGCCTTCATATATTTAAAGCAAATGAGCTTACAAAAGAAACTGAATACGCTGCAACGGAAAAAAAAAAATCCCACAGCAGTGCTTTAAGCCATAAATGTGATATACATTTCTAGATACACTTAACTGATGAGAATTCCTATCTTTTGCTAGAGCCATGCTATCTGTAACCTCTCAGGAGGCAGATGCTACCTTAATATTGTAGTGTTCAAATCACCGCTTAGGCCATGTCCAAAGCACAAAAAACCACTACTAAATATGAATCAGATCCAGCTCAATCCCCTCTCCCTCTAGACGATATCACAGCCCAGGAAATTACTGCATATGTAAGTTAAAACTATTATCCATCTCCTATTCTTCTCCTCTATTATCTCATACCTTCCTGCCTTTCTTACCTCCTGTTATTTTCACAATAGTCAATAAATTGCTTCACAGCAATTTCACTATTTCTTCTATTATTCCCTTGTTTCTTTAGCAAGCAGTAAATAACTCTGTCTATTATGAAAGTGTTCCACAGAGGTCGATCAGAAGCACAGGTTAGAGTTTCATACCTGTCTTAAAATCTGGGCGTCTATAGCCACATTATCTCTGTTCTGGATAAGAGTGCTGTGCTGCTGCTTTCTCCCATGATTTAGGGAAGCAATATAGGGCAGATTGTTCAGTAATGAAACTCAGTGGAAAGCTAAAACATTCGTCTTAATATTACGAACAACTAGCAAAGAACGAGAATGATACTCACAAGTAACATACTCTGACTTCAAAGGCATTGCCCCAGATTTGCATATATGTAGAAGAGGCTTCTCAGTCTTGTGATTTTCTTTAAGGTGCTTATACTAATTACTCATACAATGATTGCAGGTTAAAACATATAAATGCTTAAGTAGGACAAATACTTTAATTTCCTTCATGTGCAAGCCAGACACCACAGCTGCTCATAGAGGTATATTTTTTTAATAGACGAATTTTGATTGAAAACTTTTGCTAAATTTTGAGCAGCTTTTAAAAATCAGTATTCCATTCACCACAGCTATTACATATAACTGACTCATCAACGTAGTGGTGCCAAATACCTTAAGCAACTTTAAAATATAGCAGTAAATGTAGGTTTCAATGTAACATAAAGCTCTGCACAGAAGGCATTTGAGAACTCTGAACATACCTTATTTTGAGCTATTTCCCAAAGTCCTTCACAGCTATATATTTTACTAGCAGTTCTTGAACTCAGAGATTTCTTAGTTCTCAGGCAGTGTTTTTATAACATTGTCTATTAGCACTCTGTGGAGGCCAGAAAAAGTAACACCTGTGGAATTTCTGAAGGCTCCTTTGAGCAGACTGAAATGACCACATCATGAGCAGAGGAAAAAAAAAGAGGGAGGGGGCATGTAGGGGAGGTGCAAAGTAAAGGACTGTTTTTAAACTTCCCACCTTGCTTAGAAGACTTACAAAATATCAGTGTCTAATCCACATTTACTGGTGGCTTTATGATGTTTTTTTTTCATGCTGCACAACGAAGTTACTTACTTATGTAAAATACTGCTCTATGTCAGCTCCAGCCAATGAGATCAACAACTTACACTGTCCTTGGCAACATTACAGGACTTGACATATCAAAATGAACTGTTCTTGAATGTCTCCAGAGTATTATAGTCAAATGTGCTTTCCTTTAGTGATGGGCCTGTAACCTTTCTTGGCTTCTCCTTTTTT
>VWZK01006945.1:45496-86261 GCA_013396935.1 Baryphthengus martii
TTTTTTTTTTTTTTTTTTTTTTTGCCTTGAATACACATATTATCCTTGTATCAAACAGACAGTAACAAGCTTGTTGTCACAGCAAATGGGATCTTTACTTTGGCAGCTGACAAAATTCTGGTACATATTCTCTCTTGGTAATAATTGCAGGTACTTTATTTTCTCCTATTTGCCTACAAAAATGATTTACAGAGGCAGGAAGGATGAGCATAGAAAGTTAACCAAATTCAGCTTCAATTCACTCTTTTGTCTGCCAAAACATTGAGGACACAAAGCTGATGCATTCGTTCCCAAATACCATTTGTGTTTCTGAGAATGGTAAAGTTGGTAGTGGGTAGGTCCCAGCAATTTTTCAATAGCACTGAATTTGCAGACATATTTAGAGCGCAATCAGAACTAAGGAATTTCCTGCTTTTCTCTATCTGATATATCCTGGAGTGTTAACCTGGACAGCAGCAAAGTCATCAGGAGATCTTCCAGCACCAAATGGGAAACACTTTATAAAGAAAACTCTAGAAAGGGAAAATTGGTGGACCTGGGAGTGCTTAATGGCCCCCTGGTTTGTGTATATACCTAAATCACTTCCAGACGTGAAATGTGGGTGAGATATGAGGGCTACACCAGCACTCCTTATATTCCCATCTTTCCATACTAACACTTTACTTTCTATCAAATTAAAATATGAGTGTATATGTTTGGAGAGACGTATGGCAAACTTCAGCCATGTTCTGAAGGCGGAAGGATAAAGGTGTAGTAAAGTTTGGAGGGCCTCACTGTAATCTACAGATACAGCTGTATTTCTGTTTCTCGTACCTACCTGCTCTGCACTCACAAGTAGATGATGTCACCTCTCTGTGCCTTCTTCTGCAGTTTCCCTTTTTCCATTATTCAGTTTGAGCATTGAACCGTATATATATATATGCATGTAAGTATAAATATGTGTGTATATGTACAGACATACATGTAGAACTTCACACAATGGCAACTAACCTTGCTGAGACTGCTGGTTACAACTACAGTGCAAATGCTCTTGGAGCAAGTAGGAATGTTTTGTCTTTTTTTTTTTTTAATTTTTAAATATTGATTTGAAGAAAACACTGTTAGCTTTTGAGGATAGCGTGTAATTGCATGCGGTCATGACTGTAACACTTTTCAAGCTGGTGGGAACCAATCTCAGACATAGTAGGGGTTATTGCATGGGCATTGCACATTCCATCCTGTTTTGGTATGCAGTTCTGGGTCCATTTGTGATTCTGGGTTTGGTGTGAGCATATGCATCATTCATGCTCAGTGCAGGAAGGAAATAATATTCTGAAAGAGTTTTCAGATAGTTTTTAAAGTTCTAGTGGGACTGGACCCCTACTGTCCCCACGGTGTGTACGGAAAGAGGAATATAGTGAGGTAGCTATAATAGCCAGCAAGCTCAAGGGCACTTTTCATATGTAATTGCATTCCTCCAGCATTCTTCTCTGTATTTTGTAAACAACAGTTAAAGGAAAGGCTTTTAGAGCAAGGAGACTGTTTAACTGAGCACTTGTTTAGATCTTTGAGGTCATAGTGCTGGAAGGGAATTTGAAGTGTTATGACGTAGTTAAATAAAAGCTATTGCAAGAGCTATAGTTGCCTATTATAACTGCTTGTGTTGTACTCCTTGCAGTTTCCTTTCAGGCTGACATTCTTTCATGTTTGCCCTTTGCTTAAACATGTATGGTTTTTGTGTGTAAAACCTATTTTCGTGTAACTTACTTTTAAAGCACTTTTCCTGCTCTAAACCATTTTTTTGAACAGTTCTCCAACAACTATAGTTAGCATTAGAAATTTGTCAAGGAGATAAACCCCATGCAGAAATATACTTGAGCTTTCCAGTGGAAAATAGCTGCAGCTGAAACAGGGAGAAGGCTTAAAATCAGATTTTGAATGACTAACAATAAAAAAGGGCCAGTCAATATTTTAACAATATTCTTTAAAATGGCAACATTACTGAGAATGACAATCAAAGAGCTTAACTGCAGAGTAAGAGTGCGTGCATCTCACTGTGAGAACTGGGAGACGTGCCTCATTCCGTAGCACCTCTTTGTCTTTTAATAGAGTGAGTCTGACCTCTGTGTATTGAACAGGGTGCACAATGAAACACAAAAGAGTGTCTGTCATGACAATTATTTCTCTGTTTTGAGGTGAAAATGCAGCAGCCAATGCAATTTGCTTTTTCCTCATCATTATAAAACATTGGATGTGTTTTTTTTTTTCGTTATTTCTTTCTTAAATGCATTTAAAATTAATATGATTGATTTGAAATGAAAAATCTTTGATTCCTGAACTTACTGCAATATGAGTACTGGATACAGCTGGACAAAGAGGCAAGACTTCAGCTCTCAGTCAGGTAAAAAGGTTAGAAAAGTTGGTATTTAATATCAGTTTAGTATGATGAACTTCACCCATAGTTTGCTTCCAGAGCTGGCTGGTGGGAATCTCACAAGTCATTAGTAATTATCATATTGAATTCGCAGAAGATGGGTGAATGCCAGGCACTTAAATAAAGAAAATGCCATGCCTGTATTTCTAGGAAAAAAAAAAAAAAAAAAAAAGAAGGAAACTAAGGAGCCAGAGAGTTGCAAAGATGTCAGCTTAGTTTCAGAAAAATTGTAGTGAAAGAAATCATCAACTATTTTTAAGCACCTAGAATTAGGGGAAAAAAAAAAAAAAGAACAGAAACAGGAATTAGTCTGACAAGGCTTTCTCTTGCCAAAACTAATTGTCTTATGTGACATGGAAACACTGTGATAGAAGGGAAGCCAAAGATGTCGTATCTTGGCTTCTAGTAGTGCTTTGAATGACATGTTCATCATCAAACTAGGGGAACCACAAGAGAGTGAGAGCAAGATAGAAGGAAAACTGTAATCAAACTGTAGTTATTCATGAGCCACTGCCAAAATGAAAGGGTATCCTGAGCAGACTCTCTGGAGTCTGGTAATATTTAATATTTTCTTTACTGTTCTAGATGATTGGACAGGATATTCAAATTAAATTCTCAGATAACACCAAAAGGGTCTAATGGGACAAAATGAGGACCAGACACTCTGCTGAACGCAAGATTTAGAGCTCAAAATGTTCTTTACACTTTTATATGAAGTATGATTCAGGGACAAATATGGAGTTTTACATTCAGGAGAAAATAGTTACATAAATACACATAAGAGAATGGCTAAATGGTATCATTTGATTATTTTTCATTCATATTCTGTCTGATCTGCAGCCTCAGGTTACTGCAATAGATGACTAGGATGCAGAGACAAAAGTTGAGCTTGCGGATCACGTGAAATGAGTCTCCTGATATACGTGGTACTCATATGGCCATAGTTCCCATACTTCTTGTTTTCAGCTTCATTTTTCTGACCATCTGTAAGAAGATTAGAAGAGAGAATAACCAGATATTTGAGAAAGGTTGGCTCTGAGGAAGGAGGAATGGTTACTTAGCCTAAAGAAGAAAACATCACATGAGGGACAGAAGTCTTTCAATATGTAAAAGGCAGCTTCAGAGGAGCAGGGAATCACCTCTTCGCTGTGTTCAGAGCGAGGAGGACAAGTAACAAGCTTAAATGGCAAGAAGACATATTTCCAAGCAGCATTAAGGAAGGTTTCTAAGGGTGAAAGTCAGAACTAGTTGTCTGAGACAGTTCTGGAAATTCCTTTGAAAGAATTGGTGGGACAGCCCCCTGCCAGGAGTGACATGGGCATAGCTGATCCTCTTTGGGTAGGAAGAGGGGCGATAACCCCTATCACTTTAGGCAGGCCCATTAGGACTGTTAACAACCATCAACCCCTGCCTGGCCCATCCTGGAGCATATACCTGCGAAATGCTTCCTGGTTGGACACCATTCTCTGCCCAGGGATGGACAGCTGGTTGGTGACGGGTCTCAGATGGGCAACCCAGCCGGGGATATCAACACTGCAACTTGGGCATTGCTTTTATTCGTCATGCTTCACTCCAAACAAGCTTTTAGCTGGTAAAACTTTTTGCGCTCTTCTAATCTGTCTTCTCCTTTTTCTTTGCTTGTATTTATTCAACTGCTTGAATCAAGTTCTTCTGGTTCTTCCATTCTTAAGATAAATAGCACTTACTCCTTTCCGACTTCAATAACCAAGCTAATAAAAATCCAGTTGGTAGACTTAATTTTTTTCTTAAGCTTTTATGAACTGAAACAGGAGAGCAGACAGTTTTATGCTGATGCAGTCAGTGGTGTTATATGAACATAACCTGTATCCCATCCTACCAGAAGTTGCTTTATTGTTGTTATTGTCATTTATTGTTTAGACTAACAGGAAGTACTGCCACTGTTTGTTTTTAAAAAAAATTAAGTAATTCTTCATTGATCTGGAAGAGAACTGTTTAGAAGAAAATAGTAATATTTGCAACAACAGTAAATAACTTTATTACTAAGCTAATAACATAGCTTTGACAATGCCACTTTCAATGAATCTACTGTTATTTAGCTACATCATTGCTTTATAATACACATGCAGGAATCATTCTGAAGCTTAGAAGAAAACTTTAAAGTATCATTAAACAGAAAGCTCTAAAGTATCATTATATATATCTATTTGCATCTAAAAGAAGAAAAAAAAATGTGGATGGTTACCAGAAGCTTGAAATCTAACAGCTATATAACTTCTTAGATATACAAAAGTTGATAGCATATGGCTTAGAGTGATAATTCTCAGAAACCAGCACCTCTCCACATCATGAATACAACTCTAAGCTTAGAAGTAACACATCTGGTATGAAAATGCCCCATTCCTCCCACTCTTTATTACCCCTTCAACATTGTGGCAAAATGTTGGAGTCCATCTACCTTTTGCATGCATTCACTAAATGAATTTTCTTTGTAGCCCTAGAGCTACATCAAAACTTTGCCCTAACAAAGAAAAGTTTAGTGGGGCTGGGATACCTTGGAATGTCCTGCTGTCCGGGCAGGCCAAGGTCTCAGATCTTCTTATCCGATACATGGGTGTCTTGACTTTAATCTGAGAGAAGAGCACTGCTCCACCCATTTGAATATGAAAGTTAGGAAGTGTGAAGGAGTACAGAAGTGGAAGAAAAAAGTGTCCACCCTGGTAAAGCCACAACTGCCAATCCCCTTCCCAGTCAGAAAAGCATTAGCAGCTCCACGGCACCAAATGCCAAAGGGTTTCAGAGTTATAGCAGAAGACTGGAGAGCATGTTTAATAATATGTGAAATCTGGTTTTCTAGCATTACCATGCACCTTCAACAGAGTCCTTTAGCCTGTAGCCAATATACATGTGTCTTTTTAGGTCTTTGGAGACTGCAAGGTCTTTGGGGTAGAATTTTGTTTCCTTGGTAAAATACCCTGCATGCTTTTACATATGATTTGAAAGATAATAATATGGCCAAAGGACTTCAGTGCTTTCTCAGTTGTTCAGATTTAGAATATCTAGGTTTTAACTGGCAGTTCAAAGCAGAATTTAATCTACATTTCACATTCTTGTTCTGGGACATAAAGGTTATTGCATAAAAGTATGATTAGTTAATTGTGATCCTACCTGTCACATAGGAAAAACAGGGACTATAGACCTTCTGGCTGTTGAAGACAAGTAACACTGCAAGGGAGACCAACAAACTTGTAATAATGGGGGGGTTAGTGGGTGCAAGGTTCAGTCTCTAGCAGCCTCTGGTGGATGTTCTAATATAGATTTATTTTTTTAAAGTTAATGGTTATACAAATATTCTTTATTTGATTTGTTTTTCAATTTTGATTTCATGCATTAATATGAACAATTTATGTGTTGTGAAAAAAATTATCTCTGCTTGTAAAGCCTTCGGTTGTCTCTAGTTGGAAGCTTTTTAATAGAAGAGGTCACCTAAATATATGCAAAACTAGCAGCCTCTAGGTTAGATATAATCATCGAAAATGATTATATCTAAGAAAAGCTAATTCAAACGGGTTTGAACACAGAGATTTTGGGGTTGACTATTAGCACTGTAAGCTATATCAATACGCTGCCTTGTAAATGAATAGCCCTGCCTTTTAATTTTATTGAATAATACTGTTTCATAACAGCAATAAAACACTACGGGCAGTACATTCTTAGAGGATTATTTATCAGCTTTATGTCTCGTGTCACTCCTGGAAAATGCAGTAATTTTTGCTGTGCTGTATTTCTTAATCATTACAGCTGTCACCCATTGCAACTGCTGTAGTTAAAGCTGCAAATCACTACACATTGGAGGACCCTGTTTTCAACAGACTCATAATTTTCCATCCCAGTCTCCTTTTGCTAGTCAAACATTCCATGTTTGGTCTGTGCACACGGAAGCAAGTGTCTGGAAACAGAACAGCACCCCATTAAGATATTTTATTCCTAGAAAAATGCCTGAGAGAAGGTTCTAACATTCTTTTGTACATGTAAACTGACCCAAGTGTTTAGACACATTATTGCTTGCACAAAACTCTTCACGTGTCCTATGTACTTCCCCAAGATGTTCACACTTGTGCAGTGCTCATTTCAAGGGAAATTAGAAAGCTGGAAGTCTGTTCACCTCTAAAATCATGCCTTTCAATTTCTTGAAATGACATCAAACTCCTACCTTGAGTTGGATATATGCAGGGCTGGGTCAAGACAGTGTGGCAAGGGTCAAGCCATAGAATCATAGATTGAGTTGGGTTGGAAGGGACCTCTAAAGGTCATCTAGTCCAACCTCCCTGCAGTGAGCAGGGACATCCTCCACTAGATCAGGTTTCTCAGAGCCTTGTCGAGTCTGACCTTGAATACCTCCAGGGATGGGGCCTCAACTGCCTCCCTAGGCAACCTGTTCTATTGTTCCACTACCCTCATAGTAAAGAACTTGCTCCTAACATCCAATATAAATCTGCTCTTTAATTCAAAACCATTGCCCCTCATCCTATCACTCCAGGCCTTCATAAACAGTCCCTCTCCAGCCTTCCTCTAGGCCCCCTTCGGGTACTGGGAGGTTGCTATTAGGTTTCCCCAGAGCCTTCTCTTCTCCAGGCTGAACAACCCCAGCTCCCCCAGCCTGTCTTCACAGGAGAGGTGTTCCAGCACTCTGATCATTTTTGTGTCCTGTTCGTCTTAGCCTTAAAACCTAAATGTAACACACGGTCTAATTCCTCTGTCCTTTAAAAGAGGAATCTGTCACTTCTCCATACACAATGAATTTATTTTGCTTCTGTTCCCTACCCAGATATAGAGAGAGTCCTAGGTTTTGTTGACTAAATCAACCTGACCTCAAAGTTAGTTTTTCATAATCAAGGTATTTCAATGAACACCTCTCCCTAAGAGTGTACATCAGATGACTGATAAAACAAGGCTTTACGGTCTTCCTAGCAACATCTTCTGATTTGATTTTGTGTCTTCTTTGCCTCCAAGGACAGGGTATTTTTAAAAGTGGTCAAGCATTTCAAATTGACATTTTTTACGTTCACAGCTCACTGAACAGTACGTCCTTCAGACAAACTTAAAAACACTTGTTTGTAAAGAGGTAAAACTGAAAGTTAGAAAACATACCATTGCATTTGCATAGGAAAAACCCATGTAGCATTTTAAATAGGAACTATAAATACAGATATGCTGATTGATACCTGTTCTTAAAAATTCTGCTAGCATAGATCATACGGGTAAAAATGGCCACTAGAACAAGGCAGGAAAATTTAGACCTCTGCTACATGGTGCTATAGACACTCAAGCCCACAGGTATTTATTTGATTTGAACACCTTTCTGTAAGATGGGCCAAGAGAAATCCCACTTAGCAGAGCCGTATGGCACGAGAGCCACTTCTCAGCCATTTCACAAGACTGTGACACCAGATGGAGAACTCGCAATGAGACAGAAACAACCCTTAGCATCCCAGGTTAGAAGAAAATAGAACTGACTTGTTTTAGATTGGAAGTGTTCAACCTATGGGTATGCCTAGGACATATCTGCAATGACATGTGGAAGGGAAAGCTTGGAGTATTATCCTGTGGCTGACATATCATTTATTAAAGCTTCTTTCATTTTTAACAACTGGTGGGGGATGAGATTTCCAACAAGAGCTTGTAATGAGTTTTACATACTCAAGGTCACCTTGTATGCTATGCAGTGCTGGGAGATTTAAGGGTAGTCATGTCTGCAGAGCAGAAGGACAGTGAAATGGTAGCAGTGGTCTGGCAGCGGGACCTGCCAGTAACTTATTTGCATCAGGGGGGGATCTCTGGGTCAAACAAAGATCAGGGATAGCAGTGGCTGTGCAACTGAAAAAAAACCCTAGCATTTTAAGAGTTGCTAAAGTATTCCATTCCTGCTTATTAATCTAGGTGATACCTTATAATTGGGATATATGGTGATCTAGTAGTCACAGCCATACAAGAAAACCACTAAACCTACACCGTAATTGTATTCACACAACTTGTGTGTTATCGTTCAAAATCCAATAGCTTTTTTGGCTGTTGCCTAGAGCCTGTGCAAAATCATTTTCTGTTTTCTTTTATTTCTTTAAAATATAGAAGAAAAGTTAGAGGTTACTGACTTCTAAGTCCTATTAATGACCTGCCTAATGGAGGATATGAAGCCATTCTTTAAACTAAGTATCTGCATAAGAGCATGCTGGTTTGAAACAGCTTAATTTTAAGTGTGCTCTGAGAAAAGAGCCTTAGCAATTAAATATCATAGAGCACATCTGTGGGAACAACTAAATTAGTTTTTCTTGACATGAAAAATTTTTGGCAAAAACACGTTTATCTACTCGAAATATAAGCTAGAAGGGTGACAACTGCTCACAGGCAGCTGTGAGTGTTGTAAAGATCTATGCACAAAGGACCTTCTCTCATTGCAGCATTGTCCTGCCAGACGGTAAAATTACTGCTCACGTGAAGCAGCCCCTCCAGAAGACTGTCACAAAAGCCCTTGCTGTGCAAGCAAATACAAGCGAGCTTGTCTACTCTGCCATCTGTTACTGAGACCTCCTGTTACTGCTGAATCATTTTCTTCCCTCAGCTAATTTAAGCTTCTTAGCTGGTGTCTTGAGAAATGAGGATTTTCTCTCCTCTCTGTCTTTGCTTGGAGTGTGAGCGAGCATTAGAAACTAGCTTTTTTTTATCACAGTCAGACTGGAAGATACAGATACAAGAAGATAAATGTGTCATGACTTGATTTTTGAAGGTTTAGGATGGAGAAAGAAGAGGTTGACTTTAATGCAAGTCTTACAGAGAAGCCTTGAAGGAGAGCAGGAACAGAAGCAAGCCTTGAGAGCCCCTAGCCTGCTATTTTTTAGGCAAAGGGAGAGGAAAAACAAAGCAGCAGCTGATTGAGACAGCTGAGTAAAGAAGCTACAAGGTAAAAATAGCAGCAGGCTGTCAATCTGCCAGTGTTGGGCATGAGTGAGAAAATAGCGTCAGGCTGTGGGGGGAGCCGAGACAGGGATGCTGCATGGAGATGGGGAGGCAGCTGCCAAATAGCCATCTCACAGTGAGCCATGTGGCTATCAAAGTAGGAGCAGACTTGGGATTGTTTTTCTACACCCAACCACAATCCTGTAGGGACAGCTTCAAGTCCCATTTTGTAACTACTTCAGATTGAATATTTGTGTGAATAAGGTCCTTTTGTCACTGAGATACCTGCAACTGTTTTACGCACTCCCTTAAGAGAGACACCTGTAGAAATTTTCTGAAGCGCCCTCTGGAGTACAGTATGTCTACCCCAAGGAGCAGGGATGTCACCCACCACTTCCCTGCCACAGGATTTGAAACAGGTTGTTTCTAAATGGGAGGTGCAGCACAGTAGGTGCTAAACCCACTACAGTACCGTTTGAGCCCTAGGGTTGGGTGTCATGGAATTTTCTGTAAATGGTTTTGCTCTTTCAGTACTGAGTGCAATGGGCAGGTGTCTCTGACGAATGGCCAGCTCAGTTTGCTGATGGGCAGAGGACTGAGGTCTGTCTGGGTTTTGTTTATTCTTCCATGAATGCCAATGCTAGTAAAGGGTGTTGCAGTGAGAGTCTCAAGCTGTTAATTTACACAGTAGAGTATAACATAAATATTTTGGAGTATGGCTTAAAGCAGTCTTCAACAGAGAAAGTAGTTAGGCTCAGCAGACAAACCATGGTATGACCAACCAGGGTGTCATCTGTGATTCACTCCAGTTGAGGCTGCCGTGAACTGGGGTGTTTGAACCAGTGATCTTAATTGTGCTGCACACATTCTTGGATAAAGAGTGCTATAAAAATGCCAGGAGTACCTATCCTGTGTTTTCAATGGTATTTTGTCTGTATCTTTTCACTATCGCTTTCTGTCTCTGAACTGCCTGAGGTGAAAAAGTCAGCTGTGCCTCCCCAGAGAAAGAAAGTAAAATTGCAGTTGTTGTTGAGCTAAAGTTTGTAATTTAAGAACAGAATGCAAGGCTGGAGAGGGCAGGTCACTTCTTAAGCCCGCAGCCCTGCACATGCACACCAGCTTTGTGATTTAGCAATGTTCCTGCTCACTAATTCACCATGCTGCAGTTTGGCTCATGCTGGCTTCACATCAGTTTCTCAAAACCCCCAGCCCACCACACAGGTTCCCAGAGCAACTCCAGCCTGGCACCAGCTCTGTTACATCTAATTTCTGCAGCCTACCCTGGCACTCAGGACTGAGTTCCTAAGGGAATGTGGGTGCCTGCCCCCAGCACAACATCCAGAAATTGGACCTGGACATTGAAATCCCCTGTGTACTGCAGGGTGGGGAGAGATGACTCTCAGAAGAGAGCCTCTAACCCCATGGACAAAGACGAGTCTGATGGCGCACATTTGGGTATGCACCAGGAAAGAAAGTTATCCCAGCACTGGTATATGTCCTGCATGAGTGCTGAGGATCAGGTTCAGAAAAAAAGAGCAGCAATCTCCCCTCAGCATTGGACTCCAGCTTGCAGGCAGGGCATGTGTATTTACATGCACACAGCTCTGTTCCTGGCTTGTCACAGCTCTCCTGGTACCACAAGTTCTGACATCAGCTTTCCTCTGATCATGACTTCTGCAGCCAGAAGGTGGGCATCAGCTTAGCAGGGTCTGCTCCTTCCATGGAAACTCACCCATCCCACTCCTTTGAAAAATGGATTAATTTCTGCTCTTTTAAAAGAGAGTAGAAAAAGCTGGCAATAGGGCCTTGATGGACTGTGAAGATGGACAGCTATTTAGAATGTATCTCTAATAGCAAAATCCATCTTACCCAAACTAGAAGCCGAAAGCACTGTGGTCAAGCGGGAGGGTAGCTTGGTGACGTGGTCTCTTTACACCTTCTTCAGAAACCATGCAGCACAGAGCAAGGGAGCATTTCTATAGTCCAGAGATTAAAGCAGTTTTCACTCCTTCTCCTTGTGATTTTTTTCATGGCTATTTAAGAGCTGGGCCAAGTGGCCATCTGTTTGGTTGGACCTGCCTTTGCTATTTAGAGATCCAACTCAGAGGTGGGGAAAACTTGCCTAAGGCTGGCTGTCAAAGTGAGGTACCAAAAGTTCTCCCCTCTTGGTTTCTGTTTGGATGCCTTTGCAGGACAGCTGCTCTACTGACAGGGTGCCTCCTGGGCAGTTGTACTTCATAGAGCAGTGCCCTGCAGCAGACAGCAATCAGTAGCCCAGTTACTCCATAACATCAAGCTCTGAAACCCAAAAACTTTGCAGCACTGAGTGGAGAGGTTACTACACTCATGTGCTCTGGTGGTCTCATGAGCTGTGTACATAAACTAGAGAGATTTAAGTGTTAAGCATTTCAGTGATTAAAAACAAATCACCATGTTATTCACTCACTTGTTGCAATAATCTCAAAAAGGAGTTCTTCATGACTCTTACTCATCCTTATGGAGGAGCCATAAGGTGAAATTTGAGCTATTTCTGTTCCTTTTTAATGTCGAGAAATACCAAACACAGAGATAGATGCCATGCTCAGAGTTTAGAGATGTATCCCTGTGGCTTTCCTGGGAAGGAGATAGTCCCAGACTTCCAATTATCTTGATGACACACATTCTGCATGGAAACTCTCATCACTAACGCAGTGGTGTTGGTGGCCCTAGTGACCTCTTAACTGTATCATGACCTGTTGCATCAATGGGGATGTGAAGTGGTTACTCCACTATTTAAATCTGTGTGGCCATCAAGGCTTAAATTGGTAGTCTAGGAGCACTTCAGTCTTCAAGATTTGGACTTCTTTCTCTTGAACTTTGAAAACCACAGCCTCTGTGATCCTGTTTGCATAAAGACTCATGCAAAGACATGCCAAAAAGACCAGGGCCTCAGCTGGTATTAAATTAGCAGAGCAGAGTGCCCCATCTGCCACTGAAATACAGCTGCACGGTGCAAAGCATTGACAAGGGCTTGGTGGCAGCTTCCTATCACAAATGCCCATAGGAATTCAAACACAAAAATATTTTTTTTTCTTGTCCATAAGGCTATAATACATTGGCTATTAATCTTTCTGGCTATTAGTTACATGTTGAACCCTCCAGAGCCTAATTGCAGCCTGTTGCTGTCAAGCCACCGCTTGGAGAAAAGAACAAGAACGAGCCCAGGCTTTCCAGGATATTATAAATCTGCAGATAATAAACAAATCTAAGGCCTTAAGTCAGACATGCTGACAACTCAGAGGCACTATGTAATTTTTACCAACTTGCTACAAGTCTGTCTTGACACCCAAAGGAATCCTTTCTCTGCTTCACTTCTGGTTGCCACTTAACAGAGATTGAAGTGAAAGAGCCACCAGCTCTAACCCTGTTTATCTCTTTCACATCCAGGCAGTTAACTGAAATAGCAGGACTTCCATTCT
The DNA here is from genome assembly GCA_013396935.1 of Baryphthengus martii. NCBI lineage: Eukaryota > Metazoa > Chordata > Aves > Coraciiformes > Momotidae > Baryphthengus > Baryphthengus martii. Next base: position 58,301 of record VWZK01006945.1, read on the forward strand.
TTTTTCTGATAAGAGGGGAAACTGATGATGAAGAGGGTCATCTGTGACATGAAATCCAATTTCTCTGAACATAACAGGAGATAGGATTTCAGATCCTCATGCCCTGTTTCAGCCAGGACTCCCATCCCCAAGGACTCAATCCATATTGTACTGCCAACAAAAATCTCGTATCTGCTTTGCTGTGACTTGATTTCCATCCCTCAAGGTGCACCAGGGAAGGTTTAGACTGGGTATTAGGAAAAAAATCTTCACTGAAACGATTGCCAAGAATTGGAACAGGCTGCCCATGGAAGTGGTTGAGTCATCATCTCTGGAGGTATCTAAAAGACTTGTAGACATGGGCGTAGAGACATGGTTTAGTGGTGGATTTGACAGTGTTATGTTTATGGTTGAGCTCGATCTTAAAGACCTTTTCCAACTTAAACGGTTCTATGAATCTCCATGCTTTACTTGGGCTTGGTGTGAGCAACTCTTTGTACAGAGTAACAGTAACATTACATATAATAAGTTATTTTACAGTTACTTCATAAATGAAGGATATCAGCTCTTCCTCTTCTCCCTTGACCTCCATTTTCAACAGGTCTTAAAGGAACTCATTTTACCATTTGCAGTGAGGTGCTGGTTAGTCATTTGGGCTCAGCAGCACAGCTTGCACATGTGGGAAATTACTTGATAGCCACCTGTATAGCCTTACTGGGGCTTTATACATGATAATCATACAGGCACAACCCTCTTAGAATCGTTGTATCATAGAACATTTTTGGCTGGAAGAGACCTTCAAGATCATCGAATCCAACCTTTTCCTAGCCCTAACACCACCACTAAACTATGTCCTCCAACGCAACATCCACCCATCGCTTAAACACCTCCAGGGATGGCGACTCAAACACCTCCCTGGGCAGGCTGTTCCAATGCCTGACAACCGTTTCAATAGAGAAATTTTTCCTAGTATCCAACCTGAACCTACCCTGGTGCAATTTAAGGCCATTTCCCCTTGTCCTATCACTCACCACTAGGGAGAACAGACCAACCCCTGCCTCACTACAACCTCCCTTCAGGTAGTTGTAAACCAGCAGCCAAATGGATTTAACTCCGTTGACTGCAACTCTTTGGACTTGGCCATCTAACCAGTTTCTCACCCAGCAAAGCGTATGCTCATCCAAGCCAAGAGCAGCCAGTTTCTCTAGGAGAATGCTGTGGGCAACAGTGTCAAATGCCTTACTAAAGTCAAGGTAGACAACATCCACAGCTTTTCCTCCATCCAACAAGTGGGTCACCCAGTCGTAGAAGGAGATCAGGTTTGTCAAACAGGACCTGCCCTTCATAAACCCATTCATCTAATTCTCTCTCGCTCTCCCTGATACTTCTCAGTCTGCTCACCTGCTCCCTGAGCTCCAGTGCTTTATTCTGCAGCTGTGCCACCCAGTAGAGCAGGTCATCAACCCACTCACACCAGACACAGCTATGGCCAGGGCTATTACCTGTTTCCATCAAAAGGCTGTGGCATTCCCAGCAATCTGTGACCTCGATAGCCACCTCCTTCTGTGAGGGCACCCTCTGAGTACCCACATCCATTTCGGTGGGTGCTGGGAGCACAGTCTTCCTCTGCCGGGTAGACACCATGACAGCAACTGAGCATTCGTTGTGCCCTGCCCCATGCAAACTGCCCCGTGCCACTCTGCAGGTTGCTCGCATTCCCCAGGGGTGTTTAAATTTCCATGCGGCTCTTGGCCATGCCTCCTCCGAGTCTGATTGGTTACCGTGGACTTCCCGCTTCCCACTGTGAGGGGGTTGGGGTCCTTAGGCTCGGAAACCCCTCTGCACAGCTTGGTCAAACCTCTTGCTTACCTCAGTCGTCGCCGCCGCCGCCTTTTCTGCCTCCTTGCTTTTAGTACTTGTACACCTTGTTCCTCAGCTTCTTTAGAAGTCTAGTCTGGTTTCGCTTTCTTTTCCTATTTTAAAATTGCAGTCCTTTCAAAATGTAAAATGTTCAGGGATTGCCACCACAGCATGACTCCAGGAGGTGGAAAGTAGGCAGAGACTTGTTATGTCTCCCTATCTAGGCCACATTTCTTTTGTTGATTTCAGTTTACCCGTTAGTGTTCTAGCTGAGCAACTTTATTTTAGATGTCTGAAAAAATCTAAAGCTTGCTGTCCCAGTTGAACAGCATGGCCCTAGGTGTAACCCAGTACTGTTCCTACAGCACAAATCACTTACTGGTGTAGCACAGGACCATTCTTAAAACAGAATAGGCTGTGTCACCAAAGGTGTTTTGCCAACAAACAAAATTTAGTTATCGTTCTTCCCATAAGTTGTGACAATTCTTTGGCATCTTGTTTGACCCTTTAATGAGAATAGACATGCTAGTAAATGTTGCATTAGGACATTACTTTGGAAATAAAAGGTAAAAGCATTAAGCACTTTTTGGTAGATGAGAGTAAATTAAGCAAAGTTACAAAGGGTGCCTCTATAATCTTAGTTTCTGTAATCTTCTACCTGATAGATAATTTTATTTTATAATTGAGTTTTAGAAATATATGGTAGTATTTGTTCTTGTGTGACATTGAGAATCACTCATCAAATCCTACAGAAATGTGGGATACTGACTTCTGGCAAACTCAAAGGTATTTTTTGTTTCTTTCTTTCTTCCAGTGTGAAATTTTACCTGTGATCCAGACACTCCAACCAGAAAGTGCTTTAAGATGCCTCTAAGCACACCGACCTCTCTGGCACCCACAGCTGATGTTCATCACCACATTAATTAGTTGATAGAGTAATTAACTGGAAGAGCACATGATCGGTGCCAGATGTTTTAGAGTTGTTTTGTGGATTCCAAGTGCTGCTGGGTTCCCAAACTTATAAACCTGGTTGTTTTGCCTAGGTAAGTCCAAACTCTTGTTCACCCAGACACTAGTTCATCAGTACTTGTTTGTATGCTTCCAGACCAAGGCTGTGATTGTATGATCTGACCACACCACCACCACCGTCCCCATCGTCCCATCCCCCCTGCCCACCACTTTCAGTTGAGCATGCATTAGTTTGGGGAGAGATTGAAAACTACTGGTTAACTTTCTATTTCCTTTTCTACACCCACACACTTCTTCCCCAAAGAGATGCTTTTGCCTGGGGGAAGAAGCAAAGTGATATGTCAAAGTTAGTGGGTTTACAGGCTAATGTTTAGATACATGTAATATTTCTGTAAAGGAGAACACTGAAGGATGGAAGGTGGTATTTGTGTCAGTAACTGTGACTGGCATCTGGGAAGGAAGCTCTACTGCTTATTCAGGTTTTATTGAACATTGCAGAGTGGAGATTTCTCATTTTTAACTTATTTAAAGAATGATCATTATCTTCTCACAAGTTCAGCACCATTTATTTTCTGATGTTACCTTTACAATGTTAAAAATAGTACAGTCTTGAATGTTCTTGAACTACTTTTCCTAGACACAGTTATACAGTGTGTCAAGAAACAGCCTTGCTATATTTATCCTGATATGGGCTTTAATTACCTTGTATACTTCCTGGAAATGAACCAGATGCAGTGAAATTTTGCTGGGGAATTGAGTCCTTAACCACCTGATTGTCTTTCATCCATCAAATGACATTACTAAATCTAAGTTTATCAAATATACATCTGTTTGATTTAAGGGGGAGAGAATTTATTTAATTGCTCCTATTCAACATTATGAATGCAGCGTTGTTTCTTTTGAGCTGAAAGTTGGTAGTGTTATGCTGCTAATGTGCTTTCATCCTTGGGAGCCATCCGCTCTTGCACCCACATACTTACACCCTTATAGACTCTTCTCACTGACCTCCTCCCCTCCAAACATTCTCTCAATCTATTTTTATGGAACTGTGCCACTGCCGTGGTATCACACTGCAGTTAATTCTGTCTTTCCTACTTTACAGCCAGAGTTACAATAGCCCTCCTCTCAAGGCAACTGTTCCTTGGCAATACGGTTTTTAGTTTGTTTATAAGAGATTTGAACTATGTCTGTTATTTATTTATTTTTCTTGTTGGACAGTTTCTTTGGCTGACTTTCCTTGATGTACCACTGAGATCTGCACTGTTTCTTCCCCCAGCTTTATCATATTTTTTCTTACTTTTTACATTGTGACAGAGATACTGTCATAGTGTTGACAGTCCTGGCAGATGTCTATGACTGGCCCAAGTGTTCCTTAACACCTGCTGATTTCTTCCTCCTGTTTCTAGTTTAAATAATCCCCCATAACCTTGTCACTTTTCTATGCCAGCTGTCTTGTCCTACTTTCTTTAAGGTGGAGATATTCCTCACTTACAAGCTTTCTCTTCCCACATAATTGCAGTGAGCCCTCTACATTCTTATTTTCCTTCTTCATGGTGTTTTCAATTCATTAATTCAGGCACTGATAATCTACCTAGCCAATTCTGTCATTAATCCTCTCTGTTAATAATAATAATTTCTTTTTTTTTCACATTTTGAGAAGTGATAGGAACTGCAGCCAATCATCATCCTAGACGCACTAGACGATAGGTAAAATCTCCTCCCAAGAGCAGTATCACAATTCGCTATCACCTTTCATCAGTAAGCTAAGTAAACTAAATGCAGATTTCCTCTTTGTAATTTGTTCCCATTAATACAAGCCTGGGGAAGGGCTGCAGAGATAATTTGCAGCATACTTTCAAAGTTAGAGAAGGATTATATTGGACCACGGATTGATTATATTTAAAGCCTTGGGACCCCCAGTGGCAATATCACCCAGCTGCCCCCTCTTACTAACAGCAGCACAACTCTGGCTTAAAGACTGCTACTGATGTTGGCAGATGCAGCATCACAGCACAAGGCAGGAGAGAGGGGGAGGGGAACCTCCAGGCAGCTTCATTGCAGCCTCTTGTCCTCTAAGGTCTAAGATATGATCACAGATGGGTATCGTAATTCCAGGCACCTCCTGCCACTGAACTCGAGGAGTTTGACTTCTGTGACCTGCAAATGACAGAATAGTTCTTACAGATGTTGCACCTCCAACTAATATTTTTAATGAGCTAATCTAGTGTTTCTGCAGCCTATTTGTGTCTCAGCACAGTAACATCATGTAATCTAGTGATTCATGCCTGGCTATGACTATAGCTGCTGCATTTAGATACTGTTCTCTGAGGGAAAAGAGGTTTCGTTAGAAATAATTTCTGTACAGAATGATTTCTTCACCAAGAAGATTTAATTTTGTAGCTGTGACCTTGCTTATCTGTGTCTCCCCTTCACAATATCTCTTCTGTGTAATTTAGATTCAGGTTCACTAAGAACTGTTTCATAATGATGAATAACTGGTAGCACAGCTACCTGGGCAAAGTAGCCTTTTGGGGGGTTGGATTATTTGATCTGTTTTGGTTTTGTTTTGTTTTGTTTTTATTTAGGATATTTAACATTAGGGCAGAAATAAGAGAATGATGAATGGAATGCAAGTATCAGTTAATGCTATCCAGAGAGCTGCATGGCTTAGAAAAGCATTTTAAAATCAAAGGTTTTACATTTGATTGCAACAGTTTATGTCAGGAGCGATGCAAGGCTGCTGAGTTGAGGCTGTCCACATAGTTACCATATACCCAACCCTATACCCACACGTATGCTTTGAATTTTGAAGCACACACCTGACTGCTTGCACATTCAGCTTGTCTTTCCCAGTACACAGTTTTATAAGTATGTTTTTATTCTACCTTTCAAGGAATAAAATTAATGACTATTTTAGTCTTACGTTAGATGTATATATGTTCACTTTATAATATAGCACACCACTGATGGATTTTGTATGCTGGTGTATAGATGTTGGTGACCTGATATCTTTCAACTTGTTTTCTCCAGTGATAATAAGCAGTGAAAAGTGTTTCAGATTATTGGTATGGTGTCTCATCCCACTTGGTGGATGATGAGGGAGGTGAATCATGATCCTCTGAAAGAGGCTATCCCTGCATGGTAGGGCCGCAGAGGTAGTAAAGTCACAACAATGACTTGGAGTAACAATACAAAACATTTTTTTTTGGTTTCCCTAACAACAATCAATAAACAGTGCAGATAAAGGTGTTTTGGTGTAGGCATTATTTTCTTGCCAACTACTTTAAGGCACAACTAAGTAATGTCTATCAAGAAGAGGAAAGGAAAAGTGAATAGCAAGAGTAAAAATAGAGGGGGAGAGAGAGTAAGATGAAAAATAAGATATCACTGTCCCAGGATCCAGCGACATCTCACAGAATCGGTTCAAACCTTGCGTTCTTCAGTAGTGGGTGCACACCAGATCAGTATATTACTCTCCCTTTATAGACTTGGAATATGTGGTGATATCCCCAATTTACATAGGAAGTGCAGAGAGGTGGTGATAATTTGCATGAGCTCCTTCTGGTATGGTGTCCACTATAGATCTCTCCTTGGTGCAGTCACAGTGGTTAGCAAAGAACTTAACTCAGGGAAGACACCATCCCAACTACACCGAAGTTGTTTCTTCCTATTGTTAACTTATCTGCAAGGAGTAGGCCTTGCCTTGAGCCAGGGGAGTAGGTCAGAGCCATTGAGGCCATTGAGAGCCCTTAACAGCTCCTTCCTCCAGTCAGGTCTTGTTCATTCATTCTTCATTCAGGTCTTATCACCACTCAAGGTTTGAGACATTAATAGATGGGCCTTACACTTGGATGACAAATATATTAAATGTTGGATCCTAGGTACCGGTCATGATATTAATGAGGGAATTGGCTGTTGTGGTTGCCTAGCCACTCTCCATAATATTTGAAAAGTTGCAGCAGTCCAGTGAAGTCTCTAGCGACTGGAAAAAGGGAAACATTGCACCCATTTTTAAAAAGGATAGGAAGGATGACCCCAAGAACTACCAGCCTGGCAGCCTCACCTCTGTCCCTGGGAAGATCATGGAACAAATCCTCCTAGAAGGTATGCTAAAACATATAGAGAACAGGGAGATGATTCAAGACAGTCAACATGGCTTCACCAAAGGGCAAGTCCTGCCTAATCAACCTAGTAGCATTCTATGATGTCATGTCTCAAGCTTTCAGGATGATGTCTCAAGTTCACCAATTCCCATGTCATGATTAAGGTGAAATGACACCAGGGATCACAGTACACAACTTTAATTGCTCACAACACTGGATCATCAGTTGCCCACAACAATATGGGAACGTTAATTGCTCACGACAATACAGGCAGGATACCTCCTCAGCAGGCATTGCAATATGCAACCACCTGTGTTAGGGGAAGATAGATAGAGACAGAGAGAGAGAGAAAATAATGTTTTCAGCCGCCCTGGGTCCAGTGTTGGTTCAACCAACCTAGATGTGCAGTTACAGGAGGATGCCAACTGGGGTTCCAATTCGTGTCCTTGTATAGACTGCCTTACTTCTCCTCTGGGTGGGCATTTGGACCCTCATGTTAATTAGATGTCATGCAGAGTCTGCAATTCCAGAATCTTCCGGGAAATGGGTTAGTGGATTGGAGGAGGGGGTCACTGAGAGGGTTACTTCTCCCTCTGATGGTGTGACCATTATTTGACCCTCCTTCATGGCACACGCCTTGTGAGAACGATTCTCTTTCCCCCACCAGCTCCTTGCAGGTTGCTCAGGAAGTCTGGCCTTAGAAAAGTGCTGTCTCATCTCCATGGGGCCCCCTTTTCTGACTGTATCTTCCTATTCTTGTAACTTTGGCGTGTCTATAAAAATCATCCCCAGGATCCAAATTTGACCAAATTTTTTTTAGTGAATGTTTGAGATATTAACTCTGATACTGTTTAACCGTCACAAGTGACTACATTGGTGGACAAAGGGAAGAGCTACGGATGCCATCTATGTGGACTTCTGTAAGGCCTTTGACATGATCCCCTACAACACTCTTCTTTCCAAATTGAAAAGTTATGAATTTGGTGGATGGACTATTTGGCGGAAAAGGAATTGAGTGGATGGTCGCATACAGAGAGTAGCAGTCAACAGCTCAGGGTCCAGATGGAGAAAAGTGACAAGTGGTGTTCCTCAGGGGTCTATATTGCGACTGGTACTATTTAATATCTTCATCAATGACAGTGCAGCATCAAATGCACCCTCAGCAAGTTTGCAGATGACACCAAGCTGAGTGGTGCAGCTGACACACGAGAGAGATGGGATGCCATCTAGAGGGACCTGGACAAACTTGAGAAGTGGGCCTGTATGAACTTCATGAGGATCAACACGGTCAAGTGCAAGGTCCTGCACCTGGGTTGGAGCAATCCTCACTATCAATACAGTTTGGGGGATGATGTGATAGAAAGCAGCCTTTCAGAGAAAGAACTGGGGGTTCAGGTGGCTGAAAAGCTGGAGATGAGCTGGCAACATGTAGTCACAGCCCAGAAAGCCAACCCTGTCCTGGGTTGTGTAACAAGCCTTCAGGAATTTATTTTTCACAGACTGAATTTCTTTAAAATAAAATCCTGTCTTCTGAGATGCTCTTCTTAGAGAAATTTGTGGGTGGAGGAAGTTGTTTCTTATGTTTTCTTGAGAATGACAATTGCAGGCTTTCATTGATTTGCAATGTACAGTTTGTGCTTCAGTATTATATAAAATAACAAGAACTGAGGAGACGTGGAGTCAGGAAGTAGATACCCTTCACATCTTATATTCACAATATCAGGCCTGTAGGCTACAACAAAGGAACCCTGCAAGCCTGTTGTTATGGAAAAACCGAGCCTTTGATTTTTGTACAGAATGGTAAATTTGATCTCATGTGATAAACACAGATGCTATTCATTTAACAAGTGGCAGGATTTTAATTTGTTGCCTTACCCTCCTCGATAGATCTGATTTTCTTTTGTCACCTAGACTTTTGCCACACTGATTTGGTGGCATCTGTTGGGTGCTCACGGGGTAAGATGAGCAATGAGTTATCAGGCTTTCCACTGACAGAATTTTTTATTTTATTTTATTTTTCACCATGAAAAACTGGGTATTTTGCAGAAAAGTGGTGAATCCAAGCATAAAGAGAAAACCCCTCAAAGATTCTCCTTGCTCCATATCTTTATTTCTCCAGCCACCACTCAGTGCATTTTGGGCAGACTTTTATGTTGTGACCTTGGCATCCATGTCCTGCCTTCACTTCACACTGTCATCATACTGTGGTTTCAAAATATAAAATATCCTACTATAGGAAATTTGACTCTATCAGTATTACAATAACCACAGTAAAGTAAACTACAGAAGAATATGTTTCATGTCACTGGAAGCAGGAAAGCTAGTAGATGAATTGGATTCCTTTTTAGATGAATCTTCTATGGATCAGCAGGTTTATTCAGAGTTACTTAAAAAGCAGTTAACATTCCATTAGCAACAAACTGTGATCTGTGTCAGCAGTAAAGCTCTATTCAGTCATTTATTTTAGAATGAGCAGACACTGCAGGGAGAACTAAAATTATTAAACTTCTCACAAGCAAATAAATAGTAAGAAAAATCCAGGGATTTTCTTTCTTTCTTATTCTTTGTCCTAGGAGTATTTATTAATATAGAGCAATTTTTTTTTTTTTCTGATGTTTGCTATATGTGGGACGAGTCGGAATCTTCCGAGAAAAAACCTGCACGCTCAGATTGGCTGCTGCCATGTTATTTTATTCAAGTAGGAACATTGTTGGTTCAGCATTATATCCTCTGCTAACTTGGCTCCAATCCCAAAGACCTGTTTTAAACTAATACCTCTACTTGCAGCTAGCAGTAGAAATGTATATTGCTGCATGCCCCAATGTGCTCTTACATGACCATGATTACTTTCTGTTCTTAAAGCAGTCTTTATTTCCCAGTTCTCTGGACTCTGACAAAACCTGCACTGACACAGGAGTTAATATTAGGCTCTTAGGATTCTTGAAGGGCAAGTTTAATACTCTAAAACCTCTTTATAACTAATGAGATCAGGTATAAAATACTCTTAGAGTGTCATTGATACCATGGCTCGCCAGACATGAGCAGTACAAGCAATCTTGAAATTGTGAGTTATGCAGCTGCAAAACTCACTCCAACTGAGCTGCTAATGGCAGGCATCCGAAAAACATTTCCATGTTATCCTTGTGTATGTTATCCTTGTGTCATTTTCCTGTGTGGTATCGTACCAAATAAAGCTCAGCCAAACATCAAACAATCAGAAGTTTCACTGCTTTTTTATTGTTTTGAAGCTAGTGTTCTGATTGCATAGTCCTGCAAACCCCTAGGGCAGATTGTCCACACTACTGGACACGTCACATAAAACCAGGAGCTCAATAGTTATCAAAGCTGCACAGTATTTTAGTAATAAATTTAAATGTAGACCCCATTCCCAAGATAATCAGTTCTACATTACACAATAATGTTGTTTCATGTGGGTTTGATCCTTTTTTATTTTTTAATTGCTCTGAAAGATGAATCCTTATAGAGACACTCTTAAAGAGACAAAGGCGGAAGAATTATAAACAAACAGATGGTGATGACACTGGTTAGTCAACTAGTATTTCTTGTAAGCTAGTAACAAGCATATGCACAGCTTAATCATGTGTCACGTAAGACTGATTAAGACATTGATCGTGTCATCCTGACTTTGAAAAACTGCTTTTATTTTGTGATTTTGTTGTTTATATCAGAATATATGTGGGTCCAGTGTAAGTAATTTTAGACCTCTAATCAAAATTATCAATTAGAAATGAAGAGCTATTACTTATGCTAACAACCAATATCCCCTAATTTCTCTGAGATTCTTCTGTATGTGCACAGATTAACATAAAGGGAGATACTCCTTTATTCATTCTTTTCAGAAGAAAAGCATCCCGAAGGATGCTTTAATATGGAGAAACAAAGTTAATTGTTTTCTCTTCCAGTTTCTGCTAGTGGCTGCTCTGGTGTGGCATGAGAACACAGAAGACATTTCAAGGGCTTCTTCAAAAGCATAATCTCAAGGCTGCGTTCACTCTCTCCCATTTCCTTGTAAGGAGATTATGACACTAAATAGTAATTAGAACGAATTCTTAGCTAAATCACTTGGACTGCTTTTTTTAGACCTGAGCCCTAACTGCAACAATTAATTGTGTTTAGACCTATCTTCAATAAACTCCTCTGCAGATTACAATTTTAAGTGCAGCATGATGGCGAGCAGTTTGGCCAGCTGTTCTGAAGCTCATATTTAATAGTGAGTCCAAAAGCTTTAGAGTCTTGTGTTATAAAGTACAGTCACATCACTGATGGAAGTGCAAAGTATCAAGCCAGGAAGTAAAAAAGATTTTATTTGTAATAGTCCGTTTATATAGTCAGTGTAATCTATAAATGCATGCAGATAATATGTAAAACATTGTGGATGTTACAACCACACAGATACAATGGTCTGTCTTCAAATAATCTTTGCAAATGTGTTCTTAGTATCAGAAGAAATGTTTTTAGTTCTGTTTAAACTGTAAGAAATATGAAAAATGTAATACATTTTAAGTATTAGGTACAAAGTCAACTGATGACGACGTATCTTTTATAATTGAGTGACCTTGTACGCATTGAAACAAAACCTGCAATCTGCTTCAGAAAGCATATATTATGCTTTGCTTTTAAGATAGATAGTATAACTAAAGTGCATCTTTGAAAATGCCCCTCTGGTATTATCTTATTGCATAATATTTGCCTATGGATTATTTTTAATGTTTGAATGTATGACAGAATTTGAAACTCTACTATATGCAGCAGCAAGTGCGGACAAGCAAACTGTGACATAAAATTTCTGGAGCGAGAACCATGTCAGTGTTAAGTGATTCACCCAAATGCCACATGCTAATCCATCTCTCATAGAATTACAAAGTTTTGGGCAACCTGCAAACAAGTGTCATTATAAAAAGGAAAGCAAAACTGAAAAAAAAAATCAAAACAAGGAAAACAAGGCTTTCTCAATGAAAAAAATGTCACCGAAATATTTCCTGAACACCAATAATCAGTTGTGAAATTGTTGCATATTTCTGAACCATAAATTCTGATTTCTTACAGTCAGAGAAACACTTGCTTCATTTCTATATACAGATAGAGCCTTTCTATGAAATCTAGCTGGTTTTGTGGTCCCAGTAGCATTTAAGATAAATATTGCAATAGCTTCTTAAGGTCTTTTATATATATAACAGATAACACTATTGACAATATCTTTCATGTGTTGTGTACTGAATTTTTAAGGCAGATTTTATTCTTTCTTCAGATTACCTGGTTTCTGACCAAAATGGGGCATACTGCATTTAAAAGAAGATACTAAACAGTGCCATTGCTAGTTTATATGGTCAAAACATTTTCTGTTATAGCTTCTCTAAAATGTGTGGCATAAACAAAATCCTCAAGTATGTTGCGGTAAAATGGTTTTATTGGCGCTCATTTACACTGACCTACATAGGTTGTTCTCAGGCTCCCCATTCCTGAATAATGATGTTCATTCTGTATTTGTGCCAAGAAAGCACTGAATCTGTGCCAAGCCTTTTTTTTTTTTTTTTAATATATTCCACTACCAAACTAAAAGCACAAACACAATTTACATTCTATTAGTAAAACCAGGAAAAACAATCTCAATGGAGAAAGAAGACAGGAGTTACCCATCCAGTGGTCTTACAAAGCATGTCTGCATGGATCTAATCTTCCACATTACATTAAGAGCAAAAAAAGCCTGAATAGCCACCTAAAGTCATCTGTGGATGGGAAGCATGGAAATGTAAACACAATATGAAAGGAATCTCAAGTTTGTTTATTTTAGAAAAAGGAGTAAAATCTGGCTCCATCCCTCACTGACTTTTCATCTATATTAAATACTCCAAAGCATTCTAAAATTTACTCAACATAGAAGTACTGAGTGAGGACATTTTCTTTACATTCTCTGTTATAATTATCTCAGATTTGGAAGTGTTCACAGATGAACAAATCAGGATTCTTATTTTAAACAAAGCAAAGATATCATAATTAATGAAATTTCCCAAAGATAACCTGAAAGGCATTCAAGCTCTGGACATGTAAACATGTTTCGCCTTAGGAAAATACTGCAAACTTTAGGTAAGGTTTTTATCATGAAAGAAATCAGGGATTGGTTTTGCTTCCTTAGTTTGTATGGGTGCAATATGTCGAACATCGCACAGAACATTTATTAAAGCTTCCTATTAAAGTCTTACTAAACTAATATCCCTTTGAAAGCAAAGTATTAGTTTGAGTTTCCCAATTTTCTCATTAGAATTTGCTGACATCTGTATGATAAACATAAACTGTTAGATAAGCATGCAAAATCCCTCTTAGAAAAATAAGAATATTACTAGAGCTCAAGAACATTGAATCTTTCATACAAGGCATACAATCACTGCATACTGTATCTGTTTTACAAAAAAAAATTAAAAAAAAAATCATACTCTTTTTATCTGCAGAATTTATTTGAAAGAAAAATCCTAATTATAACTTTCTCCATTTTGTCCTCAGGACCAAAGGTGCCCCTTTGACTGGTGAGGATACTCCAGTGGTTGTAAGTTTCCGATTTTCACATAAAAAATTGCGCTGTCGAACTGTGGTTGATCTTATGTAAGTGCTAGTAGAAACAACTTTTGCTGCCCTTGAAGGTGGTACAGTACGTGGAGGCAGGCCATTGATTTCATATGTCCACTGCATTGTTTGTGTCTGAAAATAATGAACAGAGACAGAAAAAAAAAATCAGTGATCAAATATCTTGAAAATTTGATAGTGATTTACCATGCTACATTGATTTCAAAAGATATTTACCCTTTTTCATTTAAGGTACTTGAATAACAGAATGAGAATTGCACTCCCAGAACACAGAGAACTGAAATCACATTTAACTTTATTCGGGACCAGGCATAAAGAAGATGAGGAATTTAGCTTCCTGACTGATCTAAAATTCCTGGTTTTATTTAGTAAATCACATAGCTCTGCAGGTTGTCCAAAGGTAATTATTCCATAGCAAAATATGAATACCTCAGTTTTATACTGTAGTATTTAATTTCAGCTCTGGTATTAGTAATAATGGTATTAGGAAATTGTGGAATTTTTGCATTAAAATAATGAGCAAAACTAAAAGAAAAGATCTCTGAGCATGCACAAGAGAATTGCAGCTTCATGTTGAAATGTCTAATTTAAAGAGTATTTATGTGAATTGAAAATGACACTTGTCATTTGCGTTCTGTTTATAACCAGTCTCTAGGAATGGAGCATACGTTTCTGTGTCATTTCTTGTAATGCTGAAGCACTTGATTCTTACTGAATATGGGATTTTTATTACCACATCCCACCTATCCAAAGTTAAGGAGTATTATTTCTATGCATATGAAGGCTATACTGCTATTTCCATGTTTCATTTGTGTTCTAAAGCAGGATTTTGGTTGTCAAAAAACTCATGTGTACGTATTGCAGATATTTCAGTCATTTTTCTTTCAAACTGTATCACTTTAATTCTTGAAAGCAGGTCTTTATTCTAAGTCTTTAGCATTTTCCTGTCATTACATTTTAGTTTTTAGTTTTCTATTTTCATTTTCTTAAAAAAAAAACAACACAAAACCAAAAAAAACCAACCCACAAATAAATAACAGAAATACTACAAAACCCAATGACTTCAAATGATAAATCATTATGTCCAGTTCTGTACTATGCAAAAGAAAGACAAAGCGTTGCATCCCCACTTTCATTTATTCCTTCGTTCTCAGCAATTGGAAATCCCAGGTTTTGTTTGGGTTTTTTTTTGCTTCCAAAACTTGTAGGGAAGATTGAGTGAAAAATATGGCATGACGAAAGTCTATTAAAATATATTCATACAAGTGAACTTTTTTTTTTTTATAGAGAACACAAAACATACTACATACGTACACAGTACACACCAAACTCTACAACTTTGTAGCCTTAAAGCAGCAGAGTCACATTAAGGAAGTGATATTTCTAAGTTCCTAAGATCTGCCTTTCCACATTTGGCACGGCACTGCAATGACACAGCTGTGCTGCTCGTGATTCTACAGCAGGTTCATCGGTGCCAGGTTTTTGCAGTGTGCTGCGTTGAACTACAGAGACATGGCTTGTAAGATCCACCTTTCTCTCCTGCTTCAAGTCATAACAGTTGTGATTTATGTACTTCATCTCCTGCGTAAAACTAATTTATTCCTTGGAACAATCATTTGCAGATATAACCATTACACCTAATATCAGTGTCATTTTTCATCCAAGGAAACAAAAGGTCAGCAAGGCTGCATATACTCTCAAATTGATTGGAAAATCAGTGCAAGAGTCATCCTCAGAGCTCAGGAGTTTTTCCCTCAAGCATTTAGTTAACAGTCCAGGTTCTGACATGGCTGGCTTTGTGGTCCATTCGCTCATTCCAGTTTGAGCGCTCTGCTTCTGCTTTGCTGCTGGGCATGTCGGTACGCCAAGCAGATTTGGCCTATAGAGAAGAACAACACTATCCGTACAAATTGTGACAAATTGTCATATACCATAAATGCTATCAACCACCTCCAAAGCATAGTGTGTTTCGGTCTGTTTAACCGAGTAACAAGTGATAGAACAACAGGAAATGTCCTTAAGTTGCATTAAGGGAAGTTTAGATGGGATATTAGGAAGAATTTCTTTACTGAATGGCTTATCAGGCATTGGAATGGCTTGCCTAGGACAGTGGTTGAGTCCCCATCCCTGAAGGCACTCAAGTCATGTAAACATGGTGCTTAGGGATATGGTTTAGTTGAAGTGTTGTCAGTGTTAACTTCATGATTGGACTAGACGATCTTAAAGGTCTTTTCCAATTTAGGAAATTTTGTGATTCTGTGTTTATTTGTCTAGTTATTTATTGCATTCTGTCAGTTAATTACTGTCTAGGTAAAGCACTAAAAAAGTTATAGTCAACCTTTTCCATCTCAAACATTCTCTACAGTCATCTCATAATTACAACATACCAAGTAGAATAAAAAGGTCATTAAAGTGTCCCTCTTACTTTATTAAATTTTGCTAATTATCAATTTCATATTTGCCGCTGAAAAAGTTTGAGTCGATGATATTTGCTTTTGTTATTCTTCATATGTTCCTTGCTCTTGTTCTAATTGCTACCCTGTTATTGCTAAAGTTTATTTAAGGGATACCATTGCAAGAGGTTTTGCATTCATGTTGCAGCTATTCAATAGGAAGAAGTTTCAGACCATTAAACTGTAAATCCTTTGGCACAGGCTTTGATCTCTGCTACGTATTTATATAGCATTTAACAGTGTTTCACACATAGGCTGCATACACTTAGAGCTCTTAAATGTCGTTACCGTACAAATCTCTAATTGTGGTGCTTCTTGTTAGACAGCTGAGTTTAACCAGTATTTTGGTAAATGAATATATACTTTTCTGTGCTAATGGTGAAAGGATACGTGACTTTTTTTGCTGTATATTTTTAAAGAAATGTTTTTTAAAACCTCTACTTTAAAATTAGCAGTACTGATTTTACATAGTGTCTTCTGAATGGTCTTATTCAAATAAGATTAGTAAGCATAAGATCTTAATAGATATTTCACCATGCATGTATAATTTTTTAAACTTTCATTACTATTCTGCTAACATCAAAATCTAATTTAAATTGAATATTATTCCTGTGTAAAACAGGCAGATTAACTCATCTTTATTCTCAACCTTATTTAACACTGTGGAACGATCTAGTAAGTCTACTGACTATAAAGACAAAACCTAGCAAAAGCAGGTGTGACACGGACCATTATCAGTATCTTATGTTCATGAATAAAGTTGTCATTTAAGAAAAGTAAATTACTCTCCAAAGTTAGATAATTGTTTTATTAACTTCATTGCATGATTAAATGCTTGATCTTTCTTTAGTATGCAAGACAAACAATTCAGTTTAAAGACATTTTAACCTCAGGGTCACATTTACTGTGTGCAAGTCTCATTGATCACTTCAAGGTCAGAGAAAAGATCTAATACATGTTTCAGTTGACGATTTAAAGTGAGTATGAAATTGCTACAAAATCATTTCTGTTCAAGAAATCCACACATATTGTAACTTTACTGTCTATAGTGTTAGTAATTGTTTGAAGCGGGATTATAACAAAAGTGGTGGACTATGTCACCTCTCAGCTTCATTTATCATTAGCATCAAAGAACTGATATAGCCTTCTGGGTAGTAAATAACCTTTCCTGTTTGCTACACAAATATCCTAGATTGTATGTTTTGTAAAAATGCTTGTGGCTTGACTTCATGAAAAAAAACGCCTATTCTGTTGCTGCTCTAGCCTGCATCAGGTGTCATTCTGTGGCAGGAGAGACTGCTCTTTCCCTGACGGAAACTATTTGAGTTCCAATGGGGAAAATGTTGTGGGCATTATCATACAAACCCTTTAGACAGAATCTATCAAACTAGAAGAAAAAAAAAACAAAACAACAAACCCAAAGAGCAATAACAAAAAAACCCTACCCTAATTTATCATCCTGAAATATGGTAGTTCATCTGTTGTAAATCATGTGCTATCACCCAAGAGAGCTGGAGACATCATGAAAAAATTGTATTCATGTACTGATTTACTGAAAGAATAACTCTTGTTTTAGTTCAGCATTTTCTGCTAAAGGGGAAACAAGTGTTATATGAATGGAAAAGAGTTACTGTAACTGTCAATATAACTTGGGCTACTGCTTGGTTGAGCACTAGAACCATGTAGAATTCAGGAATTTTCAAGACAACCTAGAATTCAGGAATTTTCAGAAAACCTTAGACACCCCCAAGTTTCTACTTTGTTAGAATATTTAATTTCCAAGGGCGAAATATGATTTCAAATGCTGCTGAAGCCATAAATATTTTCTTCAGGACAAGGCTGTACAGTTTAACTGCAACAACTATTCTAACCAATATGAAAACTGCAGCAAGAGCAAGTCTACCAAGATTAGCATCCATGCAAGTGCCTTGAAGCTGCTGGTTTGGGTTTCCAGGTCAGACGCATTTCAGGAAAAGACAGATCAAGTTTCAGACTTTTCTAGAGTGGTGGAGGGGAGAGACTTTGAAAAGTCATGTATATACAATCATATAATTATGACAGAATATTTTATTTACAAGCTGTATTTACCTGTGGATTAAAATTTTCCAAATTAGAGGAACTCTTTCTCATTCCATTCTTAAGGCAGTGCAGGGGTTTTTTTTTATCAAATTTGGAACAATTCTCATACTAGCACTAGTAGTAACAAAGTCTAAAGATGAACGTATTGAATCTAGTGCAATCTACACAATCTATTAGAATAGAAAGATAAAAGAGAATGTGTGTTAAGAAGATATATCTAATATAAACATAGATATTTAAGAATTCCAGGCTCCCTGAAATGTATCTTTAGGCCTATTTCACACGTAATTTAATAAGAAAGACCAGACCACAGCCTGAATGTCCTTGACAGACTGAGGGAAGATTCCCTGTTGAAATGAATAACTTCCTCTTATCAAAACCTCGAAATTCCCTATGACAACAGTCTAACTGAAGTGTCAAGAGAGTAATTTGTCTCACCTGGTTGGAGTAATGACCATATGCAAAGTTAAATCTTTCTGAAGACTATTTTGAAAAATTCAAAAGTACACCTCATTCAAACGAGATTCATGCTGCCACTTTTTACTAAATATCCTAAGTTATTCAAGAAAGTTATTTAACCATCTGGAGTAATTTATTCAGCAAATACTCATAACAGTCAGAAAATAATTTATATAAAAGTATATTTCTTGGTAGTCAACCCATTCTTACAGATGGCTCATGATTCATAGTATTAATTTGCAGATTACAGATCATTCATGTGTATTCACTGTAGGCTGAAGTGCTACTGAGTTACATGCTAATTAATTCCCAGAAAAATCTATGTTAGGAGAACATTAAATGTTGGCAACAAGTATTAGGAATTTTAAGGTATATTGTATTCCTGTTATTGTCCAAACAATGTTAGCTCAGGAAAGTCCAATCAAAATTTGCAAGACTTCCAAATAAGTTAAAACACAGGAAATTACAGGTAAAGCATCCAATATTCCCTGATGCTTCATTTGTACTGCAGTGATGACAAGCAAAAAATGAGCGATTATGATCAGCGTATACAGAATGAAATGAAACCAAAGCTTTATGTGAACTGTGGAAGGTAAGAGCAGAGGCAAGAAAACTCATGGATCAAGATATAGACAGTTCACTAAGTGAAGGAAAGAGGGGCAAAAGATAACCTGACAACAAAACCAACAACAACAACAAAAAAAAAGTGCTGCAGAGGCAGTCACTCACCACCTCCCACAAAGAGACCAATGCCCAGCCACGTTCTGAGCAATTTGTAATGAAGGTGATGGTTAACAATAATCTTCTTAACTTACAGAAACATTTCTAGATTGAATTAAAGGTGGCTTAATTGGTTTCTGCAGTTCAAATATTAGATGTTTCAAAGCATTGCTTAGATGTAATGCACTCACTATCAACCATTCCTTCAGGATTCACAGTGTTCTGAATACCCTCATAAAGCAATGGTTCCCACATTGTTATCATTTTTTGGCATTATGAGAATTGTAGTCTTAGTAAGCAAAGTAAACTTTCCTCATGCTTGTGAATCAAAAATTTTGTGCATTGATTCTGTACTGAAAATCCAGTGTTACTAATTATAGGCTGTGCTACATTCACTGCCTGTAATGAACTTTCTGGATCTCTGCTTTTAATCCTAAAACTCAGGTCAGCATCAACCAGTGGTAAGGGACACAGGTGACGTCTGTCTTAATGTGAAACTATTTCGATTATCCTATTAACTTTTTTACATTTTTTTCTTGCTTATTCTGTTTAAGAGATACAATTCAGAATATCATTAAACTATGGTAATTAACAAACCTACCAGGAACAATGCAGAATATATTTTCACCAAGCTACTGAATATGTAATAGTACCATTTGCTGTTAAGATATGCAAGTTTGAATAGACAAGCTTAGAGAAGCCACATCTGGGTACCGTGCCTTGCACACCGCATCATTTATTTCCAGAACAGCATGACAAATGGTTTTGATATGCTATCTTCCATAGGCTAAGTCAGTTATTATTCAGTAATAAAGGTGCACAAGCCTGGCTTCTGGAAGGCTTGATAATGTTACCAGCAATCTGGTTCACTCTGACATCTGTTTTATCATTTAAGACTTATTTTGTGTGCCTTCTACTTTAGAATACCTCTGAAGTCTCACCCACGAATTACAAAGCAATCGCTCGCGTCTCTAGCTGAATTCAGCACAGTGCAAGCAAATTAACTGTAAGCCAACCAGAATATGCCCTTTTCCAAGGATCTGCCAACCACCCGTCTGCTCCAGATTGTGGCTGGCAGAGGTTCCTGCCCCAGGAAGCCTTTGCAGAGCATCCCCTTGTCCCAGCTGCACCTTGCCATACCTAAGCTCTGCCAGCTTTCTCTTCAGCTTCTCCAACGCATCACAGCCTAGCTCTGCAATGTCAGTGGGGCTGAGGAAGTTCTTTTTCTCTTCACAGCCCTTTATATAGGAAGCATGCTCTCTTCACTAATCTATCATTAGTGACAATACGTTATTTTTCAGTTAGAACTGCACTGTTTATGAAGGCCATTATAAATGTGGGAGTTTGATTATGGAATAACACCTATTTAAAAATGCTCTTCAAGTACCACATCACTGTTTCTTACTTGTAGCTTGACTAGATTATGATTTTCTCTTTCACAGCTACAGAAACATACATGATTATGTTCTTTACTGGCTTTTTATGATACTTCTTTCTTTGATCTATACATATTTTAAAAGTAATTTTCTACGTCACTTTTACAAAACTAAGATTTCTAACAGCTATTCAAGTAATCGTGTAACTTCAATTGTTTTGATACATAGATGACTGGGAACAGAAGTTTTAATGATGGTTAAAGAACATCTAATTGCTTCAGCAAAATAATTAAGGTTTCCTGCCATTAATAAAATCTACTGTAAGTATTTGTGAACATTAATGTCTTAAAGAATCCAGGGTTCTCAGCTGGGCAACTAAACAAAAAATACTGCATGCGCAATATTTTGTTCTAATGTTTACAACAAACAAGAAAAAGATTACTGTAGGATCTTTCTGCATTATCCTAAACTCCTATTTTACTTTACAACACAATTGTAACAACCAACATAAAACGTATAACTTCCACTGTCATCTGTTACTTTACAGTCTAATTATCACTGTTCATGGAAGCACACAAAAATGACAGTTCTGCTACTCACTATTCATAGAATTTAATAAAAATACACTAGTGTTAAGACTATGACTTTACCCTCAGAAATGCAAAGGAAATTTTACAGCAAGACTGCTGTATTCCTTTACTACAGCAGCATCAGAAGAGAGGCAACACTGTAAAAGAAAATAAACTTCCTTACTGTTTCTAAAAACAGCCCAAAGCCTCAGCCGCTATACTGGCTAGAAAGGTGCAAGAGAAGTTCTTCAGTGTTAGGTCCAACATTAATTGCGTTTCATCACCTCCATTATTATTCCCCAGATAAGAGTGATTTAATACTGCTTTTGCCATCTAACTATATATCCCCCTCTGGTCACTAAGGAAAATTATTTAAACTAATAGGAAAGGCAGAAATTAGTATCTGGTATTCTCAATGTGTCATCAAGTCTTATTTCAGGTCAATGTTGAGAGCATAGCAACAGAATTACACACAGTTGCAGATGCTCTGTCTTACATTATCAATACAGGAATGAAAGCCTGTGTGGAGAGGAAAATGGAAAGTCTGGCATACATAAAAGGACTATCGATAAAAGCAAAGAGAACACAAGCCTCATCAAAACATTACTGAAACAACTTAATACTGCAATTAGGGTAAGAATGTTAGAAATATCTCTAACATACTGTGATAGTGTAATATTGATCCAAATTGTGCTTATGAGCATTAAGATTCCTCAACGTATTTTTGACTATACAGGAACAGACAGTATAAGATGTGATCTGATATGTATATGCAATATGTATGAGTGAATTTCTACACTCACACACACTGACAGAGGCGGAGATATAAAGAGCTGTCGGTCTAGATCATAACCAGAGACAAAGCTGTGAGTAGACACAGGAAACTACAATTACTCAAAGCTCATCTGCACTGATGAATTTCTAAAGGGAAATTTTCGATTACTGACTAAGTTCTTAGAAAGCTAGTAATAACCTTTGACCATCATGTTTATCCCATTTTACAAACATTTATTATGTTAAAGCTCTTTGTTAGTGATGGAATTTCAGCCACAGACAAATGTGGCTAGTACATTTAAATGTGTCATGTCTAAAAACAGTAGTTCAGATCAAGAACTACATTAGCAATTTCTGAGCTCTGTGGAGGTGTCATATAACCCTATGTAAGGACAAAAGACTACAGAATAAATTCAGTCACTTTTTTCTTTTTCAAATGGAATAGTGATAAGCATCACTGCTGCTTATATAAAAAGACTAAATTAATCAAATGTCTAATACAAGAAAAGAAAACAAGCAGGAGGGATAAAAGGGACTTTTTTTTACAGGGTTTGAATTTCTTGTTAGCTATTGTACAAGTTGTCACTCTGAGACATAAAACACTATAGTCATTCTCCATGCATCATTTTATCAACTTTGTTTTGACCATCTTACTTTTTAAATCAATATTGTTGTTTCAAAAAAAAACAACCCACCATGATTTGTAATGAGTTTAGGATGTTTGTTGCTACTGTATGTTTTTGACAGTTTCCTTTTAAAGAATGACTTAAAAGTTAATTTCTGAAGTAATAAGAACATTTTTACTATGGAAGGAATAAATGTCTTCAAATGTTTCCTGATCTTCAGACTCATAGAAGCTATTTGACTACAAATTCTTTTCAAAAAGTTATTCCTGGATTTGTGTTCTGAAATCGTGTCTTCTACAGCTTACCATCTATCTTCTAGTGCCTTTGATTCTAGAAGGTACAATATAAGTAAAATTAATAACCTCACCCTCACATATTCAATTGCTCCTATATTCTTCACTGGTTCTTAACATGAGTATATTGATTCTCTGTGAAAAGTCATTCTGTCATGTTGTCTATGGAGTTGGGGCAAAAGTATAAAGGCGGTATCTGCTTCAGCTTGTCGTGAGTTGAACTTCCAAAGTTTAGTTTTATTCTTTTTCATTGTGAAGATTAGTAAAATAATCACAGGGCATGCACTTGTGTATTTCAGTGTTGCTTTTTTTTGTATAGGATTTCTTTTCTGCTTCCACTCCTGAAGTTGTATTTGTGTATTTCATTCAGGAAGGCTTACCTGAATTACAAGTGTTGCTCTATGCTTCTTGCCGTATGTCCTTGGCTTGAATCCCACAGTTATATGGGTTCCCACAGTGCCTGCTGGAAGAAGTTCTCCAGCTTGTGGCAACACAAGGAACTCCGGATCGCTGCCTGCCAGGAAGTGTGCAGTGAACGGCTCTGGATACCTACGGAAAAGCACAGGAGGCTATTGCATCTTTTACGGTATCTTAATACCTACAAACTAGCATTTAGGCCACCATGTGACATGACTCAAGAAATTTGGCCAGCCCATGTAGAATTTATATAGAATATTAACAGCATCCTTACTTACATAATAAATACTCTGTAGCAATTTTTTGCATTTACTTACAAATATTTATGATCTTTATACACAGGGACCTGCATCCTGGTCTTCTATTTCAACCATACATACATGCTATTATAAATATTATAACAACTACAGAATAGTGATAGCATTTGCCACTGACCTCTAAAGCTATAGCAATAATGATAGAAATAAATTCCATGTAAGAGTGAAAATTCACTTTTCCTATTTAAAGCTCCTCACTTTTCCAATCTCTAATCAAATGAAACTGACAAGCCAGCCATTTTATTATGTTTTATGACTTGAACTGAATTTGCTGTCTTGTGGAGTGTTCCTAGATTGGGAGGGAGTTCTGAAAGCCTTGAAATGAACCTATGGAAAATAATAATTTCCTATAACTGTTTTTCTCATTTTTCATATCCCATGAAGTAAACACTTGAATATACTGCAATAATAATTAGGTTGCTCTATCAATATTATTGTATGTCTCTTATTTCAAAGAATTTCTGTCACAGGTACCGCAGATCTTGTCTAATTGCTGGTTTCATGGCAGTACTGGTTCACTCAAAGAAAACTTCTTATGGTAAGGACAGTGGCTGAAGACTACAAAACAATCTTAGACCCATCCCAAACTGAATCCTGTCTATCACAGTTCCTCAGGGACTTCTTGCCATAATCTTTCTCAGCATGAAAAGTATATACATTTTTGTACATTCCAGTCAGGTATTCTCCTTTTAGTCTTTCGTACGTGTTGCTGAAGACAACTCTGTATCATTATTTGGACAGAAAGAGATCAAAAGAAAATGAAACTACAAATACAAAAGCATGGTCAAAAAATAATCCACAACACCCTGCTTCAGTACAGCAAGGCAAGTATCATACATGTTTAAATGGAACACATTTTCAGTTGATAAAACTTGAAGAATGAAAAACGAACAGTATCTCAAAGAAAAGCTGCTCAAAACTATTTATTCATGGATTGCCACACCAGAAATAACACTGCTTTTCAAAGAAAAAACTCACAAAGAAGAGAAATTTAATATTTTATGACAATTCATATCTCTACGGAAACGTCCCACATTTCCTGGGCAAGCGCTATTCTGTGCATCTATGGCATCTTGTTTAAAAATAGCTCTCCTTTAGAATAAGTTCTCACAAGAGGTCTTCACGAATTCAGAATGCTCTTATTAAAAAAAAGGTCAAAGAAACATATAGTGCAAGTGCAGGAAAACCAAAAACCTTCTGCCTCCTCAAAAAAAAAATTAACCGATATTTAGCAGTGCCATTGGACTTAAGTATATTGACAGATAGAGCCTAACTTTTCCTTTAGGGCAAAACTACTGGATGTCTGAAACTACATTTCAAGCCTTGTGACATCAAACGTATGCTGACAATCTCTTTTCATGGTGCCTAAAGTTGTGCGGCTCAGTTCTTAGCCCTGGGCCACAAGCACTAATCCTGCTATGGCCTGAGTTCCCATCTCTGTGCCATCTAAACCTTCAATTTTCATGTCTGTATTTTCCATAAAGTCTTCAACTGAGTAGTAAAGTAGAACCCTCATCAAAAACATCTGAGATGAATACTCAAACCCTGGTTCTGGAAACTGAGACCTGAACACAGGTCTTCATTTCCAGCATCATTGCTCTATAGACTAGACTTAGGAATATTTTAAGACAGCACTTTCATTATCTCTCCTGCTCAGTCTGTTTTCTGATAAGCAGTTAAAGATGATGACTCCTAATAAACTCTTTTTGTCTTTGTAACACATACAAGAGTGTGACTTAGACTACAGATACATCGCTGAAATGTTCGGGGAGATGGGACAGGCTGCATTTACAGAAGATGCACGAAAATGAGGACTTAATTCCTGCAGAAATTGCATCTTAGTAGTAGGGTTTTTTTCAGAGATTGTAAATGATTCCTCAAAGCAGTTAGTTAGAAAACACAAAGGAGAAGCTATAGGTTTAGTCCTGATGAGGGGACCAGACACTTTAAAATGAAACCGTTACAAAACTGATCTACAAGTGCACAGAATATATATTTGTCAAGTCAAAAGAAAAAAAATCTTATTGCATCAATATTGTCAGATTTTAATTGTCATCAAGAAAAACTAATAAAAAAGCTTTAAAGAAAATCTGCATTTTTCTTAACAGCACCAGCACAACTTTCTAGAGGCAGCTGTATTTTTTCCTGTGTTAAGTACAACATATATACACATACACACATACATAGTTATATGAATACATGCAGTCACACCTAAACCCACCCCATTCCCCTCCCCTCTCCTCCCCAAAGCCAGGAAGTTTTTTTAAAAAAAAAAAAAGGATCAAGTCAGTTACTGGATGCAAAATGTTGCTCAAAGTGGAAGCTATGTTCAAATAAGACAGAAATTCTGGTAAATTAAATGTATAGCCATGATATGATAGCCCCACAGAGATTCCAATGAAGATATGGCTAACAGCACAAGAGCAAGCAATTAAAACTTACTCGCAAACAATCAGAAACAGGAACCTTTTGCAGTGCCTGCAGAGCTGCTAAATCATGAATTTTTGTTTAAAAAATATGTCTAAATACGGCTTCTCAAGAAAACACAAGCAGTATTTTCACTGATGTTCACACTAGAGAGATGATCTGGCATCCTGGCTAGCTCACTAGCATAATTAAATGAATCAGTTTCTCATTCTTATCTTAGACAACACAGAACAAGTTGGAGATAAAACTCCCAGAATAGCACCTGAACTTCAGACATGTTTTTTTTAGTGTCTATATATTTAGTGTATAATTAAAAATTAACAATTATGTTGTTTAAAATGATTAAAAATTAATTCCTCCTTTTTGATTACCGCTTCAGGTGAAACAGCTCCAGAGTCAGTGTTTGGCTTATCATTTCTCAGCCATGAAGGACAGTGAGTTTTTCAAGAAGGCTTTTGTTTAACTCAAAGGTGGCAGATACTAACATACTTGATAAAGTTTAATGATGTGTAGAGCTTTGAAAACACACACAAACCAAGCACAAATGAATTAGTAAATATAAGGGCAGAGGCCATACAAACCAGAGAAAGCAAATGTGTCTTCCCACCTGCATGTCCCATAACTCCTGTCATAATGGTTTGATACTGCTATCAGACAATATGAACTCTGCCCTTACTCAAATGATGAACAAGAATAAATATTAATTTGAATTTAAATAATAAGTGGACAATGAAATATCATAGCAACCAGGAAAAGTGGAAATCGAGTTGGTATTTAATAGACATATTTATAATTACTCCTTTAATCTTGTTTTTAAATAGCAGTCTATGCTTGTCGCTGTCCTCATGTTAGATAATTTTCAAATTAGTAAAGTAAAAAAGAATAGCACCTTATATCTTCAGTTAAAGAAAATCTTAAAATGTATATTCCTACAGAGATCTCACTGCAAAAATTATCAAATATTCAGCAAATTTAAAATATAAGCCTTCACTAAATTGAGGCACGAAATAGATTAAATGTTTACTTCTCTCGTCTTCAAACTTGTGAAGGAGTAAAGTATTCTTAAAGAGATACATTTGCAAAATTCACTTCTCAAACTAGACATAAAAAACAATACATAACGCTCTTGATCAAAAGTGTGGGTTTTTTTAAATAAAAGAATAACAAAGTATCTCAATCTGTAAATAGTATTTACTTAAGGAGTATAAAAACTCCTTAAGTAAATAAGGGATACAGTTTTAAAATGTTGAAATATGCTTACAAAAACAGTTAATCATAATTAAACTTACTTCTTGAAATTTGTAGCTAACATCTGTTTGATGACACAAGAAATTTCAGTTATTAGGTATTGAAGTTCTTTAAAATTATTAAGCACATTCAGTTTCAAATTCTATAAAAATATTAGTGATAGTTGGCATGATTTAGGTAATTTAAACCCCCAAAAAATGACAATGGGAAAACAAAATAGGAAATTCTCATTATTTATCAAAATTGGTTAAATTTCATAGCAAAACCCACTCTGGTTTAATTGATCAGTCAACTTCTTATATCCTCAACTCTGGATACAAGAAAAAATTAACTCCAATTATCACTCTCTAGTTTGGAAAGACTGCATGACAAACGACTGTCAAGGAATGCTTTACCAACTATAACACGTTGCACACATGTTGTAAAACCAAAGCAGAAGCTAGGGGTTTTTATCTTTACAACGTGTCAAGATTTTTTTCCTCTTCTACCAAGAGGCTGTATTTGCAGACTGGTAAACTGACTTTTACTGCTAAAAGCAGTCCAGGTGACGTGGACTGGCTCCTGGCTAAATGTGTGACATGTCAGGTATTGTATTATTAGGAAGGATGATCACAAGTTTTTGGAAGCCCTGCCACACGTGTATCATTTTCAACTACTCACCATCCAGACTGAAAAAAAAAAAAAAAAAAAAA